>CM046329.1:5073576-5619431 GCA_025403435.1 Artocarpus heterophyllus
GAGAAGATATCGTCGTTGTGGACGGTGATGATGACGGGGATGTGCCGGCTGTCGAGGGAGGCCAAGACGACAACACAGCCGGGGACGAGACTCAGGCTGGTGATGAGACTCGGGCCGATTGATCCTCTGCTTTTCTTGCTTTTTGTAATTGGGCTTGGGAGGTGCCAGATTTTCTTATACCTCCCTAATAAATAAAGTTAAAACTTTTTATATTTTTCCGTTTTGCATCCACTTTTCCTTACGTGTAGTTTTATTTTACATCCCACGTAATGTTTAAAGTTAGATACTTCTCGGGGGGGTTCCCAGCCTGGGAGACAATTGACCGAGCAGAGGTAAATGGTATAATTGTTCTCGGTTAATCCGAGTACCTCTGTCCTCATTTAATCCGAGGACTTCTGTTCTCGGTCGTTCCGAATAGTTATCCATTTCTGCTTAGTTATCCAAGCAAGTTTAGGTTTCTGGTCTCGGTCGGGCAGAATATAAACGGCGTACAGCTGCCCTTACCCTGTTGCCCCCCGTAGACTTGTAGAAGTTTTAAAGAAACTTGTGCAAGTGTAGGGCTAATCGGGCACATAGATGTGTCGAGCAACTTAAGGGTGTGTATGACAGACATGATACATATACTGATTAGCCCCCCTGTCCAGTTTGACGAGGATGACTCCCTTGATGGGGAGTCAATCATCCTGTCTTTCGAGCTGGGGTTCTGGCGTCTTAGGCATAGTCATCCCTTAAAGACATTGCTCAGGTGGAATGAGTTTAGGGAATTTGTGCTCCATTAATGTAATATTTACATTGATTTTTCCAGCCCTGCTCAGCAGGTCTAGTTACAAAAGAATTGTGGCCAGAGATCAAAAAAAGGAATCTGGCTCTGATTTCTATTCTCTTCTTCTTCTTCTTCTTTTTTAAATATAGAATCTATTTAAAAGCTTGGCATTCCATGGATGCCCGAGCTGATTTCCCTCCATATCGGTCAGCCTGTAAGTGCCTGATCGCACGACACCTTCGACTTTAAAAGGACCTTCCCACTTCGGACCAAAGGACCCGAGACCGAGTTGTTGAACTGTGACCTTTTTCATCACTAAGTCACCAACTTTAAAGCTTCTCGGCTGAACGCGTTTGTTGTAATACCGAGCTACAACCTGATTCTGGGCTGCATTATGAATGGATGCCCGGTTCCTTTTTTCTTCAAGTAGGTCGAGCTCGGTCATCATGAGCTTTTCATTCAGTATTTCTTCGTATTGCTCGACCCTCAAGCTCGGTAATCCAACCTCGGCTGGGATGACAGCTTCTGCCCCATAAACCAGGGAGAACGGTGTCTCGCCAGTTGCAGCTCGTTTAGTTGTTCTGTATGCCCAGAGCACTTGGGGCAGTTCGTCGATCCACGCACCCTTAAGCCCCTCGAGCTTCTTCTTCAGATTGTCTTTAATGGTCTTGTTCACGGCCTCCACCTGGCCATTACTCTGTGGATAGCTCAAGGAAGAGAAGACTTTCTTAATGCCGAGCTTCTCGCACAGATGGCGTAGACCCGAGGAGTCAAACTGCTTAGCATTGTCGATCACGATAGTGTGCGGGATTTTGAACCGATAGACGATGTTTTTCCATACGAAGTTGGTGCACTTAGCTTCAGTCATGTTGGTGCAAGGCTCAACTTCGATCCATTTCGTCAGATAGTCTATGGCGACGATACAATATCTGAATTGCGAACGAGCCGAAGGGAGTGGTCTGAACAAGTCAATGGCCCATTTTGCAAATGGCCACGCCGAAGTCACTGGATTTAGAGGCTCGGCGTGTGAACCTAGCATCCTAGCAAATTGCTGGCATTTGAAGCATTTTCATGCAAAGCTCCTGTAGTCTTGCTGCATGGTAGGCCAGTAGTAACCCTGCCGCAGGCATTTCTAGGCCAAGGAGGGTCCACCGGAGTGATTGCCACAAAGGCCTTCATGAATCTCTTTCATTAAGTACTCGGCCTCCTGGGGGTCCAAACATCTTACGCATGGCGTCGTATAGCCACGACGGTACAACTTTTCCCCAATCATCGAGTACCGGGCCGAGCTGTTACGTATCCGGCGTGCTTCATCACGTTCGTCGGGTAATTCGGCTAGGGTCAGGTATCGGATGATCGGGTCCATCCACGTGCATTTCGGTTCGGCTTCCAGGCTCATGACCTCCTTACTGATACTTGGTCCGGAGAGTCTTTCGATGGGAACGAACATCGGGTCTACTCCGCCTATTCCGGAGGCTAGTCGGGCAAGGACATCGGCTTCCACGTTCTCGGACCGAGGGATTTGTCTAAAAGTGTAGGACTTGAATTGTCCAAGCAATCGTTTTGTTTCTCTTAAATATGCCGTCATTGATTCTGCTCGGGCTTGGAATCCTCCTGTGACTTGCTGTACCACTAGCATTGAGTCACTATAGATGGTAAGGCGATCAACTCCGAGGTCTCGGGCAATTCGTAGTCTGGCCAGCAAAGCTTCATACTCCGCTTCGTTGTTAGAGGTTTTGAAGTCGAAACGAAGGGCATAAATGACCTTATATCCGTCAGGGCTTGTTAAAATCAAGCCTGCCCCCGAGCCGTCGACGCAGGTTGAGCCGTCGACGTGTAGTTTCCAATTCAGCTCCTGGGAAAGGCCTTGCTCGCTGCAGCCAGCTGTATCCAGCTCCTCAACGGGTGATTTCTCAACTAAGGGAGCCACTTTTCCGGCCTCTGTAAACTCGGCAAGGAAATCCTCTAAGACTTGAGCTTTTATCGCTGTTCTCGGCACAAAATGTATATCATTCTGGCCCAACTCGACCGACCACTTGGCCATCCAACCTGATATTTCTGGGCTCTGTAAAACTTGCCAGAGAGAAAACTTGGTTGGGATCCTGACGGTATGGCCCTGGTAATACGGCCGTAGCTTTCGGACCGATGTTATTAAGGCGAAGACCAACTTCTCCAATGATGAATAGCGCTCCTCTGCACCTTGGAACGCGTGGCTGGTGTAGTAAACGGGTCTTTGAATCCCGTCTTCATCTCGGATCAACACCGAGCTGACAGCCTTCTCCGAGACGGCTAAATAGGCAGTTAAAACCTCACCGGGCGAAGGTTTGGACAGGAGCGGGGGTGTGGCTAGGTAAGTTTTTAAGCCTTGAAAAGCATCCTCACACTCCCTGCTCCACTCAAACCTCCCCTTAAGTGCCTTGAAGAAAGCCCGGGAGACAAATCTTGATAAGGCGGCCACCATGCCAGTAAGCCTTTGCACGTCCTTCACCGTCCGAGGAGAATGCATGTCTATGATCGCCTGGGCCTTTACCGAGTTCACCTCAATTCCTCGTCGGTTAACCAAAAATCTGAGGAATTTGCCAAAGTCGACGCCAAAAGCGCATTTTGTCAGGTTGAGTTTCATCCCATACTCTCAGAGAATGTCAAAGCTAGCTCGGAGGTCGGCTATGTGGTTCTTCGCTTGGATAGATTTTACTAACATGTCGTCCACGTAGACCTCCATAGTTTTCCTGATCAGCCGAGCGAACATTTTGTTGACGAGGTGTTGATAGGTAGCTCCGGCGTTCTTAAGACCAAACGGCATTACAACGTAACAATACAAGCCCTGGTCAGTAACAAATGAGGTTTTAATTTGGTCCTCTTCGGCCATTCTTATTTGATTATATCCGGAGTATGCGTCCATAAAGCTCAGGAGCTCGTGTCCGGCTATGGCATCGACGAGCTGGTCTATCCGAGGAAGTGGGAAGCAGTCCTTGGGGCAGGTCTTGTTAAGGTCGGTATAGTCGATGCAGACCCGCCACTTGCCATTCGCCTTTTTGACGAGGACGACATTTGCCAACCATTCTGGATATTTGACCTCTCTAATAAACCCAGCCTTTAGTAGTTTTTGGACTTCATCATTTATCGCGGCATATCTCTCCGGGTTGAAGGCTCTCCGTTTTTGTATCATCGGCCTATGACCAGGCTGGACGTTAAGCCGATGGCTGATGACGCTTGGATCTATGCCGGGCATGTCCTCGTGGGACCATGCAAAAACGTCACGGTATTCGGAAAGAAGGGATTCCAGGTCAGCCTGGATCTCAGGTTATAACTGTGACCCGAGTTGGACAGTGCGTTCCGGCCTTTCAGGGTCCAGGGAGAACGGCACTAAGTCTTCAACCGGGGTACCCCTTACCTCTTCCTCGAAAAACCTGGGGTCTAGGTCTGCGAGCATCTTCGGCGTCGGATCGGTTGGGAGGTCGGTCTCGTCGACTGAATATACGGCCAGGATTCCCTGTTGTTGGGCTGAGGCTGCTCGGACTGCGTTTGCATAGCAAGCCCGAGAGTCCGCCTGGGACGCGCGGATTACTTCGACACCACCATCGGTCGGGAACTTCATTGCCAAGTGATATGTCGAAACCACGGCCTTTAATCTGTTCAGCGTCGATCGGTCGATGATGATGTTATACTGAGAGGGTTTATCGACGACCAAAAAGTCGACCACCCGAGTGACCCTGGCAGCACCTTCTCCAAAAGTTACCGGGAGACTAACCTTCCTGGTTGCTCGGACACACTCACCCGTGAAGCCAAAAAGTGGGGTCTGGACCGAGACTAAAGGCGCGTTGCTGATCTTCAACCTGTCGAATGCCTGCTTAAAAAGGATGTCCGTCGAACTGCCATTGTCAATTTAGACACGTCGTACAACATTGTTGGCGATAGACAGTTCGTAAACCAAAGCATCGTTGTGGGGATGCATTAGTCGGTCTGCTTCCTCCTCAGTGAAAGTGATCGGGGTGTCCTCTTGACGGCATATCTTATTGATGTGCTCGGACACATTCATGAAGTTACCCCGTTCGACCCGCAGAGCTTCTCTGACGTAGGATCGCCGCCCACTCGATGTGTCCCCGGCGACAGGCCCGCCAAGTATCGTATGTACGATATTTGGGGGTTCTAGGGCGTTCCCACTATCGGTCTTGGGTCGGCTTTGTACGTCTCGGCCTGACGAGTCATTCCTTATAGATGTCGCCCTCAGGTTTATGGCCTTTTCCACAAACTCCTGCAATAGACCTTCTCGGACCAACCTTTCTATTTGGTCCTTAAGCTGGATGCATTCTTGGGTAGTATGGCCCACATCTTGGTGGAATTTACAAAACTTTGACTGGTCACGCTTCGCCCTAATGCCTCGAAGCTTGGGCGGCGGTGTCAACAAATTCTTGTCGCCGACCTGGGCGAGCACCTCATCGATAGTTACCACCAAGGGCGTATAGTTTCGAAACTTGCCGGTTGGCCCCTTCGGTTTATCAGCTTTCTCTTTCTTCTGCTTCTTCGCATGCTCGGCGCTGCCCTACTCCGGTGCTTTTTTCTGCTTCTTATCCTTTTTCGTCCCGCTCGGGCCAGCCTCCTCCCGGCGGCTTTTCATGTACTCGGCAGCGTCCGCATGTCTTTGGGCGTACCCGAGCATTTGTGAGAACGTGTTTGGCTGTTCAAAGGCCAGGGACCAGGTTAGCTTCTCGTCTTGGAGGCCCCCTACAAAAATATGTTTGAGGGTCTCATCTTCGACGTGCTTGACCTCAAGAGCAGCCTGGGTAAATCAATTAACATAGTCCATGACGCTGCCGTCTCCCTGCTTGACGGCGTACAAGGAAGTTATTTCTTTCCTCCGTGTCCTGGTTGTAGAGAATGCGGAGGAAAAGGCGTCGGTTAAATGCCCAAAAGAAGAAATCGACCCTGGTTCGAGCCGTCGAAACCACTGCCGAGCAGGGCCTGTAAGAGTAAGCGAGAAAGCTTTACACATTGCAGCATCACTAGCATTCTGCAACAGCATGTGCCCGCGAAAGAGTTCGGCATGCTCATCCGCGTCGGTGGCCCCATCATAGGACTTGATTTGTGGGACCTTAAACTTTGGTGGCATGGGTGCCCGCATTATGTGATCCGGGAAGGGCAGATTCTGAGCCCCGATCTCATCCAAACCGAACCTGCAATTGCGGATCTCATCGATCTGTCGCTGCAGCACCTGGAACTGGCGACTATTCGTGTCTTCGGGCAGTTCGACCCGATAGGGTACTCCGCCCTTAGCACGGCCTCCAGCTTCGCCTTGGCGATTTCTGTTTATCCCTCGGTACCCGAGCCGATCAAACACCGAGGCTCTGGAACCTTGTGGTGAAGGGACATGGGGCGGTTGACGTCCCATCTGATGTTCATGAACCAGTCTATTGTCAAGCAGGGGCCCTCTGGTGGATCCCGCAGACTGCTCTGATCGATCCTCCCAATCGGTGGCGCTCTGCTCATGCCGACCCCCTGCCTGGTCAACCTGGGCGGGGGGTGGCGGTTCCGGTGCAGCTTGCTGTTGAGCTTGTGCAAGCTGCCGAGTTAAGATCCGAGCTGCATCTGTGAGCTCCTGGATCGGATCTTGTGCAGCTCGGGCCTGCACCGACTAGGCTCTTGCCGCGCTTCCTTGCCCTCCAGACCGAGATCTGGCGGTCTGAGGACGACCGCTGGGGCGTTCTACAGCCGGTTGCCTATGCCTGGCATCGCCCGACTCCTGATGTCAGGCGGTACTATCTCTTGCGTTACATCGTGTTGTCATTTCAGAAATCCGAGGTATAATAACTTCGGATTGGGGGGCGTTCCGCCCTCCTTCTAGCGCCAAAATGTTGATGCTTACCGCTGTCTGGCGTCGGATCAACACCCACGTGTGACTGGACACGTCCTGACCTCTTCTTAAGCTTGCCCCTGACCGGGTGTGTTCCTGCGAGAGGGATGATTTGGAGAAATGGGGTTAGTCAATAGACAAGGGTTCTCCGATGCTCAAGGCAAGTATTGCTCGGCAGAGGTTGGCAGCTGAGTAGGTGTGAGGAAGTCTCTCTCTCTAAAACGTCATAAATGCATCCTATTTATAGGCCACCAGCTGGATTGGGTGCAAGATGGGTTTTGCCCATTACCCAGGTGTCACATCAAAGTGTATCAAGCAATAAGTGACAAGTGTCGCGTCCATTGTCCAATGGATTGGACTCTATCGGACGGCAGCACGTTTGCCTGGTGTTGGCCTACAAGGATGGGTAGTGACGTATTATGATGAATCACGTGGCCCGGCCCGAGCTACTGTACATCCCCGAGGTGGCAGCCTTCTTGGGGGCGTGCCCTCAGATAAATGGAAGGCACCTCGGGAAGAAGCATAAGTCGTCGGGTCGGGCGGTAGCCCATGTCTGCCGAACTGAGTTGCCGACCACCAAAAGTTAGTGTCCTCGGTGGCGGCGCCGAGCTTACCCTCAACACCTCTATATTTCTATCTTTTCAGGACTCACAAAGTGTGAGGTGGCGACGAGAAAATAGTTAAGAAAACTATATAGCTGTATAACATTGGATTTGCTTTATTTACTAAGAATGTCCATCTTCACAATGTAAGCATCAAATGTTACTTTTCTGTGACTGTATTAAGATTTGTTGAAGGTTGGAATGATGATGATGACAGTTTTGCATTGTTAAATTTATGGTCCTATATTAAACCGTGGTTTAAATTGTTGTTATCTTTTATTTTGTTTTAAGAGTTTTCATTTAAGTTCCAAGCATATTGTAATGACCAGGAAAATTCATTAATAAAACCTAATATTTAATTGGGTTTAATTAATGAATTTACCCTTAAAAATTGTAATTTTGTAAAAATTATGATAATATATAAATAAGCCATATTAAATGGATATTTCACTGTAATGTGATGCAATATTGGATATTTATAATACAGATTTTATGAGTTTAGTTACTTAAAAATTTGTACATAATATCCATAAAATGAATTTTATGTCACAATTAATTGTAAAATTGTGATATGCACGGATGGATAGTTATGGTATGAACGAGAGATAGAGGCCACCAATATCTAACCTAGTGTAAAAAGAGGCCGATGCAGTACAAGTATACTGCTAAGTGAAAACACAGATATAAAAAATGTTACGTTTGGCCTCCAAAAGTGAACCGAAGGTAAGAAAAATAGTTTGCACAGTCTAAGGATATGAGTTGGCACTGATTTGATCACAACAGTATAGGAAAAATACTGTGTGGTGAAAAATTACATAGTACAAATTTTTAGCTCCACAAAAATGGACACTCCTTGAATTTCTATTGGGTCACATGTCATGAAAGGTGGCCCAATCACTTATGACACCTAGGGTAACCCACTTGATTACCCCATGAGTCACCCATTTGGATAAGTGAGCAATTAATGTGATTTTATCCAAAATTTTTCTTCCTTCTTCTACCTCTAGCTCCGACAACCATTAGAGAAGGATTTCAAAAATTTTCTCAAGCAACTTTGCAAAAACAACCCCACTTAAGTTCAAGAGGCAAAATCCAAGAAAGTTCAACAAATTTTAAGGTGAAATCTAACTTTTTTTTTCAAGATTTCAAGGGATTTTTCATGGGTTAAGAAAGAAAATTAACCCAAGGTATTTTTGCATGAAAATGACCTCTAGGAAGGAGTTTAAAAGAGCTTTGGAAAGCTAGAAATCAAAAAGTGCTATACGAGGTAAGTTTTGAAAATTTTGTGATTTTGTTTTGATTTTTATTCCTTTAAAAGTGCACGGGTTCGTGAGCATATATTTAGTGGAATATCATGGATACCTAATGTATGGTATGTGGATATGGTGAAATTAAGATTTACATTTTGAAAAATGGTATTTTATGTAAAAAGTGTATTTTTGCAATTTTAGAGTTAGTTTTTCAAAAGTAATGTTAGACATGATAAATGATTCAAACAAAGGTTCGAACGGCCTTTGCAGGGGTAGATTTACAGTTTCAAGATGGATTTTTACAAAAACACCCTAGAGACTAAATTGAAAGAAAAAGTTTTCCCTAGGTAGATTTGAAAAAAGCCCAAAAACACCTATGTATAGTGAGATTTTGGGAAAAGTTAAAACATAAAAGTTGTAGATCTCAACGAAACTATTAAACATTGCAAACGGTTCGTCGAAAGTCTCAACCATTTGTGAGATTTTAATTTTTCAAGAATTTGTTAAAAGTAAAAAAAATGTTAAAATGGCAAAATATCATTTTTCAAAATGATTTAAGGTATGGTACTTTGAGTAAAAATGTTCCTTATGAAAAGTAGGACCTTTGATGTAAAGTGATAAATTTTAACCCCGGGGACGAAATCGTCAAACTTTTCAGTTCAATGACTAAACTGTAAAGTTTTATGAAAATGGGGCATAGATGCGATATAAGGTGATTCGACCCACTAGGGTGCTATTTTAAAATTAGTATGTGGTTATTTTCGTACGAATAAGAAAATCGAGTTCGGGTAGGTTAGTAGACCCACAGAGGGCAAAATTGTCATTTTTACCCAAATAACCCGAACCGCTTTGAAATGTTCCAAATAGAAAAAGAATGGTTGGAAAGGTTCCCGCCCTTCATTAGAAATGATTGGGTAGAGTTAAATAGAAATAAGAAAACCAGTGGTTTTTAGAGTTGTATATGGTGTTGCAACTCAATTTATTAAATAACGAATGTTTTGTATCGAAACATAGTGAAATTTGGCTAATGGCTTTGTAATTGGCCAACATGATTCTAGGAGTCTAGGAGAAAGGAAATCGACGTTGAGTTGCTTGACATTTGAATCAAGTAAGTACTCATCCCACCTACTGCATGAAATTGTAAGTATAGAGTGTGAGATGTGTGCATGTATACCTGTGTGTATATCAAGATGTATACTTGTGTGTATGCAACGACATGAGTATTTATAAATATGATGGTGTATACTTGTGAGTATAAGGAATATATACCTGAGTGTATATTATAACATGTACCTGAGTGTATATTATGATGTGTACCCATGTGTATATTACGTTAAGTACATATGAGTACATTATGCCCTGTACCTGTGGGTAAATTAATGCATACCAGTGTGTATATAAAGTATGTGACTGTGTGTATTATGTCGTATAAGAGCATTTATGTTATGTATAACATGTGATCATCACTTCATGTATGGTATGATAATCATAATAAGTGAATTGGTAAACATATCACCAAAAGTTAAGAAAAGTGTCGTACCGACTCTTGACTCAAGGGGGAGTTTAAGGAATACAGTATAGTCACGGTGTTATGTAGACCTAAGTGCGCAATGGTATGAACACTTGGGCCCTAGTTAAAGATAAGCAATGATAATGATAAGGAATGATTATAAGAAAGCATAATGAGATTATGCAATTTATTGAATGTGCATGTTGGTTATATGAGACTTACTGGGTGTTAGCTCTTCAGTATTTCATACTGTAGGTATTCCGACAAAAAGATCAGAGTAATTCTATTGATGAGCTGGCAGAGGGATGATCACTGTGCAGACTGGGTATGGATTCCGTCGCAGTATGTTTCCGCTGTATTGTATTTTAAGATATTTTGAAAGTAATGTTTGATAAACTATATTGCAAAGGAAAGGTGGTTATGTAAATACAAGTATATATTTGTATTTCAGAAGTTGTTAGACCAGTATATGTAACGTATTTATTAATATATATATATATATATATATATAAAATTTCTTAAATTTTGGCCTTTAAGTAAGTAAAAAAAAGTTCATCACAGCCCAAAAAATACAGGTTGTGACACATATTTGTTGTGAAGTTTTATTTTTATTTTCTAATCTTTATTTTACTTATTAAAAACTGATAACCCTCTTAGAGGCGTTACAAAAAACCACTTAAATTTTTTATATAAAAAATAAAAAGTACAAGGACAAATTTGTAAAACAAAAGAAGCATATATGTATGTTAGGGCAAATTTGTAAAACAAAAGAAGCATATATGTATATTAGAGCACATGGTGCCCAAAGGCAAGAAATCTATAGCCTGTTTGGTATTAGTTGGTTATAACTAATTTTTCGGTTAAGAATAGTGTAAAGCTCTTACATATTATAATAAAAGCAAAAAAATTGTTACAATGTAAATTGTTATAATGTAAAGCTCATACATACTACATTATTTATAATTTTAATTAATGATTATAATTACCGTACTAAATACTTTTTTGCAAAATAAAGATGACGTTATCACGTAATATTAAAGGGTTTATAGTGTTTTTTTTCTCTCTTTATATTATTTTAAGGTCAGGTTTTTTGTGCGTGGATGTGTGGCATGATGGTGGGTGTATAAAGTGTACCTTTGCACTGGTGTGTTTCAGTGGGTGGATAGTAGGGTCCGTTATAGTTAGCTCTTAGTTGATGGCCAACATGACAGCATCATTGTTGGACTCAAGTAGCTTTATGGGATACCTTCTTTCACTGCTGTTGCTTTTGGGGAGATCTATTACTCTCTCTCTCCTATGATGCAATTGTTTCGGGCAATTTTTCTCTTGAGTAGTGAAAAAATAACTTAAAGATAAGCATTGTTTTTAGTTGTTTGATATGTTTAATAAAAAAGTTTGATTAGATCCAACTATGTAAATACGTATTAGAGAAAGGCCCGATTTTTTTTAACCAAAAAAAGACTGCAATGTTATTTGTTTTATATATAATTAATTAGGGACTTTGATTTACTACTTATCTAAAGAGTCATCTTGCAATTACAACCTTGTTTTTCTGCACTTGATATGGCATTCAAGTCCATTTCTGTTTTACAACTTACTCCACGCTAAAGGAAATTGTGTATGTTATCATTCTAGCTAGCAAGGGAAAGTTCGTAGCAAAGCAAACAAACAAACACAAATGTTTTAAAATCACTTTAATGTACGGTTTTGTTGGCGCTAATTTAGATTTATGCATATATATTTTTAGGGTATCTGGAATAGTGGTTTAAACTGTATAGTTGAAATATAATTGAAACTATACATTGTAGTACATAAAAGCTTTACATTATAATAAATTTTAACTTTACATTATAACATGTGAGACTTTTATATTGTTGCGATTTAAACTATGTAGTTGAAACGACTACTTCAAACGAAGCATTTATTTTGTTGGGACAAAGGGAATAGTGTGGGCATAGTAGAATAATGTACAACCGGTTGTGACTAATTGTTTCTAATGTTTAAAATTAAATTGAATCTCCTTTCTATTAAAAAAAAAAAAAAAAAGAAGAAGAAATATTCAAATGCCGTAACGCTAGAACATCCTCGATAACAAAATTAGGAGTCATGAGAAGATGAGTTGCAGTGGTTTTCAACGCTCATAAATTGCATCCACAGTTTTATTTATTTATTTTACAATTTTGTTTCTCTTGTGGCCCCATGATTACGAGGTACTAAGTTGCAAATGAAGCTATTAATTTTATTTTAAGACAGCCATTAATTCGGTACTTGCCATCACATGAAGGCGTCTATACCCTCCCGAATGAAGGCTTAACTTTGTTTCTAGGGTGTTCTAGACAATTAACTTATTGAGTGTTTGATAAAATCAGTTCTTATCAAAACTTTTAATTGCTACAATGTAAAACTCTTATATGTTACAATGATAATAAAAAATAAGCTAAGTGTAAGACTTTCATATATTACAGTTTTTAGTTCACAATAAGATTAAGCAAATTCAAACAAAAAATAAGTTCCACTCATGTACGGAATCCTCATTATGAATTTTTCTTGAAAGGAAAGCCAAAATCAAGATAATAATTTCTTAAACAATTATTGAGGATCATTTATTTGAAAGGGAGGGTCCAAACGATGGGCTTATTTTAGAAGCTCATACCAATAATAATAGTAGTAGTAATAGTATTAATAATTCTACGGTCCACTAACCCCAATTTTTATCTCCTAACTTTGTTTTTAGGGTGTCCTAGACAATTAACTTATAAAGTGTTTGATAAAATCAATTTTTATCAAAATTTTTAATTGTTACAGTGTAAAGCTCTCGTATGTTAAATAATTATAACAAACAAGCTACAATGTAAGACTATTATATATTACAGTTTTAAGTTCAAATAAGATTAAGCAAATTCAAACAAACAATAAGTTCCACTCGTGTACGGAATCTTCATGGAGTATATCAATGAATTTTTCTTGAAAAGAAACCCAAAATCAAGATAATAATTTCTTAAACAATTATTGAGGATCATTTATTCAAAAGGGTGGGTCCAAAGGATAGGCTTATTTTAGAAGCTCGTACTAATAATAATAGTTGTAATACTACTAAAAATTTTACGGTCCACCAACCCCAATTTTTATCTCCAAAATTTTTTCTGAGATCATTGGTCCTTCTGGCAGCCAATATTCCCCAAAAAAATCCAGAAAAAGTAATAAAAAATTAAAAAAAATGAAAAGATGATGATAATAATGCTTTATGCCTTTATCACGTACCTCTTCAAGACCTTTGATTTTTCAGGGCACATGACCAGTCTTCAACTGTTCAGGGAGTCTACATGGGGATGCTGCTATGTGAAGAATTAGGAATTTTCCCATTTTACCATCATTAATGATTAAAATAATGATAAAATGGAAGTCATTGTTATTGCTTCCACATTTATTTTGGGTAAAGATTTAGATTCCCACCAAGTGGTGGCTGTTTTGGACATTAAGGCCCAGGAAAAAAAATAAAAAAAAAAGTGACGAGTAGTTAGGCGGCTGATGGGTAGCTACGTCAAACAAAAATGGACATGTTGAGAAAATTCCAATTTGGAGGGGACCTTTGATAAGGTATCAAGTTTCATTTGTTGTCTCGTTCTACTATTCTATTGACCGTTCTTTAACTCGTTTAATTATTTAGGTATTTTTAGCATTTAGTGCTTATTATATGGAAAAATTTTTAATTTTAGAGCAAAATAATGTTGGTGTGACAATTAATCTACAGAAAATTTCAAGATAGCATATCTTTGACCTTTTTTGAAAGCAATAACCACATTATTTGATTTGATAATTGAAAAATCAGTTTCCTCAAGCATCGTCTCATTTTCTTCCCCATTTAACTTTAATTGTGTTTTTGGCAAAGTTTGTGTTCCTCAAAATATAAAATAAGATAAAGTATGGTCGCAGTACTTTTTTTTTTTTTTTTTTTTTCAGTTTCGTCAATTCAGATGTATGTAGTTAGTTTTTATAAAACAATAGTTTTGTAGAAAAATTAACAACACAAGTAAATAAAGAGTGCCGTATGGAGACAATACCTATGAATTTTATAAATATTTATCAATGGAAGTTGATTGATCGTTTATATGATGAAAGTAATTGAATCCATCTTAAAATAATAAAATTATTATTATTATTATTGCAAATCTTTTCTCCCCCTTCAAGCATCAGTCAAGGTGTTGATTCTAGAAACACATATCATTCGCAATTAGCAAAAGCCTTTGATATTGTTATGACAGTTTTCAAAAGGATAAGGAGAAAAAGGGAGAATTGTAAATTTATCATTTAATGACGACTTAACCTTTATTATCAAGACAAAGAATTCAAAGGAAAATGAAGTAAAATTTAGAGAAACGTTTCTTTACTTGAAAGATATAAAAACATTTTTAAGAAATGATATTTAGTTGAAATATTTTTGTCTCTCTTGTTACAGAAATGCCTGAAATACCTCTTGTGGTTTTTTTTTTTTTTTTTTGAGTCGGCTTATACCTTGTGGTTTTTAGAAGAGTCTAAAAATATCCCTTACTAATTTAATTCTTCAAAATATCATGACCCTTATCAATCTATATTAAATACTATTTTAGAATTTAATTGACCAAAAAAAGGAATAAAAATAAAATTTGAAATTAAACAAAATATTTGAAATAAAAAAGAAAACAATCTTTATTTTTTGTGTTTTTTGGTTTTTTGTTTAATCTTTTGTCAACTAATGTTGAAAATAATACATAATACAAATTATTCAAGGCAGTTTTTTTTAGACTATTTTTTAAAAAATACAAGGAATAAACGTAGCATTCAAAGGAAGACATGCGATAACTGTTTTCACACACACAAAAAAAAAAGTGGATTAAAAGGTATTTTAGAAATGTTTTATGGTTTTGAGAATCCATTTATAGAAAATTACATGTTACATCACACTTCTAAAAATTTGTATATTTACTCTATACTTAAAAATTTTATATCACACTATCAACTCATATTATGTCACATTTAAACATGTATGCCTTTATAGAAAATAAGTTTCAAATGATGTCATTTATAAAAATTCAAATGCAAAGTAAGTTTCAAATGAAAGCATTTATGAAAATTTCATATGTATTTATTAGTTTCTTTTTTCTAGTGATTAGGTTAGGACCCAAACCATTTTCGTTATAATACATGCCACACATTTCCTATTGAATTGATTTATGCCACCACTCAAAAAACTATTTAAAAATATGCCAAAATGGCATAATTAAAATTTAGTATCATAACCAAAATGCCCCCAAATTATACCTAGGGACTTCTTCCTTTTCCTCTTCCCAGTCGCCTTCCTTCCCTTTATCTCTCACTAACTCCGCCTTTTTCTCATGCCTCTCTTTTCTCTTTCTCTCACTTCCCATGCCTCCCCTTAGAGATGTAAAAATGGGCCGGCCCAAACCCGTCCTGATACAGTGATGGGCTGGGCCGACACGGCCCGGCACTGTTCATGGCATGGCACGACCCATAAATACTTGTGGGTTGGGTCGGGCCAATATATGTTGACCCATGGGCCGGCCCGGCACGGCCCATGAAAAATCATGGGCTGGGTTGGGCCTGGGCCGGCCCGTCTAGGCCCACAATGGGCCGGCCCATCCCAGCCACCGGCCCAAGTTGGGCCGGCCCATTTAGGCCCACAATGGGTCGGCCCATCCAGGCACACAATGGGCCAGCCCACCGGCCCAGGTTGGGTTGGCCCATATAGGCCCATACAGGTGCCCAAGCACCCATTGTGGCCCAATTTCATATATATATATATATATATTTAGATATATTTTTTCATATTCATTCACGGGTGAACATGGCTGAGTATGGCCTTCCCCAGTAAGTCATGTAAGGCTCATTGTAAGTCATGTATTATCACATCAAAATACTATACATTTAATATATATATTATTTAATACATATAAGAATTAAATATTATATAATATATATATATGTGCCATATTCATCCGTGAATGAATAATTAAATATGCCATGAGATTTTTCCAATGCAATTACATCACAATACGTCTGCCAAGTTCTTTTTCTTCTCTTTTTATTTCTTTTTATTTTTTTATTTTTTCCTTGTAGGCATGCTTTGCTTTTGAAAAGTAAAGTTGAGAATCAGATGCTAAATCTGTAGGTTATGTATTATCACATCAAAATACTATACATTTAATATATATATTATTTAATACATGTAAGAATTAAATATTATATAATATATATACATGCCATATTTACCCGTGAGTGAACATATCATTAGATCCCCCATGCACATCACATTACAATAGGCCTGACAAGCTCTTTTTCTTTTCTTTGCATTTTAAAATTTTTTTTCTTGTAGGCATTGTTAGTATGTGTGGAGCTTAATTATTACCCTGACGCAGATTGCCCCTACGCAGAGGTTGTAGGCATTGTTAATAGGCAAAAATTTTATATGCAAGTTTATTTTACATAGGGGTAGTTTAGGTTTTTTACATAAGGCATGCTTTGCTTTGGAGAAGCAAAGCTAAGAATCGGATATTAAGTCTATAGGTCATGTATTATCACATCAAAATACTATACATTTAATATATATATATATATTATTTAATACATATAAGAATTAAATATTATATAATTTATGCATGCCATATTCACCCGTGAGTGAACATGGCATTAGATTCCCCTATGTAATTATAAAGGTGCAGGCCTAACATAGAGGCTCAGAAGGAAGGCCTGTAATGTGCAAAGCTGAGACGTTAAGTCTTCAGCGAATTGTCTAATCAAGTTACACTTGAAAGAAAAAAAATAAAAAAAATATTTAAAAAATAAAAAAATAAAAAAATAAACTTTTTTACCTATAAATAAACGTAGAACATTCACAGAGATACTCATTCAACAAACTTCTAAGATCTTATGTATTGTCTTATTTTTTAGATTACTTAGAGTTCTTCAAAAAGGAAAAAAAAACTTGAAGGTATAATTTATTTCATTTGTTGTTCATTAATTTTGTATTGTTATAAGTTAATTTTATTATGTAATTATTTTATTTAATTTTCATGTTACATTAATTTATTGTTATTTTTTATTGAAGCTATGGCATCATCACCTAGAGGGAGAGCCAACATTTCACATTTGGTGATCAACGAAGAAGAACAATTTAATGATCCACTGGAAGAAATTGGAGTTGACTTGCTATCTCAAGTTGATGGCTCCTCTGAAGTCACTCGTAAGGGCAAAGAAAAATTCAACGAACTTCACCAGTTTGGAATTACTTTGATCTCGTAATACATTCAAACGAGCATGGTGCAACAGAAGAGCGCGCAATTTGCAAAGTATGCAAACAAGACTACACAGGTAAATCCTCTTCTGGCACTGGTCACTTAGAGAGGCATCGCAAAAAATATGAAGCTAAGCATGGTGTAGGTGGTGTTGATTGTCGTCAACAAACACTTCAATTTAGCCCTGATGGTAGTGTTACTAATTGGTCATATGACCAAGAAAGAGCTAGAGAATGACATGCTAGATATTTGGCTAGTACTCAACAATCAATTAGTCTTGCTGATGATCCAGCCTATGAGGAGTACATTCAAAATGCCTATAATCCACAATATAGGCGTGTTTCAAGAACTACCACAAGAGTTGACACCATGAAAGTTTTTCATTCAATGAGGGAAAAGTTAGTAACTGAATTTAATTCATTCACTGCATCTGTTGCATGCACATTTGATTTGTGGGAAGGTCGTACCAAAACTAGTTATATCTGTGTAACTGCACATTATGTGAATAAAGATTGATCTTTTCAAAAAAGATTAATTGCTTTTCGACCAATGCCTTATCCGCATGATGCCAAGGCCATTCATGATGTCATCATGGAAGTTTTTGATTTTTATGGCATTAAAGAAAAGGTTTTGAGCATCACATTTGATAATGCATCTGCTAATACTGCTGCTATTAACCTTTTCAAAACAACATTGAGACCACAACGTGGCGAAACACTTTTTCACCAAAGATGTGCTTGTCATATTATTAACTTGTGTGTTCAAGATGGCATGAATTTTTTTCAAGGTTATTTGGAAAATATTCCTGACCCACATGGCGATTTTTTCAAGAGTACTTGATGAACGGCGTGCATGCATGAGTGACGATATTCTGGAAGCAGTAATGTGCGTCAAAGATTGAGAGGATGCTCGTAGAAGAAGCTAGGAAGTTCAAGATGATTAGGTTGATGACTTTGAAAATTTGGACATTTCTGATACTCCCACTGGGAGTAATACTTTGTAATTAATTATGAACAATATTTTTTTATGTTTTTTTTTGTTTTTAGTAATTTTGTAAACATCTAATGTATAATTATCCCAATTGTACTTTTTTTTCCTTACCAAGGTTTTGTCCCATTGGGTTTTCCTTGGAAAGATTTTTAATGAGACAATCGTAAATAAAATATCCTTTTTTATATTTCCCTTAACTATTCAAACTTTTATATTTATTAACTTGTTTAAAAATTAAAAAATAAAAAAATTGAAAATTACATGCTTAGATGGGCTGGCCCGTTTAAACCCATGATGGGCCAAGATGGGCCGGCCCATTTAAAGCCCACGGCACGGCCCGACACGACCTACGACACGGCTCGGCACGACTCACGGCACGGCCCATGGCACGGCCCATATAAAATTAGCCCGCGGGCCGGGCCGGGCCGGGCCAAGTTATTTTTAATATGGGTCGGCCCGGCCTGCAGCAGTGTGGGCCTAAGGAGAACGGGCCGGGCCGGGCCGTTCTTGCAACACTTTTTTCGCCATGTTGTAAAAATTTCCAAATAACATGAGGATGACACATTTTTTCACTATTCCTGACATTACTTAATCATCATTGATCCATGAGGATGCCACCTTGACCTAAGGAAAATGTGTTGTCATCAGATATGACCTCATTGGCCCCGATTCCCAAGCACTCACCACACGAAGACGTTGTAATCGCACAATCTTCTTTGTGTGAGATCTCCCCTTACCTCAAGTCATAGTGGTCGTGTGCAGGAGATCGACGATATCCTCTGCACGATGGGGGATTTGTAGATCTCGACTCCAACCTTTGTGTTGCGCGAAGATCAAAGGTGAGATATCCTTTGCGTGTGACGAGATCTATAGATCTTCCCTCCCCCGTGGTGGCAATGCGGAGGCATTGGAGAAATCTCCACCACGCAAGGAGATCGACAAGCTATTCTTGTTTTATTTTGTTTTCATTGTTTGAACACTTTTATTTATTTGTTTATAGGTTAGATATGTTTATATATGTGTTTAGTGATTTTTTGTGTATTTTTATGATTTATGCTAACGAAGATGACCGTTGTGCTGCCTTGCTTAGTGGTTACCAGTTGGTATCCAAATGCTTTCCATGACAAATATTTATAAAGGTATATTTGATAATTTCAAATATAACATAATGATGTGATATGACATTCTTTGTAATTAGTATTTTTTGTGGCATGAATCAATTCAAATCTTAGTTTTGTGGCATATATGTAAAGACTCAAAGAGCCCGAGAGTAAATTAGGTGGTATACCACTTTTTTACTACCACTATTGTATTTCATTATTTTTTTTCTCCATTTGATCTATACCATTTTTTCAAGCTAAAAAGGCCCAGATATCCTTAAACAATATATATTTGTCTAATCCTCCCTAACTTAAATACTTGAGAACAATAGTTTATTTATATTCATTAGAAATGATATGTTTTAGATTTTCTCATAAGACTATAGAAGTTGTAAAACTTAAAACAATAAAGTGGTATTTCCCTTAGGGACTTTAGACATTTGCCATGAATAAGCTGTTTGGATTGAAATGTGCCATCAATTAAAAAAAAAACTACTTCAAAATTGTGATAATTTGATTATTTCTCTGCGCTTCCCACAAACAGTAGAACAATAGCTCCAACGGTAGGTCGTCGACAGCAGCTCTCAAAGGCGTCTCCCAGCAGCAACTCCGGTGCATATCACAGCTACTCCTTAGCAACTCTGATAGCTTCGCTCGATTTCGGCCTCGCGACTTCGACGCTCCTCCTAGTGTGACTCCAATAGCTTCTCTCGATGTAGCTCTTGTGATCTTTGCTCGTGGACGGCTCTAATGATTTGGCTAAGGAGGCCCAATGTCTCCACCGAAGACACTCTACGAAAGACAAACGAGAGATGAACGTGGTATTTTTGCAAGACTTTTGTCACATAAGTCGATCCACCAGCTAAAGGGCATGTTTTCAAATTATCTTATGGGTTAATGAGACATGTGGCCTTTTTTTATTTGTAAAATAAAAATATATTTTTAGTTTATGAATATTCTTTGCATGTTCCAATGCATATGTACAAAAACGTTAATGACCTAAATAATGATATTATTAGTTTTATTTTTTTTAAATAATTAAAATATACGTATCTAAGATTTCAAATAGATTATGACATCATTATATTTAAAAAATCCATGAAACTAGGTTGCTTGTTGTTTAAATTCAAATTGGTATCCAAACTAATGATTTTAAAATTCATTTAACTAAATAATAGCATTTTTTTAATAGAATCATGATTTTACTAACAAATTAAAATTAAGATGTTGTAATTAAATTAATGATGTAGTATTTATTAAGTATTTTTCTGTGTGTTACGTGTTATATTAATAATATATCATTAAGTTAATGATATATAATTATATTTATTTTTTTAAGACTACAAGTTGTAATAACATTTCCCCTTTTTTTTAGTGATAGGTAATTAAATTAATGAAATAGTGTTTATTAAGTCTTTTTGTGTGTCATCGATTATATAATTTATATATCATTAAGTTAATGATACTTAATGATAATGATATTTAATGACATTCGTAAAATTTAGTAACACCATTAACATCTTACGTTAATACATCTAAGATACAAACAGAGCAGTTAAAATTTCAAAATTTAAAAATTAGGTGGTATAACAACTCATAACTTAATAAAAAAAATAATGAAATACATGTATATTTTTTTCCTAATTTAACTATTCAAAAAATAAAAAAAATTGTTATAAAATTTAACTACATGATAATATATAGTTAGAGGGTATTTTAAGGTTTCAAATATATGAAATTTAAAAAAAAATATATAAGGAATATTAACATAACAAAGACATGTATTAATTCATTCCTTAAAATGGAGACTTTTACTTATTTTATTTCCTTTCGATTCTGCATCTGATCTGATCCAACAAAAAACTTGGGCCAGTGAGCCCACCAACTAGAAAGAGCCAGACAAGGCCCACAGTCCCAAGGACTATTCAAGAGCACTCGTCACTCGACACGGCTTCTGACTATGGTCAACACACGACTCCTTTGTTTGTCTACCAAAATCTAGCTCTGGATTCCCTCAGCCGGGAAAAAAAATGGAGAGAAAGAAAGAAGAAAAATAAATAAACCACTGGCGTGCACAAAATCATCACGTGAAAAACATGTCTCATTTATCCTATTAATTTTAGAAACTCAACGGAACATTTTACCGACCCCGAGAAAGAAAAATTGCCCACTCACAAATCACCAACTCGCACTGTAGGTCCTAAACCACCGGATCACAAACCCCTCCCGTCTTACCGACCAAAATAATTGTCACGACAAAAAATATCCAAAGACGTTCTCCACTTTTTTTTCATAGCCAAAAGTAGTTCTACGGTTCCCAATATTAAAATATCAAGACGAAGCCCCCTTTCTCTTCAGTATTTGCATTTTTTGTTGCTATTTTATTACTTTCTCAGGTTCAGATCGTCCTTTCTAAGGTCAAAAAATGGCGGAGACGACTTCATCGCGAGAGATTACTCTCTTCTCTCCTTACAAGATGGGAAAGTTCGATCTCTCCCACAGGTCAGTACTCGGTCCGTCCCTCGATCTTTTTTTTGGACGAATTTGTCCTCGATCGTTTCGAATAATTACGGTGCGTTGACGTGGCGGCAGGGTGGTGCTGGCGCCGATGACGAGGTGTAGGGCGATGGACGGAGTGCCACAGGCGGCGCTGGCGGAGTACTACGCGCAGAGGTCAACCGCCGGCGGATTTCTCATCAGCGAGGGGACGTTGGTCTCCAACACTGGGGCGGGGTAATTTTCGTCATCCTTGTTTGCTTTTCGTGGGCTTTCTCGTCATTGTGTGTGTTTGGTGGTCTGGTGGCTACATTATTGAATTAGTGCTAGCTGGGGTCCACTTTTGTCCCCAAGTGAGTGTTTTAAGTGGATGGTGGGCCCTGCGGGCCCCAGATCTCGGACTGTTGAGTGCCTCATTGGCTGTCTATTTATTTATTGCTGCAAGAGTATCTTATTGGCTGTTGGAGCGCCCATTGTAGTGCTTCTGTTAAAACGTTGGAGAGTGTTTCGCCATAAAAGTTTGACTAATGGTTCAAAGATTTTAATCGCAGATGGAAAATGGAAAAAAATAAAAAATAAAAAAGGGTTCAATCATATAATCATTTTAATGAAAAATCCTCTGTTTTTCGTTTGTGTTGGTACGAAAAAAGAATTTACGTATATATTTTGTAAAAATATTAATCATATTTATATTTCAGCAGAATGAAATAATCTTTGATCATTAATTTATTAATTTACGTTGTCTTTTAAGGAAAAAGAAAGATGACGAACTATTTTAAACCGGTTCTAACTATTTTTACAGTAATATTTTTTATCGTAAAATTTAAACAAAAAAATAGTTAAAATCATAAGAAAACGGTTCAAGCCACTCTCTCAACGAACCTAGCATGTGCTATGGGATATTCACATAAGACCCATTTCACATGGGCTGTAATGTTGGGACCCCACTAAGCACTTCTTATTATTTTCTTTAGAGAAGTGATAATTTGTGGTGGTGGAAGCAGGTTCCCACACGTGCCTGGAATTTACACGGAAGAACAAGTGGAGGCATGGAAGAAGGTTGTGGACGCCGTTCATGCTAAAGGCAGCATCATTTTCTGCCAACTTTGGCACGTTGGCCGTGCATCTCACCAAGGTATATATATAACACTATTCATACGTACACCTATTATTTTCCTCACCAATCTTTTCATTAATTCTTGTCTTCTTCTTAGCCACATCCACATTGATTTTTGGTTGGACCATGTTCATTTTCATCACCACATTTTTCTGCATCCTACGCCTTAAAATGGTAAATTTGATCATCAATATTACTGTATGTTGTACTAGTTTATCAACCTGGTGGGGTATCACCAATATCGTCAACAAACAAGCCCATTTCAAAGAGGTGGAGAATTCTCTTGCCAGACGGGTCTTACGGGATATACCCGGAGCCTCGTGCCTTGGAAACCTATGAAATACAGGGGGTTGTGGAGGATTATCGCCGCGCAGCCATAAATGCCATTCGTGCAGGTTAGTTGTATTAAGTGACAACACGTGTTTTAATCAACTTCTTTGTATGTTTATAATGCCTTTCTGAGTTGGATAATGTTCTGACTTCTGATGATTTGTGTTACTCTTGAGTACGTGTACGTTTACTAGTTTCAGGATTTTGTGGGCTGTCAACGTTCAATTTCTTTTTTTTAGAAAAAGGGGCCTCGTTTCTGGTCCTACAATACATAAAGTGCAGGTGAATCAAAAGGAAATACAACTATGTTACTCTCAGACGGTTGTTATAGGCTTATAAATACAAAGCGTTTGAAATTTCCCCTAAAATGGGCACAAATTATAGAAGAGTTACGTCCACAAATACATCATTGTTCTTCTTAGTCTAAAGTGTTACGACGTTGTTTGCCCATTTCAACCGGTATGATCATTGGAACTAGTTTGCCATTGAAGTGATCACATATTTACAACTTTGACTAGTCATTTCGTCACATCCACAGGCTATACCCGGTAACGAATTAATTATTATTCATTAATGAGGCTATAATGGTCCAACGTGGCACACTTAAGCACAAACAAAAATATCTTAACTTTTCTCGATAAGGTGCCGCATAGAGGGTGGAAAAAACACCCGGGTATACTGGAGTAGATATATATATATACATATATGTATATATATATATATATATTTATGTATGTAGGTACGTATTGTTAAGAATTAGCCATGCCCTAGTTCTATAAATTACCAAGAACAATAAATTGTAGAAGAAAAATAAATTGTAGAAGAAAAATAAAACAACAGACACTAAAATTTAATATAGATTCGTCCAAAATTGAGACTACTTTTTGTTTCTACCACTGTGAGTTCTGCTATAATGAAGATGATGAATATAGATTACAAGAGATTTCTCACACAGTCAAATTATATTTTCCTCACTCTCACAACCTCTCTATGTGCTTTTCAGCCCTCACAATTGTCTTATACACACAAAAGAAGAACCACCCCAGCTTTCCTATTTATAGGTTTTCCAACAAAAGGAAACGAAAAAAGGGAAAATAACAATCAAGCCAAAACACATATCATTTATAATAGTTCACTCTCAATGAAAGACTTACGTATGATGAATAAGCAGACTATGAAAGAATCACACACTCTGTACCTCTCAGCGTCTGTGTGTTCTGATAACCTTCCAATTGCCGCCCCCAACGTAAGTACAATTAAACAACTGAAAATACATGAATGAAAATACCTCATACAGTTGTCCCACATACTAACTTTGTGCGTTAGAGCAATAATTAAGCTCTGCGCATACGAGGAGAAATCTTCATGATGTATTGTATAGCAATATGTGGCGACACTTGCAATGGATTTGCTAATTCTGTAGTTGGATGTTATATAAATTATCCGCAATGACAAATGTTGTTTAATATAGTAGTCAGATAATGATTTGTATCACTGCCATAACCGTGCACAGACTCATGATTTTTGGTCCCCCGCAATTTTTATCTGCGGTCCCCCTCACACCAGAAAGACAACTCTAGCGCAATGACTGCCCCTTTTTAACCTTAATGGCTCAGGACTTGTCAGTGTTGATAAAAAAATATTGGAAGTTCGTAGAATAAAACCTTTCTTTTCTTTATTATATTGGTAGGATCATCTTGCTCAAATGGATTTGATTTTGTTTAAGCTTAAGAATAATGAATCGAGGACATCATTTTGCTATTTCAACCATAAATTACATTTCAAGACGATACAAGAAAAGGAAAGAAAATTGCTTTGAACAAATCTCTGGTAATGTTCGTATACAGGTTTCGAGGGAATTGAAATCCATGGCGCACATGGCTACCTCATTGACCAATTCTTGAAAGACGGGATTAATGATCGAACAGACGAGTACGGTGGATCCATCGACAACCGATGCAAATTCTTAGTGCAAGTGGTTCAAGCAGTGGTTTCTGCCATTGGTGCTGACAGAGTCGGAGTTAGAATTTCACCAGCAATTGATCACCTTGATGCCATGGACTCTGACCCGGTTGGCCTAGGCTTGGCAGTGGTTGAGAGGCTTAACAAGGTCCAACTAAACAACGGATCCCGGCTCACTTATCTCCATGTGACGCAGCCTCGGTACACAGCCTATGGTCAGACAGAATCAGGCAGGCCTGGCAGTGAAGAGGAAGAAGCTCACCTAATGAAGACACTGAGAAAGGCTTATCAAGGAACATTCATTTGTAGTGGCGGCTTTACTCGGGAGCTCGGAATGCAAGCTTTAGCAGATGGCGATGCGGATTTGGTATCTTATGGTCGTCTTTTCATCTCGAATCCTGATTTAGTACTGAGATTTAAGCTTAATGCCCCTTTGACCAAGTATAATAGGAAGACCTTTTACACTCAGGATCCTGTTGTTGGGTACACTGACTACCCTTTTCTTAGCAAAGGGAGTGGGATACAGGAATCACGTTCACGTCTTTGATTCGGATTATTTCCAAATTATTTGTGTTATATAGAGTACTGGCGGTTATTGTATGTTTTGGAACTTTGTTTAAGTACCGATTTTTGATTTATGGTTTATAATGTAATGAATAAATAAATAAAAGCCTCGAGTAGAAAAAGTCATCTTCTGTGAGGACTGCTTGAAGAATGAAAAATTAGCATTATGAAATTAGTAATGTTTTTTTAAGTACTCTAGTTCTATCTAAAATCTATCATTTAATTATTAAAATCGCCCTATAGGGTTATTGGCATCCCTATAATATACCAGCCTCTCATTCCTTCTAGCATCCAAATAATAAAAAAGTTTGGAGTTTGCTTGTTTATATTTGTAGTGTGAGAATTTAAGGTTTTGTTTGATAGGTCGTTTTGATTATATAGTTAAAACTGTTATATCATAAAACTCTCACATGTTACAGTTTAAAACGGAAGCAAGCTATAATATAAAGTTCTCACATGGTAAAATAGATTCGTTCTAACTTGTGGTTCTAACTGTGTTGTCAAACGTACTTTAAGCAGTTGTTTTTAATGAAATGTGGTCACAAGTTAATTAATTGCTAACCACATTACTGGTAATGTCGTGACAAGAGTGGAGGTTAATTGCAAAGCCCTTGAAGACTAGGAGTTATCTTATTTTGTCCTTACAATTCAAAAGGTAACAAAACCTTTTTCAAATTTATTATAAGATGTAACTTTGGTACTTCTATCTTTGAGACATTAATTTTTTGTTTTAATTACCTACGAGTTACGTAACTGAGTGATAATGTAATTTTTTGACGAGTTTAATCACCTTCGAACCAACTGACAAACACGTGCGCACGAACCAACTGACAAACACGTGCGCATGATTAGAAGCGTTAAAAATTAAATGCCTGAATGATGAAAATGCCATAAATGAAACATAGGATCAATTTGGGAGAAAGTAGAAAGTTTTATCCCATTTTGAGTTGTAAAGAACAAGGTGAGACTCCTATTTTTCGAAAACCAAATCTAAGATTAACCCAAATTCTTTTGGACTGGTGAATGCCATTCCATCGCTACAACACAGGATAAACAGCTCTCATATTAGGACAGAACAGTCCGAAATTCTGCTCCACGCCATCAGGTTTAAGATTCTCATCGAACATGGCGAAAATGAAGCCTTCCATAAAAGCTTCGGGACGTTTTGGTGTTCCTGCATTGGACGAGATATGATCCACAAAGTTCTTGTTGTACGTTGATGCGAGGGCCGTGGTTGTGTGGCGGCCGTTCCCGGCAGATGGCCAGCGGCTCTCGGACACCACAACATGCACGTTAGACACGCCTTCTCTTTCCATAGCCCAAAAGAAAGCATCAACAATGGCGTCGAAGAGGTTGTGGTAGCTCAAATTCCCGTCCTGCACCACCGGACTCCTTACTGTAGACTGTGTGTTATCCAGTTGGATATTTTTTGGATCCGGCGCGTAGGCGAAGTAGGGATACACGTTGATCATGATTGGTGAACCTTGAGTTGATAAAAACCTGTGAGCAGGAAGCAAGTCTTGTCTTAATTAAATGAGAGCTAAATATTTGAAAAATCATATAATCATATCGCCGGCTGATATTTGTGTCAATTTACTCCCCATTTTTTAAAAAATTAGGAGACAAGTTGATATAAAATCAATAATTAAAAAGGTATTTTAAATGATCTTTTGAACGATTTTTATATAATTTATGGGATCAAATGAGCCTTTTAATTTCATGACGTGTTGAATTAGGGTCAATAGTTTAGTGACACTTATGAAAGGCTTAATTTCACAACTAGTCTGTGAAGTTTATCCTCAATCTAATTTTAATTCTTAACATTTCAAAAGTCACACTTTAGTCTTTAATCTATTTTTTGTTTCAATTTTGATCCTTCCATTAATTAGACGTTAAATATTTAACAAAATTTTTTAAAATGTCTCACTTTATTCTTAACATATTACTTTGTTTAATTTGGTCCCTTTGCGATAACTAAGAGTTATGAGAAACTAAAATTTGAAAAAATCTAAAATGAAAAACTAAATATAACGATTTAGATGCATATAATTAAAAAAAAAACAACTTGTGGTGAATTTTAATTTAAAAAAAGTTAAGTTGAATTTTTAATACTAATATATAAGTATTAGATTAGGAATCAAAACAAAACAAAACAATAAATTAAGGACCAAAAGTGAAACAAAGTAATAGATTAGGAATGAAAGTGAGACATTTTAAGTATATATTTTACTAAATATTTAACACCAAGCTGACAAAAGTACTAAAAAGAAAACAAAATAATAAATGAAAGATCAAAATAAAACTTTTTAAGCACTGAGTATTAAAATTGGATTAAAAGTAAATCTTAGAAATCATTTGCAAGATTGACCCTTTATATAATATCCGTTAAGAAATAATTTCTCACCCGAGAACCTCTGATATCATTGACGGCCACGTCCGAGAATTGAGCGGCTGACGGCGGATAAGATGACGCCAAGGCCGTGGCGGGAAGGACAGTTGTGACTTTCATACCAGCCGGATGATTTTCGTCCAGTTTAGCTCGCAGACACTTCATCACGGGCAAAACGCTACTCAGGTTACCAGGGATAACCTCATTTCCTACAGCAATGTAGGAGAATACAATGTCATTGAGGTAGGGCTCAAGGTTTGTGGGGTACCAGGACTGCATGGCAGCTTTGTCGGAGGCGAGGCCGGCATGCTCCTCGTTGCAGATGCCAAGAATGACGGAGATTCCGCTCCCCCTAAGCGCTTCGAGCACTGACGAGTTGGGATTGAAGAGCCTCATTTCGCCTACGTTGTAACGCTTGTAGAGGTTGATCACGTCGGCCGGAGGTGGCAGGTTTTCCCCTAGCATGCCGTAGCAGACTCCGACCAAGTTTATCTGCTGCGGCTCTGATTTTGTGGTGTCTAGATAGGAGGTCAGAAGGAGAGTAGTGATTTGAAGAATTAATACTGCTAACAACTCCGTGCATGAAATATTTCTCATGATCAAATATTGATGTGTAAATGAGGAGTTTAGAAATATCTATCTTGATCTATATATTGGTGTAATTGTTTTGCAATGTCTATGTGTGTGTATATGAATATCTTGGTAGGAGCATGTACGTTGCGTGCATTTGTTATTTTTTTTTTAGTTAAATCTGTCCATACCATTTATGTTATTGTTATACACACACACACACACACAATAAGTGTCGCATATTCTCCCTTATAATTATAAGCAGAGTATTATACCATAAAGATAAAGTGCTGATAATCTACCAAAAAAAAGGTGCTGATTAAGGTATGTACAAGTAAATATTGTTTGCTTATTATTCAGATATTCGTTTAATTATTACTGTATTGAAATTAGTGTTAGTCACATCAATTAATCATGGAATTTAAGCTAATAATTTTGTAGTTGGGAATTAAAGGGATTAATGAAACTGAAGTTTAACATCTCTTTTTGGTGTTTTGCACTATTGCTCTTAAACTGTAGCACATTTTTCACATTTATAATTTATTTCTTAAACTTATAATTTTAACAAGACATGAATATTATTATTATTATTATTTGTAAATGGGACGAATTTGGGGTGCTATGTTGCCTAGGACTGTAAAAAAAACCGAAAAACCAAAACCGATCGAAACCGTCCGAAGAACCGTACAAGAAAAGACCGAAAAAATCGGTTTCATGAAAACTTAATAGGTTCGATTCGGTTAACCGAACAGTCCTCGTCCGATAGTGGACGGTTCGGTTATAAACCGAACCGAACCGAATGTCTATTATAACCGAATTGAACCGAATGCCTATTTTACTCTAAAGCTAAGTAATATTTTTTTAGCCTATTTCGGTTCGGTTATAGTATTTTTTTGGACTTAAACTTATCACAGTTTGTTATGGAATCATTGGTACATCTGTTGTTTGTTTCAAACCTGTACATATATGTTCCCCTCCCCCAACTTTGGACTAAATGTGTTATTTTCTGGTTCTAGGCTTTGTGAGATTTTTAGGACCTTATTACATGCTTGTTATTGATAGACTGGATTGAACCAAAATTTCTACAGGATCGTTCATGTCAAACTATTGAGAAGAATTATACCAAATTGCGGAAGCGTACCTTGATTCATGATCTTGGATTGATATGGGTTATTGCCTTCCAATTCAATACGTATTCCTTGAATTCTTTTCTGAAGATGGGATTTCAGATAAGTAGGAATTTCTGAAAACTTTCTGAATGAAGATGATACGTATGAATTGGGGACCATAACCAAAATATATAACTTTAGTTATTTTAGTGTATTTCCAGTTTCGCCCATCATAAAATCTGAAAATTACAAATTGGTATCTACACATATAATATTAACAAATATAACCCATACATTATTTTTAATACCCAATAAAGCCTTTTAACTTTATCTTAATTATATCACTTTAATTTAGGCTTTACTTTAAGATAGCATTAAATAACACATTTAATTACATATGTATGCCCACATGAAAAATTATTTTCTAACAGTTATCACTCAAAGAAGGAAGCTTGGAGCAATTTGTGGCCATACAATATATGGAATTTCTAAGAGCAAGATGATTCCAGTACCAAATTCTACTGTGCGGTCAAACTTGCCTTATTCTAAGGATGAGAGCAGGTCTTTTGTCCATTCTGCATGTAAATGTAATGTGTATGGTACTTGTTGAGAAATGAGAGAGTAGCATCTAGAACTGTACATTCTCAATAATGTACTTTAGAACTGTGTCATTACGTGGTAACGCTTTCGGTTTGAATTATATTGTGCGGGGCAAATAGTTTTATTTCGTATCATCTTTCAGCAGTAGACAGCTTTTATGCTGATAATCTTTGTAATATATTTGTTGATACACCTTAATTGTGAAAGTACCAAGGTGGGCTTCCCCATTCAAACTGGCTCATGTTCTTCTGGTATTTTAGTTATTCTTCCTAAGATGAAACACATAGCAGATCATCCAGATCTTAATTAAGCCATTTACGACTTCATTACTGGACCCTTCATTATTAATAATTTTTCATATAGGCTATTTTCGGTTCATTTCCTGCTTATTTACAGGGACAAACTCCATTGCTGTTGTGATGTAAAATAACATGTTAAATGAGACAAGGTATTGTCAGGGTTTTGCACCATTTCAAAAAGAACTTAAATAATACACAATACATTGTACTATTTTAGCAATTCTTTAACCAAAAAAAAAAGTGGTAAACTGATAGTATGCTTCTTGTATACCATTAGATTACCATCTGCTGAAAATCGAACCAAACCGACAATGGAACCGACCGTTTACCGACTGAATACTCTTGGTATGCGGAGCGGTTTTGGTTTTGCAATTCTAAAAACCAAAAGTTGTGGTTTGGTAACCGAACCACACCGACGGTAACCGAACCGTGAACACCCCTAAATTGTTGCCACACAAGCTCCTTGGATCCCCATTAATGGGAGGCAAAGCCGGCCTAGTTAACGACAGTGCCACCCCCTAGTTACATGCCTAGTCTGACCTAATTGAGTTCCATAGTAGAATACATGCTCATCACAAGTTGAGCTTGTAAACTCTTGGACGTTAATTTTGGTAGATTGTTTTTAAGGTGTTTAAGAAGCGAGTTGTAATTGAAAAATTGAATTGAAATTACTATAATACACGAGAGTCTTACATAGTTTGAGTTGAAACTGATGAGTTTCATTGGATTTTACAAAATACATGATTTTATTGTCCATTAGCACTACTAATCAGCAATCATATTTATGTCATGCATCTACAGAAATTACTGATGAAGCAAAATCCTGATCAATAGTTACCCTTTTCTCACCTTTCCTTGCAAAGAACAATATGAATATATATTATCACAGTTCACCTTTTCCCTAAAGAGCAGTATGAATATATCGCTAGGTGTTTTTAACATTTACAGAACTATTTCTTGAGAAAATAGTAAGCATTAAAAAAATTTATTTTTGCATAAATATGGCCAAAACTTCCTTGATCGTGACTATTTATTGATAAAATATTAAAATGTTAAGAAGTGTAGAGTCAAATTCAACATTTTTTAGAATACGACCCCCAACAGAGGATTTTAGGGATTAATCTTCCTGGTAAGGTCGCCGTGGGGTTGGTAAGGGGACGAGAAGTCTCCTTCTCGGGGGTTGGGGGGCGGAGTCCTTAACCCAAAATTTGACTAGAAAGGTGAAAGAAAAGGTGAAAAACACAAAGGAAAAATGGTTTTTTGAACCCAAGTGTGCGCTCCCATAAAGAAATATTTATGCGACTGCAAGGTAAGACAAAAGTTACATGCAGCCATGTCCTTGAAGTTTGGTGGCCGCGGTGGAGTAAAGCGAGTCATAGCATGAGGAGAAATCTCGCGCAGCTGTACGTGTTAGCATACTGGAGTTCGTGTTTTACAATTTTTTAGGGTTTGTTATCTATTGTAAACTTAGAAATAGATATGTTGTATTCTTTTCTTTAGAGAGTAAAAACTCTTCTAGAGAAAATTCTAGAGAGAGTGTGTGTAATTTTTTTCTTGTAAATTTCTTTATCATCATAGTGAATTATTCCACAGTGGTTGAAACTAGATGTAATTCTTACATTAAAAGTGAACCACTATAAATTTTGTGTGTTTTTATTTATTTTTTATTTGTGTATTTTCCATTTTTAATATAATTAGGGCTTCTAATTCCTAAAGATAAAAGACATCAAATATTATTTCCCACTAATAATGACATATATATATTTCCTCTCATATATATCTAACTCTTGATCAACTCTTATTGACTATATATGTACAAAAAAAAAAAAATGCAATTTCCAGTATCCCACACTAGAATACAGGATAAACAGGATTCATATTAGGATAAAACAGTCCAAAGTTCTGCTCCACGCCACTAGGTTTAAGATTCTCGTTAAACATGGCAAAAATAAATCCTTCTGTATAAGGGCCAGGTCGTTTTGGTGTCCTCTATTCGACAAGATATGGCTCATGAAATTCTTGACATACGTCGATGCGAGCTCCGGTGTTGTGAAGTTACCGTTACCAACGGAGGGCCAGACCCTCTCCGCCGCCACAATGTCCTCATCAGACACCCCTTCTCTCTCCATTGCCCAAAAGAATGCATCAACAATGGCGTCAAACATGTTGTAGTAGCTCAAATTCTCGTCCTGGACCACAGAACTCGTTGCGGTAAATTGCGCGTAATCTAATCGGACATTCACCGGATCCGATGCGTAGGCGAAGTAGGTATACACGTTGATCATGAGTGGAGCTCCATGACTTGACAAGAACGTTATTTGAAAAGCAAAATTATGATGATAAATGTTACTTTAGTGAAGTTTAACTAAACAGACAAATTAATATTAAACGTAATCAAATAACAAAATTTAGTAGTTAATGGGAGGATTTTGTGACCTTTTTTTTTGTCATGTTTTAACCAATAAATATTCTAAATTCTAATGGTTATTGGTTTTCCATAGCATTTTCTTGGGACGAATAATATTGCAAATAAACATATATGACTATGTTTTTATATTTTTTTTGAGGGACTATGTTTTTATAATTAGATATAACCTATGTTTTAAAGATTATATTCTCTTCTTCACCTTTTATTTAGTAATATATTTAGCAATTAATTTAGTAAATAAATATATATATTTTTATATTGATTATCAATTTTTAAGTTAGAAAATATAGAATTTATTGAAACAACTAATTATTTTTATTAGTAAATGTGAGAGATTTATTAAAAATAGTCATTCTCCGTAAAAAAATAAAAAATAAAAAATAAAACTACAATTTTTAAAATTCACTCCTCCAAAATCCGCTATTTCCCAAGTCTTGTTTCAAAAATAACATATGAATATTAAAAATCACAATGACTACCACCAGGAATTAATAACAACATTACTCTAATATTTCATAAATGGATTACCAAAATTTTGGTTTTAAAATTTGAATTTTGCTTTCTTTTTCTTTTTTAAATTTAGGACAAAAGGATCTAAATTTTTTATTTTAAAATAAAATTAAATGCAAATTTATCGTTAAGTTATGGTTGCAACTATCTAGCTAATATATCACGCTATAATAAATGTCAATCACTAAACTTTTCACATATATCATATCTGACCTGATAATACCACAAATCGTAGGCAGCCTCATTGGGGAACCGCCCTGCAGAAGGCGGAAAAGACGACGGCAATGCTGTAGGGGGAAGGACGGTGGTACTTCTATTCCAGCTAGATTCTTGAGATCAAGTATCGCATCCCAAGTTCTCGGGGATAACCTCGTTCCCGACGGAAATGTTGGAGAATACGATGTCGTTGACGTAGGGCTCGATGTTGCCGGTGAACCAGGCGCCGACGGAGTCTCGGTTGGCGGCAAGGCTGGCAAGGTCTTCGTTACGGATACCGACAGTGACGTCGATTCCACTACCCGCAGCGCTTGAAGCGCCGAGGGATCGGGGTTAAAGAGCCTTATTTTGCCAATGTTGTTGCGTTGGAAGAGGTTGATCACTTCGGCCGCCCGAGGCAGATCATTGCCAAGCATTCCGTAGCAAACGCCGATGTCGGCGGACACTTTCACGGGAATGGGAATGAGTACTGCTACGGTAGAGAGAAGTAAAGCCTTGATCAGAAGCGGTACTACTATTGCCATGGTCTTGTTTTCTGTTATATGATATGGATTTGTTACTTAATAGTGTACTATAATGTCAAGTTTATCCATTACAGATTTTCGTCAAATTTTATCTATAACGATGTAAGTGGTAGGAGATCTTCTTTACGTATAAATGATACACAATTGTGGAGTGCAAAATAATCTCTCATTAAACAACGAACTTTTAATGACGACGTAAAAGGAAACGGCAATGTCATTTTAACTATATAAAAATATCTAAGGATGTTCACCATTCAAGGCTATAAGAAAGGTGGCAAGTTAGAACATACTATCGAAAAAGCATAATAAGCTAAAAATGCATAAAAAATGGTTTTAATGATGACACGTGGCAAAACCTTATACAAAAAATAAGTTGAGAATCAATGACCGAGGTTAGATTTGACATGTATTCCGTACAGTGCCAAGCCAATAAATATGGGTGAGTGCGAGGAGAAATGTTTATGTTTTCTTAATTTGAACAGAAAAAATTTTAGTAATTTAAATTTTATGAAAAACATATAGTAATAAGATTGGTTTGGACCGTGACTCTTAAACAACATGTTAATTAGTTTCTTAATTAGGGCTTTCTTTTTTTGTCTTATGAATAAATGTAAGTTGTTTGCGGACTTAAGCATCATAGTGTTCCGTATAAGAGCCCTAATTTCTTCAATTTTAGTGGTCCAGATAAAAGATAATTAAATGTTAATTGGAAAATAGTAGTTTTATTACTAGAATTAATATGTGTATAATATGCTTTAATAAACCAAAAAATAAAAATAAAGAAATTTAATAATTAGTAACTTAAAAAAAGTCTTTTTTTTTTAATTTTGTACACAATCTCTTGACAAAAAAGTTCTGTCGGGAAAATTTTCACAAAGTACTTATGGCTTTTCTAAACGAAAAATTTCATCAAGAAAATTTGTTCCAGCAAGCATAACTTTGGTCCTTTCCTTGTGGTAGAATTTTGAAAATTCATAATTGAGGCAGCAAAGCTGACATCATTCCATCGTTCATATACTTGAATGTGTTTTTTTCGAAATGATAAAATGTGAAATTATTTATGCCCTGTTTGGTTTATTAGTTTGAATTGTGTTAATTTGAACTTTTATAGTTTGAACCAAAAAAATCTGAATCGTGTAGTTTAAACCATAATCCAAACTAGCGTTTGGATGTATAGTTAAAGTTTTAATTTGAATGAGATATTCAATCTGAATTTGAGTTTGGATGAGTATTGAAAACTCTAGTTTGAAGCATGAAAAAATTATTTAATTAAAGAATAAATATGAAATATATAAAAAAGTTATTTAATTAAGAATAATATGAAATAATAGTGTTAGATTATAAATACAAATATATAGGAGTGAAATTACTGTTTAACATTAGTTCAAAATGTTGAAATGAAAGGTAGATTTGAACTCTAAGTTAGGCAGTTCAGCTCATTCTCGTCTGGCCTGTAATACCTCTTTTCATTTGCTTGCCTCCTTCCAACTCAAAACTCAGAATGCTTGGCCTCCTATGCCAAGTCAATTTTTTAGGCTCGGCTTTGTCCAGGAAGTGAAGGTTCTACTACGAGTGACTTCTCTCCTTCTCTACTCTCTCTGGCGGAGAAAGCTCGAAGCTTTGAATGGTGGTTAGGAGGTGGTAAGCCTCTTCACCCCTATTTGAAGGGTAAGGGATCAAAACAAGGGAAGAAGAACTAAAATGCCAGTCTCTTTGATAGGAGTAAGCTCCGAATTAAGCTTCTTATTACCCGCAGGTGTCCCACTACCGTTAGCACCTTTTTTAGTACTCCTTGAGTTAATTTCTTATTGTTTTTGTGCATTAAGCTTAGGAATACCTTCATTTGCTAATACGATGGCCAGTCATCCTCCCACCTTTCTTGTTGATCATCCTAACCCGAATTTCAAAAAGACCCATTGATCGATTAAAAAGTAGAGAGTAGGGCGCCTTGGCGCCCATATGTGGTGTTGGGGAGCCCGAACATTATTTTAGGAATTTTAATAATTTTGAATTTTTTCTAATTTACCCTAATTGTTTAAGGCCTATAAATAGGACCTTACTAGGGTTATTTAGAGGAGGCCCAATCCCCCTGAGAGCTAGGGGAAATACCAAGATAAATTTTTTAATAGGTTTTTATTTTTACTTTTAGGTTTAAGAAAATTCAAGGGGAAAATATTTTGAATATCAAGAAAAAAACATTGAAGATTGAAAAGTCAAAGCTTGGAGACTTGTGACACTTCAACGTGGGTTTTTCTTTTTAATTTTCCTATCTTTGTGTTTTTGTTATTTGAGATGTTGAATCCTTGATTTGTGCTTTAACAGGGTTATGAGGCCACCAATTCTAGTTTAATTTAATTCTTATTTGTTTTTGCTTTTAAAGATTCATTTTCTAAGAGTCTATTGCTTTATGTTGAGTGTTTATTACTTTTGTTAATGCTTTTAATTGCCTAATCACCAATTAATTAATTAGGAGTCCTAATAATTAGACCGACAAGAGAGTTATAGGACTAGGTCCTTGTGATAGACATTGTAGGTTTTATGGGGCATAGACATATAGGGTGTGTTTGTTTCGGTTTTCAAATCACGGTTCGAATCATTTTGCTACAGTATTTTTTCTCACAAAAATTTAAACCTTCATTTAAATATTCTACTCAAATACTCGTACCAAACGCACCTATAGAAACCTGACTTGCGTGAGCTTTTTAGAGAACCATAGATCTTAATGAATTCTAATATATTTAAATTCACATAAAGATGTAGTGGGTTAATATAATGGATATTTTTGGCATACTCGACAGAGAGCATTGAATAGGTTAGGGTTAATTACTTGCTCTTCAATTATTACCATAGGCGATATTACTAAGAATAATGAGTTAAAATTAGATTAGTTTTGATAAAATCGGATGCCCTAGTTGTCATGCCATCAAATTAGACTACATAACTTAACAAATAATACCGGAATTGATGTTTAACATTTTTTTCTTTTTTGCCACGCTCCAAATTTAGGTCCCTTTCTTTTTTGGGGAAATTCTTTCCGAAGGGCGCCATTGGTTAATTACTTATGGTTTGGGGTGGAAGAAAAATTGGAAAAAAAAAATCTATTGAAAGTAGAAGAAAACTTAAGAAAGTGTCCCATGATAAGAAGTCATCAATCTATAATTCTTGGAAGTCTTAATTCACTGGATCATGATCCTTTTTTTCCTTCTTCAATTGTAGATAAACTGTTTCTGACCATTATTTTATTTATTTATTTATTTTTCTTTCGCTTGATTCGTTGAAGCTTCTTTTCATGCATATATGCTCAAATTTCACGTTCTATCAACTTATTGATAACCGGCGAATTGACGATACATAGTGACGGAAAGAATCCAAAGCTTGATTTTTTTCTCAATGGCTACTTACCAGGAAACATTTATTTGCATCCAAAAACTCAGATAAGTGGACAAAAGACTCACCAATTGAGTAGTGGTCCTCTTTGGTCATTGTATACCAAGATTTTAGATATTTTCCTGAAAGATATTTGAGAGATATTTTACCCTCGGTTTGTCACATTTCTCAGTTACTATATACATATAATTATGTAAAATTATCAGAGATTTTACAGTTTTTGGACTGTACATGCTATTGTTTGTTAATACGGTTAGAACTAAAAATACTATTAAAAATACGATTGGAACCACAAATTATAGTTCGAGTTGAGGTTCCAAACACATGGTAATCAATCTACAATGTTCTTCATCATTGTTTTACAGTTGTTGCGGTTGGAATTAATCCAATATATGGGCTATTAAATAAATGTGTATTAAAGACTATCAGACAAGGTTGCCCAATTAAAAGTGATCAATTTAGGTTTTGGGCTTTTAATGCATCATTAAGCGTGGGCCTCCTATGTGTAGAGACTAAAATATAATTATTGATTTTATGATGGGCTAAATTGGTAATTAAGGATAACTGTTAGGGTTTAGCAATTATATAAAGATGTTGTTTATGTTATTTTTCTGTTATCCATCTACAAAGAAATTACATAAGCATATTTTGAAGGAGGACTTACGTACCAGACTTGAAAGATCCTCAACCTACAGACTTGGGAATCATAATTCTATCTATGGATTCAGATTAGCTTCCACATTTTATTAATTATCTCGGTGATTTGACATGAATGATCCTGGGTGATAATGATTTTCATCACAATATTTTATTCTAACAAGTGGTATCTAAAGTCTCTTCATGTTAAATCATTGAGAATCAATAATTTTTTAGATGTGATTCTTGTAGAAAAATTCTCAAATTTAACAATTTATGGTCCTTTAAAATGGTTGAATTTGAGAACAATTATTTGAAAATTTTGGTTTAATATTTTATGGAATACAGTATTCGGTTATATGTATGCATATATATATATATGAATATAAGTATAATTGTTTCCTATTCAGATTGAAGAAATTTTTTTTTCCCTTTTGGATTCAATACGGCAGCCTTGCTGCCAAAGAAAAAAAAAGGTTATATATATGAATTCGTTTTCATCTTTCAGGGTCCTTTTTTTTTGGTATGAATTCGTTTTGCATATAGATACTCATGAATATATGCATGTATCTATATACTACCTAAATCACGCAGTGGATAAATAATCAGTTGAGATCAATTACAGTTCAAGCACAATTTGAATATGGAAATTAGACAAGCAATCTGAATCCAATAAAATCACGTAAGTGCAACTTATTTCGTGGGGTCTTCCGATAATCAAGGTTGAGTTATTATTATTTGAGAAGAACAAAGACAAAAAATTACTCGAGAAAGGCATTACTTTTACCTTTGCCGGAAGACTTAGTAGCCTAGCCGATGGGGAATTCTTGACATCCACACAATTGCATGGCTAACCATTAAGGTGGGATCAGTTTAAAACGATTTGCAAATCATCAGAAACTTTTTGAGCTGTCATACGATGTCTTGTTGTGCCTCAAATCTAATATTTTTCCTTCATGTCATGTGATCAATGGTCCACCTATATAGCTCCCGATTTTCCAATTTAGTTTTGGACTCTCCTTTATGACTTATTCGTATTTTTGAATTACTCTTTTGGATGCCAATCTAGCTAGCTCTAATTAATTCAATTGCAAAAAGCAAAACTTAGTCATTTTTCAACGTAATTATAAGAATTTTGGCTGCGCTCTTTTATGTCCAAATCAAACCAACACACTTGTACGATTAATTTCTTGCAAAACAAATTGAGAAAACATACTCACAGTTTGTTTGGAATTAATTATTAGTTTGAAACTAAAACACTATAATAATATAAAATTTTACGAGAGAAAAAATACTGTAGCAAATGCAGTTGTTTAGTTCTAACTATAATATCATTACCAGTGTTATAAAATTTTCTCATGCTTACTGAATTGTCCCAACCGTTAGTAATATGAATTTCACTACACACAGTAAGAAGCCAACATGTTAAATATCTAAAACAATGCAACACAAAAAATACAATACTCATTATTATAAGAAATTTTTTTTTTAGTCCACGGTAAAAAGAAGCTTCTTGTTGTTTTGCGAGAAAAAGACGTGCCCTTCACATGCATCACATATTACATATTTAAAAAAAAATCTAACGTATGCCATGGCTTCTTTTTAACGTTTGCCTTACATGTGACTCTTGCATGGGCATATTCCCAAACATACAATAATTTCACCAAAGATATTTCACACCGGACTCCTCTATATAACACTCCCAAATCTCTCACCAAAATCACCAACTTGGAAAGTTTTAGTTGAAATAATATAAACATAGTACTACTCATCATGAAGATGATCGTTCCCATTTTCTTTCTCTTATTCCTCCACTTCTCCTCATCTCATGGAGCCGTCCAAGACTTCTGCGTCGCGGACTACTCGGCTCCCCAAGGCCCTGCAGGCTACTCCTGCAAGAGCCCCGCGAAGGTCACCGTGGACAACTTTGTCTACTCGGGACTAGGCGTCCCCGGCAACACCTCGAACCTCATAAAGGCCGCCGTAACCACGGCATTCGACAACCAATTCCCCGGCGTGAACGGCCTAGGAATCTCCCTCGCTCGGGCGGACTTAGCCCCCGACGGGGTCGTCCCTTTCCACACTCACCCCGGGGCCTCGGAGGTCATAATCGTCATCGAGGGATCGATCTGCGCGGGGTTTGTGTCCTCGGCCAACAATGTCTACCTCAAGAGCCTTAACAAGGGGGACATAATGGTTTTCCCTCAAGGGCTTTTGCACTTCCAATTGAATGCTGGGAAGAGTAATGCTTTGTTTTTTGTCTCGTTTAGTAGCCCTAACCCGGGCCTCCAACTTTTAGACTACGCTTTGTTTGCAAACAATTTGCCGACGGAGTTGGTGGCTGCCGCTTCCTTCCTTTCCACTGCTGAGATCAAGAGGCTCAAGGCTGTTCTTGGTGGTACTGGTTAATTATATATTGAATAGGGTCTTTGTAGAGGTAATGATGTTTGTTTGGTTTGGTTTGGTTTGGTTTTCTTGTTGTGGTGGTTGAGAACTGCTTGTGTAAGTGTAGGATTAATCTTAATGATGTCTAGTGCTTTGTAATAAGAGAGTCATGTTGACCAGGATTGTTTCTTTTTGTACGCTTCACTAGCTAATGGCTATTATTATTTTGTTGTTGCATGCTTTGGTTTTCTTCTCAAGTGAAGTCTTTTGGTAATGCCAAAAACATGAACAAAACTTGAGGCACGTGCTTTTCACTTTTGAGTTTGCAGGAATTTATATGCACTTTGTTAATTTCTCTTGTGTACATTGTTTAGGTTTATTTTTGCTTTGGGCCTCGAACACTATAATTTTCTTATCTTGTTTTGGCCCTCAAACTTTAAAATATTACAAAATGTGCTTTAATTAGTTATCTTTTTGTCTTATGTTTGGCCTTTTTGTCAAAATTCGCTCAAAAATCCAAATGGAATCAACCGTGCGACACTCACACATTCTTAGTTAATGAAGGGTGTTTAAATAAATCTCACCAAATTAAGTTTATAAATAGAAACAAATAGGGGAAAAAAGAGAAAAAAATGTATGTTCTTTTTGTACAAGCTTGATGGCTAACAAGAATGTGAAGGTTAAATGGGCGTGTTTGAAAGAGTTGGTTTGAATTATGAACAATATAAAACTCTCACATATTACAATAAAAAGTTATAGTGTAAACTCTCATATGCTACGGTTTTTAAACCTAAACTGATGGCTTAAACTACTTTTCCAAACACTCTATAAAATTATTCAAACTTATCTTTGAGATCCGATTTATCTCAAATCTTTACACACTTGAGTAGCCCCCATAGTACAAATCTTATGTATGCTTGTACAGGAACAGGGACATTCTGTGTTCAATTTTGGTCCTCACTAACCACTTTTGATGGTCCAAACTTCAATGTTCCCGCCCAAAGAATCAACAAGCTGTGAGTCCGTTATCAATCGGTTGTGATCGAGTATAGTGCACTGATGTGCCTTGAATCATTCCTTTATTATATAATAGAACTTTTAACTTTAATAAAATACATCATAAACTTCAATATTTTTAACAATTAAGTAGTTATTTTTATTTTCATTTAGTACTTTTTTTTTCACGTGTCGAGCTTTAATTTTTTTTGGCTTAAAATACTGGCCTTTATTTTTTAAAAAACTTATGTGCGAATTTCATGACCCATATAATCCATCCCTTTAACGCCTGTTAGCTATTAAACTTGAATTGCTAATGATTTTTAAGTTAGTATGTATTTCATCAAAATTAAAAGTTCACAGTATATTATGAAACTATTAAACTTTAATTGCTAATGATTTTTAAGTTAGTATGTATTTCATCAAAATTAAAAGTTCATAGTATATTATGAAAAAAAACAAAAACAAATAGTTTAAATGTAACCAATTTATTCCTCTTTTAATGTGGTCCAAACTTCTAAGCCGGCGCTTCAAGAAACAGTGAATAGATAAGCAAACCAAATCTTGAAGTAAAATCTACAGCACTTTTACTATTACCGTATAACTACTGTGTATTAACAGATCTGCCAATGTTTTCAACTTCATGATGGAGATTTCAGAAGGAAGTACGCTCAGTAATTTAAGGCTGGTAATTTGGGTCCACAGGTCGAGTTCGGGTCGGGTTGAGCCCTTATATAAACAGCTAACACGCCAACCCGAACCCAACGGGTCAAAAAAACCCTAACCCGGACACGACATGATGTGTAGACAAGTTGACCCGACCCGACTCGTACAATATGCTAATATGCTACTTTGTGCATGTTCGTGTTGACACGACACATTGACCCGTTAAACCCGATAGACCTGCAACATGATAGACCCAACAATAAGCCTATAAAATAAACAATAACCCAACAAAACAAAACCATCAACAAAGTTAACAAAACTTTGTATAAGTTTAACAAAAACAAATATGCTAGAAATTAGAATCATGTCAAGTTGTATATACAACAAATGTTAGACTAATTTGACACATTAAAATTAATTTCAGGTTATATGGGTTACATTAAGGTCACACGAGTTCAATTTGGATTACACGGGTTAATTAACAATTTTTAGGTCAACCTTATTTCGATATATTTTTGGCGGGTTATTTCGGGTTGATTTCGTGTTGATTCAGGTTGACCCAAACCCAACCCGTTTTTTGTGCGGGTCAGACGGGTTCGACCCAATTCCAACCCGAAACCTATTTTCCCAACCCTAACCTGCATTTATCGTGTCGGGTTCGTGTCGTGCCATCGTGTCGTGACCCGAATTGCCGGCCCTACTCAGTATTCTATCAGATTACGGATCATATAAAGATTCTTCTACATCCTTTTCATACAATATCCCTCGAAGAAGCAATTCAAAAAAAAAAAAAACAAACAAACAAACAAAATGCCACAAAATTATATCATTGAAAATGGATAGTTGTGAACATATTATAGAACAAATGTGTGGACACTTATTAATCTGGTTGGGTTAAAAGAAAAGGTATGCTGCTCGGTTATGCATGTGAAATCCCAAGTTGAAGAGGCATAGAAGTAAGGCTAAAGAGCATTAGAGCAACTAGGTCCCGGCTCTGGCTTGTGGGAAAGACTTGATGGTTATGCTTTAAACAGGAGAGGCCATAAGATCCTACCTGAAAAAGGGCTTCATAATAGAGTTTTACTAGTAATTTATGCAAAAAAAAAAAAAAAAAAATGTCCATCGTCAAAATGATGGTAGCATTTTCGATCCACAACAGAAACTTTTGTTTTCAAAACTTTCGAAACAAGGTTAAAAGCAGAATGGCCATTATAGCAGATCCTTGTATTCTTCACTATCTGTATCAATAATAAAAGCCAAGGCTAGCAGGATGTTCGAAAAATGTGGTTAGAATCAAAACTTTTGAACTGAAAAATATAACATGTGAGAGCTTTATGTTGTAGCACGTTCTGTCTTATCATTATAACATGTGAGAACTTTACATTATAATAACTAAAAGTTTTGATTAAAACTGATTTTACCAAAAACCCTTTAGTTTATCACTATGATATCTGACTAGAGTTTCTTTCTCCTCCTCTTCTATGTCAAACACAACCCCTTTAGTCTCCGTGTTGTAGCCAAATTTCTTTATGTCCTTGACAATTTCATCCCACATGTGGTAGATCTCCTTTGTTTTCTCATGGGACCTATCTCCAGCCAAAAACTCATGAACAAAGCTATCAACTTCTACTAAACTATACCCTGGAACCCACTTTACTTTTCTTTTTCTCATACTTTTTTTTCCTGACTTCTTCAGCATCTTTACCTTTCATTGAATTGGCATAGGTATTACAGGGTATTTAGCATGGTGGTTAAAATCATTGGTTAAAACTATAAACACTGTAGTATGTGAGAGCTTTACACTCTTCTTAACTGAAAAGTTGGATTGAGCCAACTAATGCCAAGTAGACTATTAAAGAGTAAGATATAACGTCCACCAAAATTTTGGTCAGAATGTGTCAAGATATTCCCAGCACTCCGACCGTTTCGGCGTTGCCATGAACCCTGCAAGCACCAAGGAGAGCTCCCCATATGGCACTGTCCGGTTTAATTGGCATTGAAGCAATAAAACGCTCTGCCTCTTCAAGCATATGACAGATTTGACCGAAGTGATGTTTAAACCTTTTGTTTTTTTGCTCACGCTCCAGAAGCGAAAATTCTATCCGATGGCCGCCATTGGTTAATTACTCATGGTTTGGAGTGGAAAAAAATTGAGAAAAAAAATACCCTTTTGAAAGTAGAAGAAAAAGAAAATGATCATGATATGAAGTCATCAATCTATACTTCTTGGAATTCTTGATTCATAGATCATGAGTCCTCTCTTTTTTTCCTTTTCTTTTGTCTTACTTGTAGACAAACTGTTTATGACCATTATTTTATTTATTTACTTGTTTATTTATTTTGGCTTGATTGCTTGAAGCTTCTTTCATGCATATGAGCTCAAATTTCACGTTCTATCAAGTTTTGTAACGGACCATATGGCTGTACATAATGATGGAAGAATCCAAAAGCTATTTTTTCTCAATGACGACATACCAAGACACCAGTGTCAACTTTCTTTTTCTCCACCTATATGATATATACATGCATGTAAGCTATATACTTAAATATTATTAAAATTTGTACAAAGCCGCTTAAAAAATTGAATATATATAATCTTATACATTAGAAAGTATTAATAAAAAAATCCTAACTCCGTCGCCACAGGAAACATTATTTGCATCCAAAAAGTCAGGTATGTGGACAAAAAGACTCACCAAGTAGTGGTCCTCTATAGGCATTTTAGCCGAGATTTAGATATTTTCCTGAAAGATATTTGATAGATATGTTGTGTTCTTTTCTTTAAAGAGCGAAAACTTTTCTAGAGAAAATTTTAGAGAGAGTGTGTGCAATTTTTTTCTTTAAACTTCTTGACCATCATAGTGAATTATTCTACAGTAGTTGAAACTAGATGTAGCTCTTACATTGAAAGTGAACCACTATAAATTTCGTGTGTTTTTATTTATTTTTATTTGTATATTTTCCATTTTTAGTATAATTAAAGCTTCTAATTCGTGACCATAAAAGACATCAAATATTATTTCCCACTAATAATGAAATACATATATTTCCTCTCATATCTAACTCTTGATCAACTCTTATTGACTATATCTGTACAAAAAAAAAAAAGAAGCAATTTCCTGTATCCCACACTAGAATACAGGCTAAACGGGATTCATATTAGGATAAAACAGTCCAAAATTCTGCTCCACGCCACTAGGTTTAAGATTCTAGTTAAACATGGCAAAAAAAAAAACCCTTCTGTATAAGGGCCTGGTCGTTTTGGTGTCCACTATTCAACAAGATATGGCTCATGAAATTCTTGACATACGTCGATGCGAGTTACCAGCGGAGGGCCGGCCCTCTCCGCCACCACAATGTCCTCGTCAGACACCCCTTCTCTCTCCATTGTGTCACGCTCCAGAGTACGGGAGGTGACGTGACAGATTATTTAAATTAATTAAAAGAGAATTTAATTAAAAACCAATGGTTTAAGGATCAAATTAAGTAAGAAATAAGAAGATTTTCACTACATTTTATTTTAGAATTTATAATTATTAAGCAAAGAATAAAAATTAAATAAAAACCGCGAGTATGGGTTCCACAACCCACAACTTGTGCACACACATGGTTCTGACAATATCATAAATATAATTACAGTCCAAGTACAAATAAAGTTAACTCTTACATGCCTTGTTTAAATAGTACAAAATATAAATCAATTCCTCCTATTGCTCCTGAGTTCGGTCCGAAGAATCATCTCCAAACCTAAATGGGAAACCACCTAGAAGGGGGGGAAATTTAAAACAGTAAAACGTGGGCGAAAGGCTCAGTAGGACTATGTTTTATAAAATAATTTAATTTAAAGAAACATTTCATTGTTAGGAGTACTCAAAAGAAAACTTAAATAAATAAATAAATAAATAAATACAAAATTTGAATAGAGCCGTTCTGACACAGAACAGTCTCCTCGTACAATCGAAAACACCATTTTTCTTTTACCTAGGCAAACCATGATATCACCACCGTAGTGGCCCAGCTGGGTTTCGGGACCTGCCCCCAAGGTCGATCGATACACGACTCGATCTCTGATATGGCATCATGCCTTTGTGTTTATTATCATTATCATTCAAAACCCAATTACCGAGTGTTGTCAATTACATTCATTATGAAATTCATTTTATAATCACGGTATATTAAAATATAACCGATAAAACCATTTTCTAACAACCGTTGAAAACATTTTGATAGAAATCCTTTTCAAAGCCAAATCATTTCAAAACCAGGCTACCAAGGAAATAGGATAGAAGTCCTACCTCAATACTCGTGTCGGTGCCCCACACCGTAATCCCGGTCCGCTATACGTTAGCTCCACGGAACCACGAACGATCCTAGATACAAACTAAGTCGATCAATATCTAGTTCGAAACATTCTATGTTACCAAACCATTTTATGATGTCCTAGTGTGCCATTTGTACCTTTAAAATCATTCTATAAGGTTGGGATTTAAATCAGGGTTCAAAATAGTGAAAACGGGTGAAAAATCACAAAATTTTCCATGCCTCGGTCGGCCTGCTGGACTCCCTGCTTCGGCCTGCCGAACTGCACAGTTCGGCCTGCCGGAAGCAAAGTTCGGTCGGCTGAACACTTCCCCAGGTTCGGCCTGCCGGTCGGAAGAACACTGGCCTGCCGATCATCACTCCGGCCTGCCGAACTGGGAAAATCTAGAAATCCCAGCCACGGGTTTCTCGATCCCCAAAATCCAAATCTTGATTCTAACCTGTTTTTCTCAAATCTCAGGCATGAAAAACAATCATAGTTGATAGAAAAATATACTAGAACATGTTTGAACTCATTTAAACAAGATTTAAACTCGAAATCCTCAAAAATCCGAAAATGAGAAAATGAGGAGAAAAATAAAAAATCTTGAATTCAATCCATTTTTCTTAAATCTAAGCTTAGATTCAAGTTGTTCTAAGTTCATTTAACTCAAATCCACGGTTTTCTAAGCTTAAACAACCCTAGATTTCAAAAATGCACCAAATTGAAAATTTTGTAAAAAGTTTAGAAATTTCAAATCTAACCTCGAATCGAAGCTTCAATCCGCGTCCTCGGTTGCCAAATCACGTCCCCGAGCCTCCTCCTTGCTAACCCGAAGCTTGGACTCGAATTTGGTTTCAAAAATTTGAGAGAGATGTAGAGAGAGAGAGTGCTGCCGAGAGAGAAATTGAGAGAGAGAGAGAGAGTGTGTGTCACGGGAGGGAATGAGAGGAGAGAGAGAGAGGAAGAAAATAAATAGAGAAAATCGGTGGGCGGTTTTACTGTGCGAAAACCATGTGCCGCCCACGGTTTTGCAAAACGGAGTATTTTTAACATTTTACAAATTGTTGTGTTTTAAAACTCAAAACATCATTTTAAAACAATAAGAAATCATTTGGACGCATCAATTTAACAAAACAACCAAAAATTCAAAATCCCACCAAATAATCTAATTAATGTTAAAACATTAATTATGGCACACTAATTCATCATTTATATTACACTAACATTAAATAAATTTCAGGGCGTTACAATTGCCCAAAAGAATGCATCAACAATGGCGTCAAACATGTTGTAGTAGCTCAAATTCTCGTCCTGGACCACAGAACTCGTTGCGGTAAATTGCGCGCAATCTAATCGGACATTCACCGGATCCGCTGCGTAGGCGAAGTAGGGATACACGTTGATCATGAGTGGGGCTCCATGACTTGACAAGAACATTATTTGAAAAGCAAAATTATGATGATAAATGTTACTTTAGTGAAGTTTAACTAAACAGACAAATTAATATTCAACGTAATCAAATAACAAAATTTAGTAGTTAATGGTAGGATTTTGTGACTTTTTTTTTTCATGTTTTTAACCAATAAATATTCTAAATTCTAATAGTTATTGGTTTTCCATAGCATTTTCTTGGAACGAATAATATTGCAAATAAACATATATGACTACGTTTTTATAATTTTTTTTTTGAGGGACTATGTTTTTATAATTAGATATAACGTATGTTTTAAATAGTATATTCTCTTCACCTTTTAGTTAGTAATATATTTAGCAATTAATTTAGAAAATAAATATATATTTATATTAATTGTCAATTTTTAAGTTAGAAAATATAGAATTTATTCAAACTACTAATTATTTTTATTAGTAAATGTGAGATTTATTAAAAATAGTCATTCTCCGTAAAAAAATAAAACATAAAACGACCATTTTTTAAATACATTCCTCGAAAATCCTCTATTTCCCAAGTCTTCTTTCAAAATTAACATATGAATATTAAAAATCACAACGACTACCACCAGGAATCAATAACAACATTACTCTAATATTTCCGAAATGGATTATCAAAATTTTGGTTTTAAAATTTGAATTTTGCTTTCTTTTTTTTTAAATTTAGGATGGAAGGATTTACATTTTTTATTTTAAAATAAAATTAGGTATGGATTTATGTTAGGTTATGTTTGCAACTATACAGCTAATATATCATGCGGTAATAAATGTCAATCACAAAACTTTTCACATATAGGATATCTGACTTGATAATACCACAAATGGTAGGCAGCTTCATCGGGGAACCGCCCTGCAGAAGGCGGAAAAGAAGACGGCAATGCGGTAGGGGAAGGACCGTGGTGACTTTTATTCCAGCTAGATTCTTTGAGATCAAGTATCACTTGCAAGGACATCATAACTGGCAAAACGTACTGTCCCAAGTTCCCGGGAATAACCTCGTTCCCGTTACGATGTCGTTGAGGTAGGGCTCAATGTTGGCGGTGAACCAGGCGTCGACAGAGTCTCGGTTGGCCACAAGGCTGGCAAGGTCTTCGTTCCAGATACCGACCCCGCAGCACTTGAAGCGCCGGGGGATCGGGGTTACAGAGCCTTATTTTGCCAATGTTGTTGCGTTTGAAGAGGTTGATCACTTCGGCCTTCGAAGGCAGACCATCGCCGAGCATTCCGTAGCAAACGCCAATGTCAACGGACGCTTTTGCGGGGATGGGAATGAGTACTGCTATGGAAGAGAGAAGTCGAGCCTTGATCAGAAGCGGTACTACTATTGCCATGGTCTTGTTATCTGTTATATTATATGGATTTGTTACTTAATAGTGTATTATTATATTCCTTTTTAAGTCGAGTATAATGTTAAGTTTATCCATTACAGATTTTCGTCAAATTTTATCTATAACGATATAAGTGGTGCGAGATTTTCTTTACGTATAAATGATACACAGATATTGTGTAGTGCAAAATAATCTTTCATTAAACAACGAACTTTTAATGTCGACATAAAAGAAAACAGCGATGTCATTCTAGCTATATAGAAATCTCCAAGGATGTTCCCCATTCAAGGCTATAAGAGAGGTAGCGAGTTAGAACATACTATTGAAAAAGCATAATAAGCTAAAAATGCATAAAAAATGGTTTTAATGTGACACGTGGCAAAACCTTATCCAAAAATTAAGTTGAGAATCGATGACCGAGGTTAGATTTGACGTTTATTCCCGTACACTATCAAGCCAAAAAATATGAGTGATTGTGAGGAGAAATGTTTACGTTTTCTTTTGTATACAAGAGGTTTGGAAACTCAATTTGAACCGAGAACATTTTAGCAATTTAAATTTTATGAGAAAAATATAGTAATAAAGTTGGTTTGGACTATGACTCCCGAACACCGCGTTAATTTGTTTCTTAACTAGGGCTTTGTTTCTCTGTTTTATGAATAAATCTGAGTTGTTTGCAGACTTTAGCATTAGAGTGTTCCTTGTAAGAACCCCAATTTCTTCAATTTTAGAGGTTAGATAAAAGATAATTAAATATTAATTGTAAAATAGTAGTTTATTACTAGAAATTAATATGCGTATAATATGTTTTAATGAATCAATAAATAAAAATAAAGAAATTTAATAATTAGTAACTTTAAAAACAAGTCTTTTTTTTTTTGCACACAATCTCCTGACAAAAAAGTTCTGTCGAGAAAATTTTCACGAAGTACTTATGGCTTTTCTAAACGAAAAATTTCGTCAGGAAAATTTGTTCTAGCAAGCACAATTTTGGTCTTTTCCCTATGGTAGAATTTTGAAAATTCATAATTGAGGCAGCAAAGTGATAAGTTAGTTTTAGGCTAATTAATTAGATGATTCTCACTTAATATTTTTGTTAGTTTTAAACAATTTATAAGAATTTGATAGTGTTCTATGTTCTTTTATAGGTTTTGAGGAAAAATGATGCATGATAGCAAAGTGTGGGATAAAACAGACCGAAAATAAGCACAAGTGGACTTGAGAACAAAATGGAGCCTAGACGCCAGCTTCTGGGCACCTAGGCACTCTTGAAGATGAATTTTTAGGCAAAAAGACCCGAGAGCATAGCGCCTAGGCGCCATCAGGCCGTCCAGCAGTAGCGCCTAGGCGTTACTTTGAAGCCTAGGCGCCAGTTCGAAAAAGAAGCCACGGCAACTATAGCGCCTAGGGGCTACAATCTTGGCGCCTAGGCGCCATTGCGATCCCAATTCAAATTTCAGTGTAATTTCGTTCCAAAATTATCCTTTCAAACCTTAGCTTATAAATAGAACATTACAGAGGGTTGGAGGATGAATTCTAAGAGAGAAAAACTACAAACAAGAGGGGAGAACTCACTGCTTTGGAGAAGAAAAACGGTGCAACCCAGAGACAAAAATCATCTTCACATCCAAACACAGTTCTTTTCCTTCACTCATCATGTTTAAGATATTATTTAAGATTATTTTTAGTTTCATTAGGAACTAATTTTCTATATTCTAGGGCTACGATGTAGCCAGATTATGAATATTTAATTTAATTTAATTTGATGTTTATTCATTATCTATGTTGTGTATTTGATCTAATCTTAACGCTTGTAAAAGTCTGCGCAACCTTTTGCATGATATGTGATTTAATTTGAGGCTGAGAAGCGATAATTAAATTAGACAATGATTGAATGCCATAAGATCATCATAGGATAGAGATATCTATGAGACTTGTGTAACACTATGAATTTATTGTTCTTAATGAATCTCGGTAAGTTTAGATTTTCCACAGAGATGTAGAAAATTTGCTAACTATGATAAATTATTAATGCTTGAGAAAGATTAATGACTACCGAAGAGAAATTCGTTATCGGCATACGAGTAAACATCAGTTGATTAAATTAGATAACTTGAATAGGATTAATTTAGGTGAAATCGGATGCCCTAGTTTTTTGTTGTTTAGATTTTCATTTATATTTTTTTGTTTCGTTATTTTTCTATTTTATATTTGATTGTTCAAATAATTTTAGAGTTAACCAATTTTGGTACTTAGCTAGATTAACGCAATCCTCGTGGAAACGATACTCTACTCACTCTTTATTACTTGTTAACGATACGTGCACTTGCGTTAGAAAATCCACAACAAGTTTTTGGCACTATTGCCGGGGATTGTTGTTTAATTTAGTTAATATCAATACCAATTAGCTCTAGAATTACTTTGAATTTTTTTATTTGTTTTGTTTTGTTTTTATTTGTTCTAATTTTTTCCTTTTAAGTCATTTGTTTCCCAAGGTACTTCATGATGTTTCATCAGAATATCCTTGCAAGTTTTGCCCAACAACATTTGGAACCATTTTATGTGCCTTGGAAGCGATTTAAACATATGCTTGATCGGTACCCACATCACAACCTACCAAAGTGGGCTCTTCTCCAAATATTTTTTGAAGGATTGTATTTTGAAGCTAGAGATTGGGTGGAAAAAGGCGTAATTTCTGACAGTCATTCTTTCTTTTCAAGAACCGTTGATGAAGCTTACTACTTATTGGAGGATATGGCAGCCTTCAATTATCATTGGCATTTGAATTCTTCAATGCACAATTCCTGCTGGGAGAGGCACCAAAATCTTTCATGGAATATCCACTCCAACATGATGGAACAATCCTGTAGCCAATATCAAGAAGAAAAGACACCTTTGGAAGTTGCTTTAGATCATCTAAAGGCCACTCTTGAGGGAAGTCATGAAATTTCCAACTCTAGGCGATATCTTGATGAACAAATCTGTTTAAAGAGCACAATTTTAGAGACTCATCTAGAGGAGGAAATTACAACGTCAAATCTTTATGGTGACCATAAAACGATAAAGGATGTGGTTTTGTTTGATGACGATTGTGTGAAACCTCAGGAATTTGAGCTTCTAGAGGAAATAGAACCTTAAGATGAAGAACAAGAACCCTTTGAAGTTGTCTTAGCTCAACCATTTGCTAAGTTGGGATCTTGCTCAATCAACAACGATTTACACTTGTTAAATCAAGAGGAGTCTATCCAAAACTTTGACTTTTATAAAGACCAAATCACAAGCATGCTAATGGATAACCAAAAGGAAAGGGAAGAGCAAATAGAAGGGTCATTAGAGGAATTTCTATATGAGGAGAAGCCACGAGGGTCGTTGGAGGATATAGAAGCGCATAAGACCGTTGATTTGAGCTCGTCAATGGTTCCAATATATAGATCACCAACTGATTCGTGTTGGCCATGGACATCACAACCATCACATCTCACCCTGTTCAAGCTCAAGCCAATAATGAAGTTCCCATCAAAAGCACATCATTTGAAGACATCTGTTGTTGGTGCTATGTACGAATCACTTCTAAATCTCGCCAAGCTTGAGGGCATCTACAACCAAGACCCATATGTGGTGCTGTTTGACACTAACTATGGGCGAAAGCCGCTCTTTGACGAGCGTTTCTTTGAGAGTCAGGCTGATGACTATAAAACAAGTGCTTCTTAGGAGGCAACCCAAGCTCTCTATCCTTTTCAATTTTAGTTTTCATCATATTATTTAGTTTGTTAGTTGTTTCTTTTAGTTTTAGTCTATTTTGCAACTTAATCATGATGTAAGTCTTGTTTGTGGTGGTTTCAGGTTTTCAGGGGACATCAAGGTGCTCAGCTTGCTAAAAAAATAAAATAAAATCAAAAACTGAAACCATATCTGCAACCTGGCACAGATAATGAACCACATGGCCATGCATCTGAACATGAACTTGGATAACTTTCCCACAGTCTTTGATTTCAATGAAGATAATGAAGAGAATGAGGACAAGGAGGAATAGGCTGTCGTAACCTTCAGCTTAGGGAGTGTTCTTTCCTTTCACATTTTTGTTTTCTTTTTACATTGAGGACAATATATTGTTCAAGTTTGGGGGTGGTGTGTTGTTTTATGTTTTTTTTTTTTTTTGTGTCAACTAGTCATTATGGCTTAATTAGGTTTTAGTTTAGGTTTTGTTTTTTTTTTCTTTGCATTTGATAGTAATTAGGATAGTCAAGTTGTGTCATTTGAGCACTATTTAACTTGAATCATAGGAGGCCAATAATAAGACGATGGTTGAAATTGAATATGGCTTTTAGGGGATAATAATTATTGTTAGTCTATCCTTGTTTTTCTTGTGATTTGTTTGCCATACTGTGATTCTTTGAGCACTCACGCCTTGATCACCTAAGTATTCTACACTTAGAGGACTTTTATGTTGATTAAGTGATATTTTTTATGTCAAATGAATGCTAGAACCTATTTGATAACCACTAGAGGTGAAATCCTAGGCTACACAACATTAAGGATATGATTTAGGCCGTTTTTCGACCGTTTGAGCCTTTCAAGCCTACCATTGATATCATTTAATCACTAGTTACCCCGTTGAACCTTATTATCTATTTTCTTTGTTACCCACATAATTAGCCTAGCCTTTGAATAACTTATCCTACTTAGTCCCTCACCCATAAACGTGACTAGTTTGTTCAGCAAATTATTTGAAGGTAGTTGGCATTATGGGAGGATGGGTGGAGTTTTGAAGAACTTATCGAGGAAATATGTTTTCCTATCATTTATTCATGAGTGGATTTTTAAGTATTGTTATCAAAGGATTATATATTCATGTTTATTCATTGTCCAAAAAAAAAAAGAAAGAAAAGAAAACAAAAAAAAAAGAAAAGCAAAAAAAAAATTGAGATTTAAATTGATATTTTTTTTTTACATGATCACAATGGTTAGAGTTTTCTTTGAGTCATAAACTTGATGCAATCTTTGAGGCCCAGTATGATGAAAAATTAAATTGATGCTCAAACAATGTCATGTGTTAGTGTTAGTCCCGTCTTTTTGTCTTGTTCTTTGTTTTTTTTCGTTTATGTCTTTTGCTCGAGGACTAGCAAAATCTTAAGTTTGGGGGTATTTGATAAGTTAGTTTTAGACTAATTAATTAGATGATTCTCACTTAATATTTTTGTTAGTTTTGAGCAATTTATAAGAATTTGATAGTGTTCTATGTTCTTTTACAGGTTTTGAGGAAAAATGATGCATGATAGCAAAGTATGAGACAAAACAGACCGAAAATAAGTACAAGTGGACTTGGGAATAAAATGGAGCCTAGACGTCAGCTTCTGGGCGCCTAGGCGCTCTTGAAGATGAATTTTCAGGCAAAAAGACCCGAGAGCATAGCGCCTAGGCGCCATTAGGCCGACCAGCAGTAGCGCGTAGGCGCTACAATCCTAGCGCGTAGGCGCTACTTTGAAGCCTAGGCGCCACAAAGAGGGTGCCTAGGCGCCAGTTCAAAAAAGAAGCCACGACAACTATAGCGCCTAGGGGCTACAATCTTGACACCTATGCGCCATAATGAAGCCTAAGCACCAAAAAATTGAGCCTATGCGCCATTGCGATCCCAATTCAAATTTCAGTGTAATTTCATTCCAAAATTATCCTTTCAAACCCTAGCCTATAAATAGAACATTATAGAGGGTTGGAGGACGAATTCTAAGAGGGAAAAACTACAAACAAGAAGGGAGAACTCACTGCTTTGGAGAAGAAAAACGGTGCAACCCAGAGACAAAAATCATCTTCGCATCCAAACACAGTTCTTTTCCTTCACTCATCATGTTTAAGATATTATTTAAGATTATTTTTAGTTTCATTAGGAACTAATTTTCTATATTCTAGGGCTAAGATGTAGCCGGATTATAAATATTTACTTTTATTTAATTTAATTCAATTTGATGTTTATTCATTATCTATGTTGTGTATTTGATCTAATCTTAACGCTTGTAAAAGTCTGCGCAACCTTTTGCATGATATGTGATTTAATTTGATGCTGAGAAGCGATAATTAAATTAGACCATGATTGAATGCCATAAGATCATCATAGGATAGAGATATCTATGAGACTTGTGTAACACTATGAATTTCTTGTTCTTAATGAATCTCGGTAAGTTTAGAGTTTCCACAGAGATGTAGGAAATTTGCTAACTATGATAAATTATTAATGCTTGAGAAAGATTAATGACTACCTAAGAGAAATTCATTATCGGCATAGGAGTAAACATCAGTTGATTAAATTAGATAACTTGAATAGGATTAATTTAGGTGAAATCGGATGCCCTAGTCTTTTGTTGTTTAGATTTTCATTTATATTTTTTGTTTCGTTATTTTTCTATTTTATATTTGATTGTTTAAATAATTTTAGAGTCAACCAATTTGGTACTTAGCTAGATTAACGCAATCCTCATGGGAATGATATTCTACTCACTCTTTATTACTTGTTAACGATACGTGCACTTGCGTTAGAAAATCCACAACACAAAGCTGACATCATTCCAACATTTATATACTCGAATGTGTTTTTTTTAAAAGGATAAAATGTGAAATTATTATGCCCCGTTTGGTTGATTGGTTTGAATTGTGTTAGTTTGAACAAAAAAATCCGAATCGTGTAGTTTAAACAGTAATCCAAACTAGAGTTTAGATGTGTAGCTAAAGTTTTAATTTGAACAGGATATCCAATCTGAATTTGAGTTTGGACGAGTATTGAAAACTCTAGTTTGAAGCATGAAAAAATTATTTAATTAAAGAATAAATATGAAATATATAAAAAAAGTTATTTAATTAAGAATAATATGAAATAATAGTGTTAAATTATAAATACAAATATATATATGAGTGAAATCACTATTTAATATTAGTTCAAAATGTTGAAATAGAATGGGGGTTTGAACTCTAAGTTGCGCAATTCAGTTCAGTTTAAACTATCATTTTAGTTTAAATTAAATGCTTTACTAAACACCAATTTAAATTTTAATAGTTCGAACTGAGCCGAACTGGATTGAACTAGTCAAACAAACAGGGTGTTAGTGTGTTTAGCAATCTTCTTGGAACTCATAGTTCTAAATGCCTATGGTGTAAAGCTCTCATATGCTACAATACTGTTATGGTACATTTGGTTTGATGGAATAACTATTAGAATAGAATGATGATTCCTAAAATCTAGTCATTGGACTTAGTATAACAGTCATTCCATAAGGCTATTCAATCATTTTCTTGAATAGTCATTCCTAAAGTGAACAAATGGAATAATCCTTCCATTTTAAAATTGAATCAATTAAAATTCTCTCTTCCAAAATTACCCCTCTTAATGTCCTATTATTTACTTTATTGAATGCCCATTTCACTATCCTAATATAAAAATATATTTAATTATATTAACTTGATAAGTTAGTTTTATATTAGTTAATTGGATATTTTCATCTTAATATTTGGTGAGTTTTTAGGCATTTTAATTGGTTTTTTAGTGGACTTTTGATTGGTTTTTATTTGTTTTATTTTATTTTAGTTTAATTGAATTTTATTTTTATTTTATTTTCTTTTTATATTAATTATTTTTTCTTAATTGTGTAGGTAAAATAAGCATTATAGTAATCTGAAATTGATTTAGAGTCAAAAAGGGACAAAAAATCGAATTAATAGCCTATTTGACATTAATTAGTTTTAACCAAATTTTTAGTTAAAAACAGTGTAAAACTCTTACATGCTATAGTAAAAGCAAAAAAGTTGCCATAATAAAAAGCTCTTATATGCTACATTGTTTACAGTTCTAATCATCATGTCAAATATCCTATAAATTGACTCAAAATTGGCAACCACATGCACAGCAAGAGAATGTGTTGGACAGCCCATCCGATTAGCTTTTAGAACTCAAAAGCTGCGCATGTATTATAGAATCAACCAAAGGAGCGTGAAAAGAGGCGGGATGCAATCGTCAGGCCTTTGGATCTGCTACTTTGCGCCTCCTGTTTGTCATGTGCAACCTATACTTCAACCAATTCGAGCTTGCCATGTGTAGCACACGATTTTAATGCCTCACTTCCTCTGCGCCATGTGTCCTACTGATGTCAGCTGCTTCATGCGGCTTGGGTTTCTTTACTGACGTGAAAAGATAAGGAAAAAAATACCATGCAATATGAACAAGCTTTTTCTGTATTTTTACATTTATTTTAAGATGGGGGCTGACTTGGCTCTAAAAGGAGAGTTCCTTATGGGAGACATGCTATGCTAGGTGACGATGTCCTCATTCTGGATGGTGATGTGGGAAGGGAGTATTACCTAATCCTTTAGGGATTGAATGTAAAGGTTTCTGTGAATAAATCTTTACTCTCTTCCCGAGGGGAGGGAGCTTGCTTATAGAAAGAAGATGGATTGGTCAAACAAAAACAACGAAAGATCTCCATGCGTGGCGTGATCCTAGAAAAGTTGGCTTACCTCGCTCTTCTTTCTTGGAGCTAATCGGTCGAGATTTTTTTGTCGCAATCAACTTGATGCACTTTGTTAGATGGCTCACCCCCTAACGTAATTCGAATGGGGGCTAACCTGACTCTTCTATGCGGTATTCATTCTCGTTCGGCCCGTAACGCCTCCCTTCATTTGCTTGCCTCCTTCCAGCTCAGAATGCCTGGCCTCCTGCGCCAAGTCAATTTTTAGGCTCTTGACCCCCATTTGAAGGGTAAGGGATCAAAGCAAGGGAGGAAGAGGTAAAATGCCAGTCTCTTTGATAGGAGTAAGGTCGTAATTAAGCTTCTTATTACCCGCAGGTGTCCCACTATTGTTAACACCTTTTTTAGTACTCCTTGAGTTAATTTTTTATTGCTTTCACGCATTAAGCTTAGGAATACGTTTATTTGCTAATATGATGGCTGGTCATCCTGCCACCTTTCTTGTTGTTAATCCTGATCCGAATTTCAAAAAGACCCATTGATCGATTACAAAGCAGAGAGTAGGGAGCCTTGGCGCCCATCTGTGGTGTTGGGGCGCCCGAACGTTATTTTGGGGATTTTATTAATTCTGAATTTTTTTTTTAATTTACCCTAATTGGTCAAAGCCTATAAATAGGACCTTATTAGGGTTATTTAGAGGTGGCCTAATCCCCCATAATTGAGAGCTAGGGGATATACCGAGGTAAATTTTTAATAGGTTTTTATTTTTTTTTAGGTTTAAGAAAATTCAAGGGGAAAATATTTTGAATATCAAGAAAAAAGATTAAAGATTGAAGAGTCAAAGCTTAGAGACTTGTGATACCTCGATATAGGTTTTTCTTTCTAATTTTTTTATCTTTGTATTTTTGTTATTTGAGATGTTGAACTCTTGATTTGTGTTTTAATAGGGTTTTGAGGTCACCAATTCTAGTTTAATTTAATTCTTATTTATTTTTGCTTTGAAAGATTCATTGTCTAAAGTTTATTACTTTATGTTGAGTGTTAGTTTATTGCTTTATGTTGAGTGTTCATTACTCACCAACTAATTAATTGGGAGTCCTATAATTAGACCGACACAAGAGTTATAGGACTAGGTCCTTGTGATAGACATTGTAGGCTTTACGGGGCATAGACATATAGCAACCTGACTTGCGTGAGCTTTTAGAAAACCATAGATCTTAATAAATTTTAATATATTTAAATTCACATAAAGATATAGTGGGTTAATAGTTTTTAGTAAAATCGGTTGCCCTACTTGTCATGCCATCAAATTAGGCTACATATTTTATTCATTTATTTTTTTTTCTTTCGCTTGATTCGTTGAAGCTTCTTGTCATGCATATATGCTCAAATTTCACGTTCTATCAACTTATTGATAACGGGCGAATTGACGATACGTAGTGATAGAAAGAATCCAAAGCTTAATTTTTTTCTCAATGGCTACTACCAGGAAACATTTATTTGCATCAAAAAACTCAAGAAAAGTGGACAAAAGACTCACCAATTAATTAGTGGTCCTCTTTGGTCTTGTATACCAAGATTTTAGACATTTTCCTGAAAGATATTTGAGAGATATTTTACCCTCGGTTTGTCACATTTTTCAGCTACTATATACATATAATTATGTAAAATTAACAGAATTTTTACAGTTTTCAGACTGTATATGCTATCGTTTGGCAATACGGTTAGAACTAAAAATACTGTTGAAAATACGATTGGAACTATAAATTGTAGTTTGAGTTGAGGTTCCAAGCACATGGTAATCAATCTACAATGTTCTACATCATTGTTTTATAGTTATTGCTGTTGGAATTAATCCAATATATGGGCTAATATATTAAATAAATGTGTATTAAAGGCTATCAGATAAGGTTACATAATAAAAAGTGATCAATTTGGGTTTTGGGTTTTAATGCATCATTAAACGTGTGCCTACTATGTGTAGAGACTAAAATATAATTACTGATTTTATGATGGACTACATTAGAATTAAGGATAACTGTTAGGGTTTAGCAGTTATATAAAAGGGTTGTGTTCCCTAAGTCAGTACGTACACTATTTTTCTATTACCCATCTGCAGAGAAATTACAAAAGCATACTTTGAAAGAGGGCTTACGTACCAGACTTGAGAATCACAATTCTATCTATGGATTCAGATTAGCTTTCACATCTTATAAATTATCTTGGTGATTTGACATGAATAATCCTGGATGATGATGGTTTTCATCACAATATTTTGTTCTAACAAGTGGTATCTTGAGCCTCTTCATGTTAAATTATTGAGAATCAATAATTTTCTAGATGTGATTTTTGTAGGAAAATTATCAAATTTAATAATCTATGGTCCTTTAAAATTGTTGAATTTGAGAATAATTATTTGGAAATTTTGGTTTAATATTTTATGGAATACAGTATTCAGTTTTATATATGTGTGTGTGTGTATATATATGAATATAAGTATACAGGTTTGGTTGTTTCCTCTTCAGATTGAAGAATTTTTTTTTTTTTTTCCTTTTGGATTCAATACGGCAGCCTTGCTGCCAAAGAAAAAAAAATGGTTATATATATGAATTCGTTTTCATCTTTCAGGATTTTTTTTTTTTTTTTTTTGGTATGAATTCGTTTTGCATATATATACTCATGAATATATGCATGTATCTATATACTATTAAAATCACGTAATAGATAAATAATCAGTTGAGATCAATTACAGTTCAAGCACATTTTGAATATCGAAATTAGACAAGCAATCTGAATCCAATAAAATCACGTAAGTGCAACTTATTTCGTGGGCTCTTCCGATAATCAAGGTTGAGTTATTATTATTTGAGAAGAACAAAGACAAAAAATTACTTGAGAAAGGCATTACTTTTACCTTTGCCGGAGGACTCAGTAGCCTAGCAGATGGCCACACAATTGCATGCCTAACCCTTGAGGCGGGATCAGTTTAAAACGATTTGCAAATCATCAGAAACTTTTTGAGCTGTCATACGATGTCCTGTTGTGCCTCAAATCTAATATTTTTCCTTCATGTCATGTGATCAATGGTCCACCTATATAGCTCCTGATTTTCCAATTTAGTTTTGGACTCTCCTTTATGACTTATTCGTATCTTTGAATTACTCTTTTGGATGCCAATCTAGCTGGCTCTAATTAATTCAATTGCAAAAAGCAAAACTTAGTCATTTTTCAACGTAATTATAATAATTTTGGCTGCGCCCTTTTATATCCAAATTAAACCAACACACTTGTACGATTAATTTCTTGCAAAATAAATTGAGAAAACATACTCACAGTTTGTTTGGAATTAATTATATAGTTTGAACCTAAAACACTATAATAATTTAAAATTTTACAAGATAAAAAATACTGTAGCAAATGCAGTTGTTTAGTTCTAACTATAATATCATTGCCAGTGTCATAAAATTTTCTCATGCTTACTGAATTGTCCCAACCGTTAGTAATATGAATTTCACTACACACAGTAAGAAGCCAATATGTTAAATATCTAAAACAATGCAACACAAAAAATACAATACTCATTATTAAAAGGAATTTTTTTTTAGACCACGGTAAAAAGAAGCTTCTTGTTGTTTTGCGAGAAAAAGACCTGCCCTTCACATGCATCACATATTACATATTTAAAAAAAAATCTAACGTATGCCATGGCTTCTTTTTAATGTTTGCCTTGCATGTGACTCTTGCATGGGCATATTCCCAAACATACAATAATTTCACCAACGTATAACCAAAGATATTTCACACCAGACTCCTCTATATAACACTCCCAAATCTCTCACCAAAATCACCAACTTGGAAAGTTTTAGTTGAAATAATATAAACATAGTACTACTCATCATGAAGATGATCGTTCCCATTTTCTTTCTCTTATTCCTCCGTTTCTCCTCATCTCATGGAGCCGTCCAAGACTTCTGCGTCGCGGACTACTCGGCTCCCCAAGGCCCTGCAGGCTACTCCTGCAAGAGCCCCGCGAAGGTCACCGTGGACAACTTTGTCTACTCGGGACTAGGCGTCCCCGGCAACACCTCGAACCTCATAAAGGCCGCCGTAACCACGGCATTCGACAGCCAATTCCCCGGCGTGAACGGCCTAGGAATCTCCCTCGCTCGGGCGGACTTAGCCCCCGGCGGGGTCGTCCCTTTCCACACTCACCCCGGGGCCTCGGAGGTCATAATCATCATCGAGGGATCGATCTGCGCGGGGTTTGTGTCCTCGGCCAACAATGTCTACCTCAAGCACCTTAACAAGGGGGACATAATGGTTTTCCCTCAAGGGCTTTTGCACTTCCAATTGAATGCAGGGAAGAGTAATGCTTTGTTTTTTGTCTCGTTTAGTAGCCCTAACCCGGGCCTCCAACTTTTAGACTACGCTTTGTTTGCAAACAATTTGCCGACGGAGTTGGTGGCTGCCGCTTCCTTCCTTTCCACTGCTGAGATCAAGAGGCTCAAGGCCGTTCTTGGTGGTACTGGTTAATTATATATTGAGTAGGGTCTTTGTAGAGGTAATGATGTTTGTTTTGTTTGGTTTCGTTTCGTTTTCTTGTTGTGGTGGTTGAGAAGTGCTTGTAAGTGTAGAATTAATCTTAATGATGTCTAGTGCTTTGAAATAAGAAAGTCATGTTGACCAGGGTTGTTTCTTTTTGTACACTTCACTAGCTAATTGCTATTATTATTTTGTTGTTGCATGCTTTGGTTTTCTTCTCAAGTGAAGTCTTTTGGCAATGCCAAAAACATGAACAAAACTTGAGGCACGTGCTTTTCACTTTTGAGTTTGCAGTAATCTATATGCACTTTGTTAATTTCTCTTGTGTACATTGTTTAGGTTTATTTTTGCTTTTGGCCTCAAACACTATAATTTTCTTATCTTGTTTTGGCCTCCAAACTTTAAAATATTAAAAAATGTGCTCTAATTAGTTATCTTTTTGTCTTATGTTTGGCTTTTTTGTCAAAATTCGCTCAAAAATCCAAATGGAATCAACCGTGCGACACTCACACATTCTTAGTTAATGAAGGGTGTTTAAATAAATCTCACCAAATTAAGTTTATAAATTGAAACAAATAGGGGAAAAAAGAGAAAAAAATGTATGTTCTTTTTGTACAAGCTTGATGGCTAACAAGAATGTGAGGGTTAAATGGGCGTTTGAAAGAGTTGGTTTGAATTATGAACAATATAAAACTCTCACATATTACAATAAAAAGTTACAGTGTAAACTCTCATATGCTACAGTTTTTAAACCTAAACTGATAGCTTAAACTACTCTTCTAAACACTCTATAAAATTATTCAAACTTATCTTTGAGATAAGATTTATCTCAAATCTTTACACACTTGAGTAGCCCCCATAGTACAAATCTTATGTATGCTTGTACCGGAACAGGGACATTCTGTGTTCAATTTTGGTCCTCACTAACCACTTTTGATGGTCCAAACTTCAATGTTCCCACCCAATGAATCAACAAGCTGTGAGTCCGTTATCAATCGGTTGTGATCGAGTATAGTGCACTGATGTGCCTTGAATCATTCGTTTATTATATAATACGTTATGAACTTTTAACTTTAATTAAATACATTATAAATTTTAATATTTTTAACAATTAAGTAGTTATTTTTATTTTTCATTTAGTACTTTTTTTTTCACGTGTCGAGCTTTAATTTTTTTTGGCTTAAAATAACCGCCTCTATTTTTTAAAAAACTTATGTGCGAATTTAATGACCCATATAATCCATCCCTTTAACGCCCGTTAGCTATTAAACTTGAATTGCTAATGATTTTTAAGTTAGTATGTATTTCATCAAAATTAAAAGTTCACAGTATATTATGAAGCTATTAAACTTTAATTGTTAATGATTTTTAAGTTAGCATGTATTTCATCAAAATTAAAAGTTCATAGTATATTATGAAAAAAAACAAAAACGAATAGTTTAAATGTAACCAATTTATTCCTCTTTTTATGTGGTCCAAACTTCTAAGCCGGCGCTTCAAGAAACAGTGAATAGATAAGCAAACCAAATCTTGAAGTAAAATCTACTGCACTTTTACTATTACCGTATAACTACTGTGTATTAACAGATCTGCCAATGTTTTCAACTTCATGATGGAGATTTCAGAAGGAAGTACGCTCAGTATTCTATCAGATTACGGATCATATAAAGATTCTTCTACATCCTTTGCATACAATATCCCTCGAAGAAGCAATTCAAAAAAAAAAAAAAAAAAAAAAAAACAAACAAACAAAATGCCACAAAATTATATCATTGAAAATGGATAGTTGTGAAAATATTATAGAACAAATGTGTGGACACTTATTAATCTGGTTAGGTTAAAAGAAAAGGTATACTGCTCGGTTATGCATGTGAAATCCCAAGTTGAAGAGGCATAAAAGTAAGGCTAAAGAGCTTTAGAGCAACTAGGTCCCGGCTCTGGCATGTGGGAAAGACTTGATGGTTATGCTTTAAACAGGAGAGGCCATAAGATCCTACCTGAAAAAGGGCTTCATAATAGAGTTTTACTAGTAATTTATGCAAAAAAAAAAAAAAAGTCCATCGTCAAAATGATGGTAGCATTTTCGATACACAACAGAAACTTTTCTTTTCAAAACTTTCGAAACAAGGTTAAAAGCAAAATGGCAATTATAGCAGATCCTTGTATTCTTCACTATCTGTATCAATGATAAAAGCCAAGGCTAGCAGGATGTTTGAAAAATGTGGTTAGAATCGAAATTTTTGAACTGAAAAATATAACATGTGAGAGCTTTATGTTATAGCACGTTCTGTCTTATCATTATAGCATGTGAGAACTTTACATTGTAATAACTAAAAGTTCTGATTAAAACTGATTTTACCAAACATCCTTTAGTTTATCACTATGATATCTGACTAGAGTTTCTTTCTCCTCCTCTTCTATGTCAAACACAACCCCTTTGGTCTCCCCGTTGTAGCCAATTTCTTTATGTCCTTGACAATTTCATCCCACATGTGGTAGATCTCCTTTGTTTTCTCACGGGACCTATCTCCAGCCAAAAACTCATGAACAAAGCTATCAACTTCTACTAAACTATACCCTGGAACCCACTTTACTTTTCTTTTTCTCATACTTTTTTTTCCTGACTTCTTCAGCATCTTTACCTTTCATTGAATTGGCATAGGTATTACAGGGTATTTAGCATGGTGGTTAAAATCATTGGTTAAAACTATAAACACTGTAGTATGTGAGAGCTTTACACTCTTCTTAACTGAAAAGTTGGATTGAGCCAACTAATGCCAAGTAGACTATTAAAGAGTAAGATATAACGTCCACCATAATTTTGGTCAGAATGTGTCAAGATATTCCCAGCTCTCCGCCCATTTCGGCGTTGCCATGAACCCTGCGGGCACCAAGGAGTGCTCCCCATATGGCACTGTCCGGTTTAATTGGCATTGAAGCAATAAAACGCTCTGCCTCTTCAAGCATATGACAGATTTGACGGAAGTGATGTTTAAACCTTTTGTTTTTTTGCTCACGCTCCAGAAGCGAAAATTCTATCCGATGGCGGCCATTGGTTAATTACTCATGGTTTGGGGTGGAAAAAAATTGAGAAAAAAAATACCCTTTTGAAAGTAGAAGAAAAAGAAAATGATCATGATATGAAGTCATCAATCTATACTTCTTGGAATTCTTGATTCATAGATCATGAGTCCTCTCTTTTTTTCCTTTTCTTTTGTCTTACTTGTAGACAAACTGTTTATGACCATTATTTTATTTATTTACTTGTTTATTTATTTTGGCTTGATTGCTTGAAGCTTCTTTCATGCATATGAGCTCAAATTTCACGTTCTATCAAGTTTTGTAACGGACCATATGGCTGTACATAATGATGGAAGAATCCAAAAGCTAATTTTTCTCAATGACGACATACCAAGACACCAGTGTCAACTTTCTTTTTCTCCACCTATATGATATATACATGCATATAAGCTATATACTTAAATATTATTAAAATTTGTACAAAGCCGCTTAAAAAATTGAATATATATAATCTTATACATTATAAAGTATTAATAAAAAATCCTAACTCCGTCGCCACAGGAAACATTATTTGCATCCAAAAAGTCAGGTATGTGGACAAAAAGACTCACCAAGTAGTGGTCCTCTATAGGCATTTTAGCCGAGATTTAGATATTTTCCTGAAAGATATTTGATAGATATGTTGTGTTCTTTTCTTTAGAGAGTGAAAACTTTTCTAGAGAAAATTTTAGAGAGAGTGTGTGCAATTTTTTTCTTTAAACTTCTTGACCATCATAGTGAATTATTCTACAGTAGTTGAAACTAGATGTAGCTCTTACATTGAAAGTGAACCACTATAAATTTTGTGTGTTTTTATTTATTTTTATTTGTATATTTTCCATTTTTAGTATAATTAAAGCTTCTAATTCGTGAACATAAAAGACATCAAATATTATTTCCCACTAATAATGAAATACATATATTTCCTCTCATATCTAACTCTTGATCAACTCTTATTGACTATATCTGTACAAAAAAAAAAAAGAAGCAATTTCCTGTATCCCACACTAGAATACAGGCTAAACAGGATTCATATTAGGATAAAACAGTCCAAAATTTTGCTCCACGCCACTAGGTTTAAGATTCTAGTTAAACATGGCAAAAAAAAACCCTTCTGTATAAGGGCCTGGTCGTTTTGGTGTCCACTATTCGACAAGATATGGCTCATGAAATTCTTGACATATGTCGATGCGAGTTACCAGCGGAGGGCCAGCCCTCTCCGCCACCACAATGTCCTCGTCAGACACCCCTTCTCTCTCCATTGTGTCACGTCCCAGAGTACGGAATGTGACGTGGCGGATTATTTAAATTAATTAAAAGAGAATTTAATTAAAAACCAATGGTTTAAGGATCAAATTAAGTAAGAAATAAGAAGATTTCCACCACATTTTATTATAGAATTTATAAATATTAAGCAAAGAATAAAAATTAAATAAAAACCGCGAGTATGGGTTCCACAACCCACAACTTGTGCACATACATGGTTCTGACAATATCATAAATATAATTACAGTCCAAGTACAAATAAAGTTAACTCTTACATGCCTTGTTTAAATAGTACAAAATTTAAATCAATTCCTCCTATTGCTCCTGAGTTCGGTCCGAAGAATCATCTCCAAACCTAAATGGGAAACCACCTAGAAGGGGGGGAAATTTAAAACAGTAAAACGTGAGCGAAAGGCTCAGGAGGACTATGTTTTATAAAATAATTTAATTTAAAGAAACATTTCATTGTTAGGAGTACTCAAAAGAAAACTTAAATAAATAAATAAATAAATAAATACAAAATTTGAATAGAGCCGTTCTGACACAGAACAGTCTCCTCGTACAATCGAAAACACCATTTTTCTTTTACCTAGGCAAACCATGATATCACCACCGTAGTGGCCCAGCTGGGTTTCGGGACCTGCCTCCAAGGTCGATCGATACACGACCCGATCTCTGATATGACATCATGCCTTTGTGTTTATTATCATTATCATTCAAAACCCAATTACCGAGTGTTGTCAATTACATTCATTATGAAATTCATTTCATAATCACGGTATATTAAAATATAACCGATAAAACCATTTTCTAACAACCGTTGAAAACATTTTGATAGAAATCCTTTTCAAAGCCAAATCATTTCAAAACCAGGCTACCAAGGAAATAGGATAGAAGTCCTACCTCAATACTCGTGCCGGTGCCCCACACCGTAATCCCGGTCCGCTATACGTTAGCTCCACGGAACCACGAACGATCCTAGATACAAACTAAGTCGATCAATATCTAGTTCGAAACATTCTATGTTACCAAACCATTTTATGATGTCCTAGTGTGCCATTTGTACCTTTAAAATCATTCTATAAGGTTGGGATTTAAATCAGGGTTCAAAATAGTGAAAACGGGTGAAAAATCACAAAATTTTCCATGCCTCGATCGGCCTGCTGGACTCCCTGCTTCGGCCTGCCGAACTGCACAGTTCGGCCTGCCGGAAGCAAAGTTCGGTCGGCCGAACACTTCCCCAGGTTCAGCCTGCCGGTCGGAAGAACACTGGCCTGCCGATCATCACTCCGGCCTGCCGAACTGGGAAAATCCAGAAATCCCAGCCACGGGTTTCTCGATCCCCAAAATCCAAATCTTGATTCTAACCTGTTTTTCTCAAATCTCAGGCATGAAAAACAATCATAGTTGATAGAAAAACATACTAGAACATGTTTGAACTCATTTAAACAAGATTTAAACTCGAAATCCTCAAAAATCTGAAAATGAGAAAATGAGGAGAAAAATGAAAAATCTTGAATTCAATCCGTTTTTCTTAAATCTAAGCTTAGATTCAAGTTGTTCTAAGTTCATTTAACTCAAATCCACGGTTTTCTAAGCTTAAACAACCCTAGATTTCAAAAATGCACCAAATTGAAAATTTTGTAAAAAGTTTAGAAATTTCGAATCTAACCTCGAATCGAAGCTTCAATCCACGTCCTCGGTTGCCGAATCACGTCCCCGAGCCTCCTCCTTGCTAACCCGAAGCTTGGACTCGAATTTGGTTTCAAAAATTTGAGAGAGATGTAGAGAGAGAGAGTGCTGCCGAGAGAGAAATTGAGAGAGAGAGAGTGTCACGGGAGGGAATGAGAGGAGAGAGAGAGAGGAAGGAAATAAATAGAGAAAATCGGTGGGCGGTTTTACTGTACGAAAACCATGTGCCACTTACGGTTTTGCAAAACGGAGTATTTTTAACATTTTACAAATTGTTGTGTTTTAATACTCAAAACATCATTTTAAAACAATAAGAAATCATTTGGACGCATCAATTTAACAAAACAACCAAAAATTCAAAATCTCACCAAATAATCTAATTAATGTTAAAACATTAATTATGGCACACTAATTCATCATTTATATTACACTAACATTAAATAAATTTCAGGGCGTTACAATTGCCCAAAAGAATGCATCAACAATGGCGTCAAACATGTTGTAGTAGCTCAAATTCTCGTCCTGGACCACAGAACTCGTTGCGGTAAATTGCGCGCAATCTAATCAGACATTCACCGGATCCGCTGCGTAGGCGAAGTAGGGATACACGTTGATCATGAGTGGGGCTCCATGACTTGACAAGAACATTATTTGAAAAGCAAAATTATGATGATAAATGTTACTTTAGTGAAGTTTAACTAAACAGACAAATTAATATTCAACGTAATCAAATAAAAAAATTTAGTAGTTAATGGTAGGATTTTGTGACTTTTTTTTTTCATGTTTTTAACCAATAAATATTCTAAATTCTAATAGTTATTGGTTTTCCATAGCATTTTCTTGGAACGAATAATATTGCAAATAAACATATATGACTACGTTTTTATAATTTTTTTTGAGGGACTATGTTTTTATAATTAGATATAACGTATGTTTTAAATAGTATATTCTCTTCACCTTTTAGTTAGTAATATATTTAGCAATTAATTTAGAAAATAAATATATATTTATATTAATTATCAATTTTTAAGTTAGAAAATATAGAATTTATTCAAACTACTAATTATTTTTATTAGTAAATGTGAGATTTATTAAAAATAGTCATTCTCCGTAAAAAAATAAAACATAAAACGACCATTTTTTAAATTCATTCCTCGAAAATCCTCTATTTCCCAAGTCTTCTTTCAAAATTAACATATGAATATTAAAAATCACAACGACTACCACCAGGAATCAATAACAACATTACTCTAATATTTCCGAAATGGATTATCAAAATTTTGGTTTTAAAATTTGAATTTTGCTTTCTTTTTTTTAAAATTTAGGATGGAAGGATTTAAATTTTTTATTTTAGAATAAAATTAGGTATGGATTTATGTTAGGTTATGTTTGCAACTATACAGCTAATATATCATGCGGTAATAAATGTCAATCACAAAACTTTTCACATATAGGATATCTGACTTGATAATACCACAAATGGTAGGCAGCTTCATCGGGGAACTGCCCTGCAGAAGGCGGAAAAGAAGACGGCAATGCAGTAGGGGAAGGACCGTGGTGACTTTTATTCCAGCTAGATTCTTTGAGATCAAGTATCACTTGCAAGGACATCATAACTGGCAAAACGTACTGTCCCAAGTTCCCGGGAATAACCTCGTTCCCGTTACGATGTCGTTGAGGTAGGGCTCAATGTTGGCGGTGAACCAGGCGTCGACAGAGTCTCGGTTGGCCGCAAGGCTGGCAAGGTCTTCGTTCCAGATACCGACCCCGCAGCACTTGAAGCGCCGGGGGATCGGGGTTACAGAGCCTTATTTTGCCAATGTTGTTGCGTTTGAAGAGGTTGATCACTTCGGCCTTCGAAGGCAGACCATCGCCGAGCATTCCGTAGCAAACGCCAATGTCAACGGACGCTTTTGCGAGGATGGGAATGAGTACTGCTATGGAAGAGAGAAGTCGAGCCTTGATCAGAAGCGGTACTACTATTGCCATGGTCTTGTTATCTGTTATATTATATGGATTTGTTACTTAATAGTGTAGTATTATATTCCTTTTTAAGTCGAGTATAATGTTAAGTTTATCCATTACAGATTTTCGTCAAATTTTATCTATAACGATATAAGTGGTGCGAGATTTTCTTTACGTATAAATGATACACAGATATTGTGTAGTGCAAAATAATCTTTCATTAAACAACGAACTTTTAATGTCGACATAAAAGAAAACAGCGATGTCATTCTAGCTATATAGAAATCTCCAAGGATGTTCCCCATTCAAGGCTATAAGAGAGGTAGCGAGTTAGAACATACTATTGAAAAAGCATAATAAGCTAAAAATGCATAAAAAATGGTTTTAATGTGACACGTGGCAAAACCTTATCCAAAAATTAAGTTGAGAATCGATGACCGAGGTTAGATTTGACGTTTATTCCCGTACACTATCAAGCCAAAAAATATGAGTGATTGTGAGGAGAAATGTTTACGTTTTCTTTTGTATACAAGAGGTTTGGAAACTCAATTTGAACCGAGAACATTTTAGCAATTTAAATTTTATGAGAAAAATATAGTAATAAAGTTGGTTTGGACTATGACTCCCAAACACCGCGTTAATTTGTTTCTTAACTAGGGCTTTGTTTCTCTGTTTTATGAATAAATCTGAGTTGTTTGCAGACTTTAGCATTAGAGTGTTCCTTGTAAGAACCCCAATTTCTTCAATTTTAGAGGTTAGATAAAAGATAATTAAATATTAATTGTAAAATAGTAGTTTATTACTAGAAATTAATATGCGTATAATATGTTTTAATGAATCAATAAATAAAAATAAAGAAATTTAATAATTAGTAACTTTAAAAACAAGTCTTTTTTTTTTTTGCACACAATCTCCTGACAAAAAAGTTCTGTCGAGAAAATTTTCACGAAGTACTTATGGCTTTTCTAAACGAAAAATTTCGTCAGGAAAATTTGTTCTAGCAAGCACAATTTTGGTCTTTTCCCTATGGTAGAATTTTGAAAATTCATAATTGAGGCAGCAAAGTGATAAGTTAGTTTTAGGCTAATTAATTAGATGATTCTCACTTAATATTTTTGTTAGTTTTAAACAATTTATAAGAATTTGATAGTGTTCTATGTTCTTTTATAGGTTTTGAGGAAAAATGATGCATGATAGCAAAGTGTGGGATAAAACAGACCGAAAATAAGCACAAGTGGACTTGAGAACAAAATGGAGCCTAGACGCCAGCTTCTGGGCACCTAGGCACTCTTGAAGATGAATTTTTAGGCAAAAAGACCCGAGAGCATAGCGCCTAGGCGCCATCAGGCCGTCCAGCAGTAGCGCCTAGGCGTTACTTTGAAGCCTAGGCGCCAGTTCGAAAAAGAAGCCACGGCAACTATAGCGCCTAGGGGCTACAATCTTGGCGCCTAGGCGCCATTGTGATCCCAATTCAAATTTCAGTGTAATTTCGTTCCAAAATTATCCTTTCAAACCTTAGCTTATAAATAGAACATTACAGAGGGTTGGAGGATGAATTCTAAGAGAGAAAAACTACAAACAAGAGGGGAGAACTCACTGCTTTGGAGAAGAAAAACGGTGCAACCCAGAGACAAAAATCATCTTCACATCCAAACACAGTTCTTTTCCTTCACTCATCATGTTTAAGATATTGTTTAAGATTATTTTTAGTTTCATTAGGAACTAATTTTCTATATTCTAGGGCAACGATGTAGCCAGATTATGAATATTTACTTTTATTTAATTTAATTTAATTTGATGTTTATTCATTATCTATGTTGTGTATTTGATCTAATCTTAACGCTTGTAAAAGTCTGCGCAACCTTTTGCATGATATGTGATTTAATTTGAGGCTGAGAAGCGATAATTAAATTAGACCATGATTGAATGCCATAAGATCATCATAGGATAGAGATATCTATGAGACTTGTGTAACACTATGAATTTATTGTTCTTAATGAATCTCGGTAAGTTTAGATTTTCCACAGAGATGTAGAAAATTTGCTAACTATGATAAATTATTAATGCTTGAGAAAGATTAATGACTACCAAAGAGAAATTCGTTATCGGCATAGGAGTAAACATCAGTTGATTAAATTAGATAACTTGAGTAGGATTAATTTAGGTGAAATCAGATGCCCTAGTTTTTTGTTGTTTAGATTTTCATTTATATTTTTTTGTTTCGTTATTTTTCTATTTTATATTTGATTGTTCAAATAATTTTAGAGTTAACCAATTTTGGTACTTAGCTAGATTAACGCAATCCTCGTGGAAACGATACTCTACTCACTCTTTATTACTTGTTAACGATACGTGCACTTGCGTTAGAAAATCCACAACAAGTTTTTGGCACTATTGCCGGGGATTGTTGTTTAATTTAGTTAATATCAATACCAATTAGCTCTACAATTACTTTGAATTTTTTTATTTGTTTTGTTTTGTTTTTATTTGTTCTAATTTTTTCCTTTTAAGTCATTTGTTTCCCAAGGTACTTCATGATGTTTCATCAGAATATCCTTGCAAGTTTTGCCCAACAACATTTGGAACCATTTTATGTGGCTTGGAAGCGATTTAAACATATGCTTGATCGGTACCCACATCACAACCTACCAAAGTGGGCTCTTCTCCAAATATTTTTTGAAGGATTGCATTTTGAAGCTAGAGATTGGGTGGAAAAAAGCGTAATTTCTGACAGTCATTCTTTCTTTTCAAGAACCGTTGATGAAGCTTACTACTTATTGGAGGAGATGACAGCCTTCAATTATCATTGGCATTTGAATTCTTCAATGCACAATTCTTGCTGGGAGAGGCACCAAAATCTTTCATGGAATATCCACTCCAACATGATGGAACAATCCTGTAGCCAATATCAAGAAGAAAAGACACCTTTGGAAGTTGCTTTAAATCATCTAAAGGCCACTCTTGAGGGAAGTCATGAAATTTCCAACTCTAGGCGATATCTTGATGAACAAATCTGTTTAAAGAGCACAATTTTAGAGACTCATCTAGAGGAGGAAATTACAACGTCAAATCTTTATGGTGACCATAAAACGATAAAGGATGTGGTTTTGTTTGATGACGATTGTGTGAAACCTCAGGAATTTGAGCTTCTAGAGGAAATAGAACCTTAAGATGAAGAACAAGAACCCTTTGAAGTTGTCTTAGCTCAACCATTTGCTAAGTTGGGATCTTGCTCAATCAACAACGATTTACACTTGTTAAATCAAGAGGAGTCTATCCAAAACTTTGACTTTTATGAAGACCAAATCACAAGCATGCTAATGGATAACCAAAAGGAAAGGGAAGAGCAAATAGAAGGGTCATTAGAGGAATTTCTATATGAGGAGAAGCCACGAGGGTCGTTGGAGGATATAGAAGCTCATAAGACCGTTGATTTGAGCTCGTCAATGGTTCCAATATATAGATCACCAACTGATTCGTGTTGGCCATGGACATCACAACCATCACATCTCACCCTGTTCAAGCTCAAGCCAATAATGAAGTTCCCATCAAAAGCACATCATTTGAAGACATCTGTTGTTGGTGCTATGTACGAATCACTTCTAAATCTCGCCAAGCTTGAGGGCATCTACAACCAAGACCCATATGTGGTGCTGTTTGACACTAACTATGGGCAAAAGCTGCTCTTTGATGAGCGTTTCTTTGAGAGTCAGGCTGATGACTATAAAACAAGTGCTTCTTAGGAGGCAACCCAAGCTCTCTATCCTTTTCAATTTTAGTTTTCATCATATTATTTAGTTTGTTAGTTGTTTCTTTTAGTTTTAGTCTATTTTGCAACTTAATCATGATGTAAGTCTTGTTTGTGGTGGTTTCAGGTTTTCAGGGGACATCAAGGTGCTCAGCTTGCTAAAAAAATAAAATAAAATCAAAAACTGAAACCATATCTGCAACCTGGCACAGATAATGAACCACATGGCCATGCATCTGAACATGAACTTGGATAACTTTCCCACAGTCTTTGATTTCAATGAAGATAATGAAGAGAATGAGGACAAGGAGGAATAGGCTGTCGTAACCTTCAGCTTAGGGAGTGTTCTTTCCTTTCACATTTTTGTTTTCTTTTTACATTGAGGACAATATATTGTTCAAGTTTGGGGGTGGTGTGTTGTTTTATGTTTTTTTTTTTTTTTTGTGTCAACTAGTCATTATGGCTTAATTAGGTTTTAGTTTAGGTTTTGTTTTTTTTTTCTTTGCATTTGATAGTAATTAGGATAGTCAAGTTGTGTCATTTGAGCACTATTTAACTTGAATCATAGGAGGCCAATAATAAGACGATGGTTGAAATTGAATATGGCTTTTAGGGGATAATAATTATTGTTAGTCTATCCTTGTTTTTCTTGTGATTTGTTTGCCATACTGTGATTCTTTGAGCACTCACGCCTTGATCACCTAAGTATTCTACACTTAGAGGACTTTTATGTTGATTAAGTGATATTTTTTATGTCAAATGAATGCTAGAACCTATTTGATAACCACTAGAGGTGAAATCCTAGGCTACACAACATTAAGGATATGATTTAGGCCGTTTTTTCGACCGTTTGAGCCTTTCAAGCCTACCATTGATATCATTTAATCACTAGTTACCCCGTTGAACCTTATTATCTATTTTCTTTGTTACCCACATAATTAGCCTAGCCTTTGAATAACTTATCCTACTTAGTCCCTCACCCATAAACGTGACTAGTTTGTTCAGCAAATTATTTGAAGGTAGTTGGCATTATGGGAGGATGGGTGGAGTTTTGAAGAACTTATCGAGGAAATATGTTTTCCTATCATTCATTCATGAGTGGATTTTTAAGTATTGTTATCAAAGGATTATATATTCATGTTTATTCATTGTCCAAAAAAAAAAAAGAAAGAAAAGAAAACAAAAAAAAAAAAGAAAAGCAAAAAAAAAATTGAGATTTAAATTGATATTTTTTTTTTTACATGATCACAATGGTTAGAGTTTTCTTTGAGTCATAAACTTGATGCAATCTTTGAGGCCCAGTATGATGAAAAATTAAATTGATGCTCAAACAATGTCATGTGTTAGTGTTAGTCCCGTCTTTTTGTCTTGTTCTTTGTTTTTTTTCGTTTATATCTTTTGCTCGAGGACTAGCAAAATCTTAAGTTTGGGGGTATTTGATAAGTTAGTTTTAGACTAATTAATTAGATGATTCTCACTTAATATTTTTGTTAGTTTTGAGCAATTTATAAGAATTTGATAGTGTTCTATGTTCTTTTATAGGTTTTGAGGAAAAATGATGCATGATAGCAAAGTATGAGACAAAACAGACCGAAAATAAGTACAAGTGGACTTGGGAATAAAATGGAGCCTAGACGCCAGCTTCTGGACGCCTAGGCGCTCTTGAAGATGAATTTTTAGGCAAAAAGACCCGAGAGCATAGCGCCTAGGCGCCATCAGGCCGACCAGCAGTAGAGCCTAGGCGCTACAATCCTAGCGCGTAGGCGCTACTTTGAAGCCTAGGCGCCACAAAGAGGGTGCCTAGGCGCCAGTTCAAAAAAGAAGCCACGACAACTATAGCGCCTAAGGGCTACAATCTTGGCGCCTAGGCGCCATAATGAAGCCTAAGCACCAGAAAATCGAGCCTATGCGCCATTGCGATCCCAATTTAAATTTCAGTGTAATTTCATTCCAAAATATTCCTTTCAAACCCTAGCCTATAAATAGAACATTATAGAGGGTTGGAGGACGAATTCTAAGAGGGAAAAACTACAAACAAGAAGGGATAACTCACTGCTTTGGAGAAGAAAAACAGTGCAACCCAGAGACAAAAATCATCTTCGCATCCAAACACAGTTCTTTTCCTTCACTTATCATGTTTAAGATATTATTTAAGATTATTTTTAGTTTCATTAGGAACTAATTTTCTATATTCTAGGGCTACGATGTAGCCGGATTATAAATATTTACTTTTATTTAATTTAATTCAATTTGATGTTTATTCATTATCTATGTTGTGTATTTGATCTAATCTTAACGCTTGTAAAAGTCTGCGCAACCTTTTGCATGATATGTGATTTAATTTGATGCTGAGAAGCGATAATTAAATTAGACCATGATTGAATGCCATAAGATCATCATAGGATAGAGATATCTATGAGAGTTGTGTAACACTATGAATTTATTGTTCTTAATGAATCTCGGTAAGTTTAGAGTTTCCACAGAGATGTAGGAAATTTGCTAACTATGATAAATTATTAATGCTTGAGAAAGATTAATGACTACCTAAGAGAAATTCATTATCGGCATAGGAGTAAACATCAGTTGATTAAATTAGATAACTTGAATAGGATTAATTTATGTGAAATCGGATGCCCTAGTCTTTTGTTGTTTAGATTTTCATTTATATTTTTTGTTTCGTTATTTTTCTATTTTATATTTGATTGTTCAAATAATTTTAGAGTCAACCAATTTGGTACTTAGCTAGATTAACGCAATCCTCATGGGAATGATATTCTACTCACTCTTTATTACTTGTTAACGATACGTGCACTTGCGTTAGAAAATCCACAACACAAAGCTGACATCATTCCAACATTTATATACTCGAATGTGTTTTTTTTAAAAGGATAAAATGTGAAATTATTATGCCCCGTTTGGTTGATTGGTTTGAATTGTGTTAGTTTGAACAAAAAAATCCGAATCGTGTAGTTTAAACAGTAATCCAAACTAGAGTTTAGATGTGTAGCTAAAGTTTTAATTTGAACAGGATATCCAATCTGAATTTGAGTTTGGACGAGTATTGAAAACTCTAGTTTGAAGCATGAAAAAATTATTTAATTAAAGAATAAATATGAAATATATAAAAAAAGTTATTTAATTAAGAATAATATGAAATAATAGTGTTAAATTATAAATACAAATATATATATGAGTGAAATCACTATTTAATATTAGTTCAAAATGTTGAAATAGAATGGGGGTTTGAACTCTAAGTTGCGCAATTCAGTTCAGTTTAAACTATCATTTTAGTTTAAATTAAATGCTTTACTAAACACCAATTTAAATTTTAATAGTTCGAACTGAGCCGAACTGGATTGAACTAGTCAAACAAACAGGGTGTTAGTGTGTTTAGCAATCTTCTTGGAACTCATAGTTCTAAATGCCTATGGTGTAAAGCTCTCATATGCTACAATACTGTTATGGTACATTTGGTTTGATGGAATAACTATTAGAATAGAATGATGATTCCTAAAATCTAGTCATTGGACTTAGTATAACAGTCATTCCATAAGGCTATTCAATCATTTTCTTGAATAGTCATTCCTAAAGTGAACAAATGGAATAATCCTTCCATTTTAAAATTGAATCAATTAAAATTCTCTCTTCCAAAATTACCCCTCTTAATGTCCTATTATTTACTTTATTGAATGCCCATTTCACTATCCTAATATAAAAATATATTTAATTATATTAACTTGATAAGTTAGTTTTATATTAGTTAATTGGATATTTTCATCTTAATATTTGGTGAGTTTTTAGGCATTTTAATTGGTTTTTTAGTGGACTTTTGATTGGTTTTTATTTGTTTTATTTTATTTTAGTTTAATTGAATTTTATTTTTATTTTATTTTCTTTTTATATTAATTATTTTTTCTTAATTGTGTAGGTAAAATAAGCATTATAGTAATCTGAAATTGATTTAGAGTCAAAAAGGGACAAAAAATCGAATTAATAGCCTATTTGACATTAATTAGTTTTAACCAAATTTTTAGTTAAAAACAGTGTAAAACTCTTACATGCTATAGTAAAAGCAAAAAAGTTGCCATAATAAAAAGCTCTTATATGCTACATTGTTTACAGTTCTAATCATCATGTCAAATATCCTATAAATTGACTCAAAATTGGCAACCACATGCACAGCAAGAGAATGTGTTGGACAGCCCATCCGATTAGCTTTTAGAACTCAAAAGCTGCGCATGTATTATAGAATCAACCAAAGGAGCGTGAAAAGAGGCGGGATGCAATCGTCAGGCCTTTGGATCTGCTACTTTGCGCCTCCTGTTTGTCATGTGCAACCTATACTTCAACCAATTCGAGCTTGCCATGTGTAGCACACGATTTTAATGCCTCACTTCCTCTGCGCCATGTGTCCTACTGATGTCAGCTGCTTCATGCGGCTTGGGTTTCTTTACTGACGTGAAAAGATAAGGAAAAAAATACCATGCAATATGAACAAGCTTTTTCTGTATTTTTACATTTATTTTAAGATGGGGGCTGACTTGGCTCTAAAAGGAGAGTTCCTTATGGGAGACATGCTATGCTAGGTGACGATGTCCTCATTCTGGATGGTGATGTGGGAAGGGAGTATTACCTAATCCTTTAGGGATTGAATGTAAAGGTTTCTGTGAATAAATCTTTACTCTCTTCCCGAGGGGAGGGAGCTTGCTTATAGAAAGAAGATGGATTGGTCAAACAAAAACAACGAAAGATCTCCATGCGTGGCGTGATCCTAGAAAAGTTGGCTTACCTCGCTCTTCTTTCTTGGAGCTAATCGGTCGAGATTTTTTTGTCGCAATCAACTTGATGCACTTTGTTAGATGGCTCACCCCCTAACGTAATTCGAATGGGGGCTAACCTGACTCTTCTATGCGGTATTCATTCTCGTTCGGCCCGTAACGCCTCCCTTCATTTGCTTGCCTCCTTCCAGCTCAGAATGCCTGGCCTCCTGCGCCAAGTCAATTTTTAGGCTCTTGACCCCCATTTGAAGGGTAAGGGATCAAAGCAAGGGAGGAAGAGGTAAAATGCCAGTCTCTTTGATAGGAGTAAGGTCGTAATTAAGCTTCTTATTACCCGCAGGTGTCCCACTATTGTTAACACCTTTTTTAGTACTCCTTGAGTTAATTTTTTATTGCTTTCACGCATTAAGCTTAGGAATACGTTTATTTGCTAATATGATGGCTGGTCATCCTGCCACCTTTCTTGTTGTTAATCCTGATCCGAATTTCAAAAAGACCCATTGATCGATTACAAAGCAGAGAGTAGGGAGCCTTGGCGCCCATCTGTGGTGTTGGGGCGCCCGAACGTTATTTTGGGGATTTTATTAATTCTGAATTTTTTTTTAATTTACCCTAATTGGTCAAAGCCTATAAATAGGACCTTATTAGGGTTATTTAGAGGTGGCCTAATCCCCCATAATTGAGAGCTAGGGGAAATACCGAGGTAAATTTTTAATAGGTTTTTATTTTTTTTTTAGGTTTAAGAAAATTCAAGGGGAAAATATTTTGAATATCAAGAAAAAAGATTAAAGATTGAAGAGTCACAGCTTAGAGACTTGTGATACCTCAATATAGGTTTTTCTTTCTAATTTTTTTAACTTTGTATTTTTGTTATTTGAGATGTTGAACTCTTGATTTGTGTTTAATAGGGTTTTGAGGTCACCAATTCTAGTTTAATTTAATTCTTATTTATTTTTGCTTTGAAAGATTCATTTTCTAAAGTTTATTACTTTATGTTGAGTGTTAGTTTATTGCTTTATGTTGAGTGTTCATTACTCACCAATTAATTAATTGGGAGTCCTATAATTAGACCGACACAAGAGTTATAGGACTAGGTCCTTGTGATAGACATTGTAGGCTTTACGGGGCATAGACATATAGCAACCTGACTTGCGTGAGCTTTTAGAAAACTATAGATCTTAATAAATTTTAATATATTTAAATTCACATAAAGATATAGTGGGTTAATAGTTTTTGGTAAAATCGGATGCCCTACTTGTCATGCCATCAAATTAGGCTACATAACTTAACAAATAATACCGTAATTGATGTTTAACATTTTTTTTCTTTTTTGCCACACTCCAAATTTAAGTCCCTCTATTTTTGGGGAAATTCTTTCCGATGGGCGCCCTTGGTTAATTACTTATGGTTTGGGGTGGAAGAAAAAATAGACAAAAAAAAAAAATCCTTTTGAAAGTAGAAGAAAACGTAAGAAAGTGTCCCATGATAAGAAGTCATCAATCTATAATTCTTGGAAGTCTTAATTCACTGGATCATGATCCTTTTTTTCCCTTCTTCAATTGTAAGTAAAAATGTTTCTGACCATTATTTTATTCATTTTTTTTTTTTTTCTTTCGCTTGATTCGTTGAAGCTTCTTGTCATGCATATATGCTCAAATTTCACGTTCTATCAACTTATTGATAACGGGCGAATTGACGATACGTAGTGATAGAAAGAATCCAAAGCTTAATTTTTTTCTCAATGGCTACTACCAGGAAACATTTATTTGCATCCAAAAACTCAAGAAAAGTGGACAAAAGACTCACCAATTAATTAGTGGTCCTCTTTGGTCATTGTATACCAAGATTTTAGACATTTTCCTGAAAGATATTTGAGAGATATTTTACCCTCGGTTTGTCACATTTTTCAGCTACTATATCCATATAATTATGTAAAATTAACAGAATTTTTACAGTTTTCAGACTGTATATGCTATCGTTTGGCAATACGGTTAGAACTAAAAATACTGTTGAAAATATGATTGGAACTATAAATTGTAGTTTGAGTTGAGGTTCCAAGCACATGGTAATCAATCTACAATGTTCTACATCATTGTTTTATAGTGATTGCTGTTGGAATTAATCCAATATATGGGCTAATATATTAAATAAATGTGTATTAAAGGCTATCAGATAAGGTTGCCTCATAAAAAGTGATCAATTTGGGTTTTAGGCTTTTAATGCATCATTAAGCGTGGGCCTACTATGTGTAGAGACTAAAATATAATTACTGATTTTATAATGGACTACATTAGTAATTAAGGATAACTGTTAGGGTCTAGCAGTTATATAAAAGGGTTGTGTTCCTCAAGTTAATACGTACACTATTTTTCTATTACCCATCTGCAGAGAAATTACAAAAGCATACTTTGAAAGAGGCTTATGTATCAGACTTGAGAATCACAATTCTATCTATGGATTCAGATTAGCTTTCACATCTTATTAATTATCTTGGTGATTTGACATGAATAATCCTGGACGATGATGGTTTTCATCACAATATTTTGTTCTAACAAGTGGTATCTTGAGCCTCTTCATGTTAAATTATTGAGAATCAATAATTTTTTAGATGTGATTTTTGTAGGAAAATTATCAAATTTAATAATCTATGGTCCTTTAAAATTGTTGAATTTGAGAATAATTATTTGGAAATTTTGGCTTAATATTTTATGGAATACAGTATTCAGTTTTATATATGTGTGTGTGTATATATATGAATATAAGTATACAGGTTTGGTTGTTTCCTCTTCAGATTGAAGAATTTTTTTTTTTTTTTTTCCTTTTGGATTCAATACGGCAGCCTTGCTGCCAAAGAAAAAAAAATGGTTATATATATGAATTCGTTTTCATCTTTCAGGAATTTTTTTTTTTTTTGGTATGAATTCGTTTTGCATATATATACTCATGAATATATGCATGTATCAATATACTATTAAAATCACGTAATAGATAAATAATCAGTTGAGATCAATTACAGTTCAAGCACATTTTGAATATCGAAATTAGACAAGCAATCTGAATCCAATAAAATCACGTAAGTGCAACTTATTTCGTGGGCTCTTCCGATAATCAAGGTTGAGTTATTATTATTTGAGAAGAACAAAGACAAAAAATTGCTTGAGAAAGGCATTACTTTTACCTTTGCCGGAGGACTTAGTAGCCTAGCAGATGGCCACACAATTGCATGCCTAACCCTTGAGGTGGGATCAGTTTAAAACGATTTGCAAATCATCAGAAACTTTTTGAGCTGTCATACGATGTCCTGTTGTGCCTCAAATCTAATATTTTTCCTTCATGTCATGTGATCAATGGTCCACCTATATAGCTCCTGATTTTCCAATTTAGTTTTGGACTCTCCTTTATGACTTATTCGTATCTTTGAATTACTCTTTTGGATGCCAATCTAGCTAGCTCTAATTAATTCAATTGCAAAAAGCAAAACTTAGTCATTTTTCAACGTAATTATAAGAATTTTGGCTGCGCCCTTTTATATCCAAATTAAACCAACACACTTGTACGATTAATTTCTTGCAAAATAAATTGAGAAAACATACTCACAGTTTGTTTGGAATTAATTATATAGTTTGAACCTAAAACACTATAATAATTTAAAATTTTACAAGATAAAAAATACTGTAGCAAATGCAGTTGTTTAGTTCTAACTATAATATCATTGCCAGTGTCATAAAATTTTCTCATGCTTACTGAATTGTCCCAACCGTTAGTAATATGAATTTCACTACACACAGTAAGAAGCCAATATGTTAAATATCTAAAACAATGCAACACAAAAAATACAATACTCATTATTAAAAGAAAATTTTTTTTAGACCACGGTAAAAAGAAGCTTCTTGTTGTTTTGCGAGAAAAAGACCTGCCCTTCACATGCATCACATATTACATATTTAAAAAAAAATCTAACGTATGCCATGGCTTCTTTTTAATGTTTGCCTTGCATGTGACTCTTGCATGGGCATATTCCCAAACATACAATAATTTCACCAACGTATAACCAAAGATATTTCACACCAGACTCCTCTATATAACACTCCCAAATCTCTCACCAAAATCACCAACTTGGAAAGTTTTAGTTGAAATAATATAAACATAGTACTACTCATCATGAAGATGATCGTTCCCATTTTCTTTCTCTTATTCCTCCGTTTCTCCTCATCTCATGGAGCCGTCCAAGACTTCTGCGTCGCGGACTACTCGGCTCCCCAAGGCCCTGCAGGCTACTCCTGCAAGAGCCCCGCGAAGGTCACCGTGGACAACTTTGTCTACTCGGGACTAGGCGTCCCCGGCAACACCTCGAACCTCATAAAGGCCGCCGTAACCACGGCATTCGACAGCCAATTCCCCGGCGTGAACGGCCTAGGAATCTCCCTCGCTCGGGCGGACTTAGCCCCCGGCGGGGTCGTCCCTTTCCACACTCACCCCGGGGCCTCGGAGGTCATAATCGTCATCGAGGGATCGATCTGCGCGGGGTTTGTGTCCTCGGCCAACAATGTCTACCTCAAGCACCTTAACAAGGGGGACATAATGGTTTTCCCTCAAGGGCTTTTGCACTTCCAATTGAATGCAGGGAAGAGTAATGCTTTGTTTTTTGTCTCGTTTAGTAGCCCTAACCCGGGCCTCCAACTTTTAGACTACGCTTTGTTTGCAAACAATTTGCCGACGGAGTTGGTGGCTGCCGCTTCCTTCCTTTCCACTGCTGAGATCAAGAGGCTCAAGGCCGTTCTTGGTGGTACTGGTTAATTATATATTGAGTAGGGTCTTTGTAGAGGTAATGATGTTTGTTTTGTTTGGTTTGGTTTCGTTTTCTTGTTGTGGTGGTTGAGAAGTGCTTGCAAGTGTAGGATTAATCTTAATGATGTCTAGTGCTTTGAAATAAGAAAGTCATGTTGACCAGGGTTGTTTCTTTTTGTACACTTCACTAGCTAATTGCTATTATTATTTTGTTGTTGCATGCTTTGGTTTTCTTCTCAAGTGAAGTCTTTTGGCAATGCCAAAAACATGAACAAAACTTGAGGCACGTGCTTTTCACTTTTGAGTTTGCAGTAATCTATATGCACTTTGTTAATTTCTCTTGTGTACATTGTTTAGGTTTATTTTTGCTTTTGGCCTCAAACACTATAATTTTCTTATCTTGTTTTGGCCTCCAAACTTTAAAATATTAAAAAATGCGCTCTAATTAGTTATCTTTTTGTCTTATGTTTGGCTTTTTTGTCAAAATTCGCTCAAAAATCCAAATGGAATCAACCGTGCGACACTCACACATTCTTAGTTAATGAAGGGTGTTTAAATAAATCTCACCAAATTAAGTTTATAAATAGAAACAAATAGGGGAAAAAAGAAAAAAAAATGTATGTTCTTTTTGTACAAGCTTGATGGCTAACAAGAATGTGAGGGTTAAATGGGCGTTTGAAAGAGTTGGTTTGAATTATGAACAATATAAAACTCTCACATATTACAATAAAAAGTTACAGTGTAAACTCTCATATGCTACAGTTTTTAAACCTAAACTGATAGCTTAAACTACTCTTCTAAACACTCTATAAAATTATTCAAACTTATCTTTGAGATAAGATTTATCTCAAATCTTTACACACTTGAGTAGCCCCCATAGTACAAATCTTATGTATGCTTGTACCGGAACAGGGACATTCTGTGTTCAATTTTGGTCCTCACTAACCACTTTTGATGGTCCAAACTTCAATGTTCCCACCCAATGAATCAACAAGCTGTGAGTCCGTTATCAATCGGTTGTGATCGAGTATAGTGCACTGATGTGCCTTGAATCATTCGTTTATTATATAATACGTTATGAACTTTTAACTTTAATAAAATACATTATAAATTTTAATATTTTTAACAATTAAGTAGTTATTTTTATTTTTCATTTAGTACTTTTTTTTTCACGTGTCGAGCTTTAATTTTTTTTGGCTTAAAATAACGGCCTCTATTTTTTAAAAAACTTATGTGCGAATTTAATGACCCATATAATCCATCCCTTTAACACCCGTTAGCTATTAAACTTGAATTGCTAATGATTTTTAAGTTAGTATGTATTTCAGCAAAATTAAAAGTTTACAGTATATTATGAAGCTATTAAACTTTAATTGTTAATGATTTTTAAGTTAGTATGTATTTCATCAAAATTAAAAGCTCATAGTATATTATGAAAAAAAACAAAAACGAATAGTTTAAATGTAACCAATTTATTCCTCTTTTTATGTGGTCCAAACTTCTAAGCCGGCGCTTCAAGAAACAGTGAATAGATAAGCAAACCAAATCTTGAAGTAAAATCTACTGCACTTTTACTATTACCGTATAACTACTGTGTATTAACAGATCTGCCAATGTTTTCAACTTCATGATGGAGATTTCAGAAGGAAGTACGCTCAGTATTCTATCAGATTACGGATCATATAAAGATTCTTCTACATCCTTTGCATACAATATCCCTCGAAGAAGCAATTCAAAAAAAAAAAAAAACAAACAAACAAACAAACAAAATGCCACAAAATTATATCATTGAAAATGGATAGTTGTGAACATATTATAGAACAAATGTGTGGACACTTATTAATCTGGTTAGGTTAAAAGAAAAGGTATACTGCTCGGTTATGCATGTGAAATCCCAAGTTAAAGAGGCATAAAAGTAAGGCTAAAGAGCTTTAGAGCAACTAGGTCCCGGCTCTGGCTTGTGGGAAAGACTTGATGGTTATGCTTTAAACAGGAGAGGCCATAAGATCCTACCTGAAAAAGGGCTTCATAATAGAGTTTTACTAGTAATTTATGCAAAAAAAAAAAAAAAGTCCATCGCCAAAATGATGGTAGCATTTTCGATACACAACAGAAACTTTTCTTTTCAAAACTTTCGAAACAAGGTTAAAAGCAGAATGGCAATTATAGCAGATCCTTGTATTCTTCACTATCTGTATCAATGATAAAAGCCAAGGCTAGCAGGATGTTTGAAAAATGTGGTTAGAATCGAAATTTTTGAACTGAAAAATATAACATGTGAGAGCTTTATGTTGTAGCACGTTCTGTCTTATCATTATAGCATGTGAGAACTTTACATTGTAATAACTAAAAGTTCTGATTAAAACTGATTTTACCAAACATCCTTTAGTTTATCACTATGATATCTGACTAGAGTTTCTTTCTCCTCCTCTTCTATGTCAAACACAACCCCTTTGGTCTCCCCGTTGTAGCCAATTTCTTTATGTCCTTGACAATTTCATCCCACATGTGGTAGATCTCCTTTGTTTTCTCACGGGACCTATCTCCAGCCAAAAACTCATGAACAAAGCTATCAACTTCTACTAAACTATACCCTGGAACCCACTTTACTTTTCTTTTTCTCATACTTTTTTTGCCTGACTTCTTCAGCATCTTTACCTTTCATTGAATTGGCATAGGTATTGCAGGGTATTTAGTATGGTGGTTAAAATCATTGGTTAAAACTATAAACATTGTAGTATGTGAGAGCTTTACACTCTTCTTAACTGAAAAGTTGGATTGAGCCAACTAATGCCAAGTAGACTATTAAAGAGTAAGATATAACGTCCACCATAATTTTGGTCAGAATGTGTCAAGATATTCCCAGCTCTCCGCCCATTTCGGCGTTGCCATGAACCCTGTGGGCACCAAGGAGTGCTCCCCATATGGCACTGTCCGGTTTAATTGGCATTGAAGCAATAAAACGCTCTGCCTCTTCAAGCATATGACAGATATGACCGAAGTGATGCTTAAACCTTTTGTTTTTTTGCTCACGCTCCAGATTTAGGTCCCTTTATTTTTGGAGCGAAAATTCTATCCGATGGCCGCCATTGGTTAATTACTCATGGTTTGGGGTGGAAAAAATTGAGAAAAAAATACCCTTTTGAAAGTAGAGGAAAACGAAAATGATCATGATATGAAGTCATCAATCTATACTTCTTGGAATTCTTGATTCATAGATCATGAGTCTCTTTTTTTCCTTTTCTTTTCTCGTACTTGTAGACAAAACTGTTTATGACCATTATTTTATTTATTTACTTATTTATTTATTTTGGCTTGATTGCTTGAAGCTTCTTTCATGCATATGAGCTCAAATTTCACGTTCTATTAAGTTTTGTAACGGACCATATGGCTATACATAAGGATGGAAGAATCCAAAAGCTAATTTGTCTCAATGACGACATACCAAGACACCAGTGTCAACTTTCTTTTTCTCCACCTATATGATATATACATGCATATAAGCTATATACTTAAATATTATTAAAATTTGTACAAAGCCGCTTAAAAAATTGAATATATATAATCTTATACATTATAAAGTATTAATAAAAAATCCTAACTCCGTCGCCACAGGAAACATTATTTGCATCCAAAAAGTCACGTATGTGGACAAAAAGACTCACCAAGTAGTGGTCCTCTATAGGCATTTTAGCCGAGATTTAGATATTTTCCTGAAAGATATGTGATAGATATTTTGCGGTTTGTCACATTTCTTAGCTGCTATATTTATAATTGTTTGAAATTAATGGAGGATTTTACAGGAGTGGACTTATAAGAAACTTTTAATTAATCTGCAATGCTCTACATTATTTCACAGTACTTATATATTGCTACTGAAATCACATAATGGAAGAGTTAGTTCACACTAGAACAATTTATACATTGATTGATAAAATCAGATTCAAATTACCTCGTCTAATTTTTGGTGTCCCAATTAGAGATAACTAATTCATTATGCCATGTCATTACGATGAACTCAACAGCAAAGCATGAAAAAGTCAGTTAAAAAAGCTTTTTGAAATCTTTAAATAATGAGATATAATATAATTAGTTAAATATCATTTTGGATACTAAAATTAGATAGATGATATGAGTCCAATAAAATGAGGTAATTGCAACTTGTTTCATGGGGTCTTTCAATAATTAAGGTTGCATTATTAGTATCTTAGAGGAACAAAACAAAAAATTACTTTAAAAACACATTAGTTCTTTTACCTTTGCCGGAAGACTTGCATCCGTTTGGTAGAAGGTTTAAGTTATTTTAAACCTATGCACCTACAAAAACCTGTGTTTAGTATGCGGAATAAAAAATAGTTCAAAAGGAGGAGAATTGTCTAAAATGGACCAAATTGTCAATTTGATAACTTGACCCCCTTAAATTCTCAATTTTTGAATTATTCTCTATAATAAAAACCCTTTGTATTTTTATTTTCATTTGTAAACTATACTTTTTTAAACACCAATATTCTGATGTGATGTTTTATTCCTATCTTAGATCAAAATAATAACCAAAGCCAACATGTTAAATCTAACTAGACCACTAATAACATTCCTGCTGTGAATAATCTCTGGGCTATATCCAAAGATTGATTAGAGACCACAGATACAGTGCCAGCATGGAGGTTGAGGCTACGAATGGGACATGACTTGTTGTTCCCCTAAGTCTGGCAAGATCATGCTAGACAGCACGAAGCCGAGACAATGAAATGACTAGATTTAACAGATGGTCGTATTTAAATTCAAATTGAAAAGGCAACATATATCTTCATTTTGAAGATCATGCAAATCACGAAGATAAGGTAGATAAAGCAAACTTAAACAGAAAAGTGATAGTCCCTGATTTTATCAATTAATTTATTTTAACTATTTGAATTAATTTTAAAGAGCTATAAATAAGGGGATAATCCCACAAAATGGCCCTAAAGTCTAATATTGAGTACAGAGTTTGTAATTTCCTAGGATATATTGAAACAATTTTTCCTCGTCAAAATAGACGTAACTCTTAAAAAATGAACCCCTGTAATTTTTTTTTGTTATTTTTTTTATCATTTAATGTATTTTTTTTACATGTATTTATAGAATACCAAGATGAGGATTATTTATTGAGAGTTTAGTTAATGAATTTTCACCCTCAACAATTCTACCAAAGAAACAAGGGAAAACATCATCCTCAAATTAGGCCTAGATTTGATGCTATTTTAGATTAATGCATGACTAATTCATATAGTATTACATAGCTTGATAAAAATATATCCAATCAAGACGCACATGTTTATCCTTTTGGGTTTTTTTTATCTCTCGTATTACATGTCAATATCAGAGTCTTAATCCAAGCTCATTGTCATTTTTTGGAACCTTGCATGACTACCAAGCAAACCGCACACTAATAATTTTCTAGTTTCTACTATAGTCCTGTCGATCTTGATGTTATTGTCGTAGCTTGAAGCATATATATATAGTTTGTAATGTTATATATGCATGACTCATGAGCGATTAAATATATATAAATTCATAGCAAATAGTCCATCTTTAACGAAGTAAATAGCATATTCATATGTAACGCCTGTGGTTTTAGTATAAAGACGGTAAATTAGTGTGTCATGATGTATTTTTAAACTTAATGTGAATATTTTATGATATTTTTAAATTAATGTTATTTCTAATTATTTTAATCATTTTAATTACTTTTGCTTATTTGTATTTTGTTTTGTTATTTTGAAGTTTGAAACAAAATAATTTGTTAAATGCCAAATATACCTCTTTTTGTAAAACCGTAGGTGGCACATGGTTTACACACAGTGAAACCACCCACCTTTTTCCTTTATTTAATATCTCTTCCTCTCTCTTTCCTTCACTTAGCACACACTCTCTCTCCCACTCTCTCGTCTCACTCTCTCTTTCTCTCTACTGCCTCTCTTTCTCACTGTCCTCCTCTCAAATTTTTAATTCAAAAATCAAGCCCAAGCTTTGGTTTTCAATAGATTGGAAGCTCGAGAATGATACACATATTGTTGAAGAGGCTTAAAAGTAAGGCTAAAGAGCATTAGAGTAACTAGGTCCCGGCTCTGGCTTGTGAGAAAGACTTGATGGTTATGCTTTAAATAGGAAAGGCCATAAGATCCTACCTGAAAAAGGGCTTCATAATAGAGTCTTATGAGTAATTTATGCAAAAAAAAAAAAACAATGTCCGTCGTCAAAATGATGGTAGCATTTTTTATCCCCAACAGAAATTTTTCTTTTCAAAACATTCGAAACAAGCTTAAAAGCATAATGGCAATTATAGCAGATCCTTGTATTCTTCACTATCCATATCAATGACAAAAGCCAAGACTAGCAAAATGTTTGAAAAATGTGGTTAGAATCGAAACTTTTAAACTGAAAACTGTAGTATATGAAAACTTTATATTGTAGCACGTTCTTTCTTATCACTGTAGCATATGAGAGCTTTATATTATAACAACCAAAAATTCTGGTTAAAACTGATTTTACCAAACACCTTTTAGTTTATGACTATGATATCTGACTAGAGTTTCTTTCTCCTCCTCTTCTATGTCAAACACAACCCCTTTGGTCTCCCCGTTGTAGCCAATTTCTTTATGTACTTGACAATTTCATCCCACGTGTGGTAGATCTCCCTTGTTTTCTCATGGGACCTATCTCCAGCCAAAAACTCATGAACAAAGCCATCAACTTCTATTAAACTATACCCTGGAACCCACATTACTTTTCTTTTTCTCATACTTTCTTTTTTCCTGACTTCTTCAGCATCTTCACCTTTCATGGAATTGGCATAGATATTGGACAGTAAGATATAACGTCCATCATGGTTTTGGTCAGAATGTGTCAAGAGATTCTCAACTCTCCGGCCCATTTCGGCGTTGCCATGAACCCTGCAAGCTCCATGGAGAGCTCCCCATATAGCACTGTCCGGTTTATGATCTGTTTAGCATTAGTTAGTTCTAACCAATTTTTTAGTTAAAAACAATGTAAAATGCTATAATAAAAACAAAAAAGTTGCTACAGTGTAAAACTTTTATATGTTACTGTGTTTATAGTTCTAAACAGTATATCAACACCTTATTAATTCGCATTGAAGCAACAAAACGCTCTGCCTCTTCAAGTATATGACAGATTTGAAAGAAGTGATGTTTAATTTTTTTTTTTTTTGTTTTACTCACGCTCCAAATTTAGGTCCCTTTATTTTTGGAGCGAAAATTCTATCCGATGGCCGCCATTGGTTAATTACTCATTGTTGGGGGTAGGAAAAAAATTGAGAAAAAAAAAAACCCTTTTGAAAGTAGAAGAAAAAGAAAATGATCATGATATGAAGTCATCAATCTATACTTCTTGGAATTCTTGATTCATAGATCCTGAGTCCTCTCTTTTTTTCCTTTTCTTTTCTCGTACTTGTAGACAAAACTGTTTATGACCATTATTTTATTTATTTACTTATTTATTTATTTTGGCTTGATTGCTTGAAGCTTCTTTCATGCATATGAGCTCAAATTTCACGTTCTATCAAGTTTTGTAACGGACCATATGGCTATACATAAGGATGGAAGAATCCAAAAGCTAATTTTTCTCAATGACGACATACCAAGACACCAGTGTCAACTTTCTTTTTCTCCACCTATATGATATATACATGCATATAAGCTATATACTTAAATATTATTAAAATCTATACAAAGCCGCTTAAAAAATTGAATATATATAATCTTATACATTATAAAGTATTAATAAAAAATCCTAACTCCGTCGCCACAGGAAACATTATTTGCATCCAAAAAGTCAGGTATGTGGACAAAAAGACTCACCAAGTAGTGGTCCTCTACAGGCATTTTAGCGAGATCTAGATATTTTCCTGAAAGATATTTGATAGATATTTTGGGTTTGTCACATTTCTTAGCTGCTATATTTATAATTGTTTGAAATTAATGGAGGATTTTACAGGAGTGGACTTATAAGAAACTTTTAATTAACCTGCAATGCTCTACATTATTTCACAGTACTTATATATTGCTACTGAAATCGCATAATGGAAGAGTTAGTTCACACTAGAACAATTTATACATTGATTGATAAAATCAGATTCAAATTACCTCGTCTAATTTTTGGTGTCTCAATTAGAGATAACTAATTCATTATGCCATGTCATTACGATGAACTCAAACAGCAAAGCATGAAAAAGTCAGTTAAAAAAGCTTTTTGAAATCTTTAAATAATGAGATATAATATAATTAGTTAAATATCATTTTGGATACTAAAATTAGATAGATAATATGAGTCCAATAAAATGAGGTAATTGCAACTTGTTTCATGGGGTCTTTCAATAATTAAGGTTGCATTATTAGTATCTCAGAGGAACAAAACAAAAAATTACTTTAAAAACACATTAGTTCTTTTACCTTTGCCGGAAGACTTGCATCCCGTTTGGTACAAGGTTTAAGTTATTTTAAACCTATGCACCTACAAAAACCTGTGTTTAGTATGCGGAATAAAAAAATAGTTCAAAAGGAGGAGAATTGTTTAAAATGGACCAAATTGTCAATTTGATAACTTGACCCCCTTAAATTCTCAATTTTTGAATTATTCTCTATAGTAAAAACCCTTTGTATTTTTATTTTCATTTGTAAACTATAATTTTTCAAACACCAATATTCTGATGTGATGTTTTATTCTTATTTTAGATCAAAAAATAACCAAAGCCAACATGTTAAATCTAACTAGATGTAACACCCTGAAATTTATTTAATATTATTGTAATGTAAATGATGAATTAGTGTGCCATAATTAATGTTTTAACATTAATTAGATTATTTGGTTGGATTTTGAATTTTTTGTTGTTTTGTTAATTTGTTGAATCCAAATGATTTCTTATTGTTTTAAAATTATATTTTGAGTTTTAAAACACAACAATTTGTAAATTGTTAAAAATACTCCGTTTTACAAAACCGTGGGCGGCACATAGTTTTCGCACAGTAAAACCGCCCACCTATTTTCTCTATTTATTCTCTCTCTTCCTCCTCTCTCCTCACACTCTCAGACTTCTCTCTCTCTCTTCACTCATTCTCTCTCTCTTGCTCTCTCCCGGTTTTCCTCTCTCTCTCTCTCAAATTCTTTCAAAAGTTTTGAAATCAAATTCGAATCCAAGCTTCGGGTTAGCAAGGACGAAGCTCGGGGACGTGATTTAGCAACCAAAAACGCGGATTGAAGCTTCGATTCGAGGATCATTCGTGGTTCTGTAGAGCTAATGTATAGTGGACCGGGATTACGGTGTGGGGCACCGGCACGAGTATTGAGGTAGGACTTCTATCCTATTTCTTTGGTAGCCTGGTTTTGAAACGATTTGGCTTTGAAAAGAATTTCTATTAAATTGTTTTCAACGGTTGTTTGAAAATGGATTTATCGGTTATATTTTAATATACCGCGATCTAAAATGAATTTCATAATAAATGTAATTGACAATACTCGGTAATTGGGTTTTGAATGATAATGATAATAAACACATAGGCATGATGCCACATCAGAGATTGGGTCATGTAGCGATCCACCTTGGAGGCAGGTCCCGAAACCCAGCTGGGCCATTACGGTGGTGATATCATGGTTTGCCTAGGAAAAGAAAAATGGTATTTCTGATTGTGCGAGTAGACTGTTCTGGGTCAGGACGGTTCTACTCAAATTATCTATTTATTTATTTATTTAAGGTTTCTATTGAGTACTCCTGACAATGAAATGTTTCTTTAAATTAAATTATTTTATAAAACATAGTCCTACTGAGCCTTTCGCTCACGTTTTATTGTTTTAAATTCCCCCCTCTAGGTGGTTTCCCATTTAGGTTTGGAGAGGATTCTTCGGACCGAACTCAAGAGCAATAGGAGGATTGATTTATATTTTGTATTATTTAATCAAGGCATGTAAGACTTAACTTTATTTGTATTTGGACTGTGATTGTATTTATGATATTGTCAGTACCATGTGTGTGCACAAGTTGTGGGTTGTGGAACCCATATTCGCGGTTCTTTATTAATTTTTATTATTTGCTTAATATTTATAAATTCTTTTATAAAATGTGGTTGAAATCTTCTTATTTCTCACTTAATTTGATCCTCAAACCATTGGTTTTAATTAAATTCTTATTTAATTAATTTAAATAATCCGCACGTCACCTCCCGTACTCCGGGTGTGACACTAGACCACTAATAACATTCCTGCTGTGAATAATCTCTGGGCTAGATCCAAAGATTGATTAGAGACCACAGAAACAGTGCCAGTGTGGAGGTTGAGGCTACGAATGGGACATGACTTGTCGATCCCCTTAATCTGGCAAGATCATGCTAGACAGCACGAAGCCGAGACAATGAAATTACTAGATTTAACACATGATCATATTTAAATTCAAATTGAAAAGGCAACATATATCTTCATTTTGAAGATCATGCAAATCACGAAGATAAGGTAAACAAAGCAAACTTAAACAGAAAAGTGATATTCCCTGATTTTATCAATTAATTTATTTTAACTATTTGAATTAATTTTAAAGAGCTATAAATAAGGGAATAATCCCACAAAATGGCCCTAAAGTCTAATATTGAGCATAGAGTTTGTAATTTCATAGGATATATTGAAACACTTTTTTCTCGTCAAAGTAGACGTAACTCTTAAAAAATGAACCCCTGTATTTTTTTATTTTTTTTATTATTTTATCTATTTTTTTTACATGTATTTATAGAATACCGGGATGAGGATTATTTATTGAGAGTTTAGTTAATAAATTTTCACCCTCAACAATTCTACCAAAGAAACAAGGGAAAACATCATCCTCAAATTAGGCCTAGATTTGATGCTATTTTAGATTAATGCATGACTAGTTCATATAGTTATACATAGCTTGATAAAAATATCTCCAATTAAGACGCACATGTTTATCCTTTTGGGTTTTTTTTATCTCTCATATTACATGTCAATATCAGAGTCTTAATCCAAGCTCATTGTCATTTTTTGGAACCTTACATGACTACCAAGCAAACCGTACACTAATAATTTCTAGTTTCTACTATAGTCCTGTCGATCTTGATGTTATTGTCGTAGCTTGAAGCATATATATATAGTTTGTAATGTTATATATGCATGACTCATGATAGCGATTATATATATATATATATATAAATTCATAGCAAATAGTCCATCTTTAACGAAGTAAATAGCATATTCATTTTCATATGTAACGTCCTGAAATTAATTAAGTAGTTTTTAGTATAAAGATGGTGAATTAGTGTGCCATGATGTATTTTTAAACTTAATTTGACTATTTTATGATATTTCTAACTTAATGCTATTTCAAATTATTTTAATCATTTTAATTACTTTTGATTATTTTTATTTTGTTTTGTTATTTTGAATTTGGAACAAAACAATTTGTTAAATACCAAATATACCTCTTTTTGCAAAACCGTGGGTGGCACACAGTTTCCACATAGTGAAACCACCCACATTTTTCCTTTATTTAATCTCTCTCTCCCTCTCTCTTTCCTTCACTTAGTACACACTCTCTCTCCCACTCTCTCATCTCACTCTCTCTTTCTCTCTCACTGTCTCTCTTTCTCTCTCTCCTTCTCTCAAATTTTTGATTCAAAAATCAAGCCCAAGCTTTCGTTTTCAGTGGATTGGAAGCTCGAGAATGCATTTGGATGATCATAAACTCGATTTAAAGCTTAAAACTAAGGTTAGCTTTCAAAATTTCAAAACTTTTTCCAATTTTTCTATTTACTTTGTATTTTGAAATCCGAGCTTCTTTAAGCTTAAAAAACCTTGAATCTAAGTTAGTGGAACCCAAAATATCTAGAATCTAAGCTTAGTTTGATGAAAAACAAATTTGAATCAAGTTTTTTCATTTTTCCTCTATTTCTCTATTTTCGGATTTTCTTGAGTTTTTCTATGCAAATCCTGTTTAAATTAGTTTAGAAGTGTTCTATTATGTTTTTCTATCATTTATGGATGTTTTCTATGCCTGAGAACTGAGAAAAACAGGTTGAAAATGAGAATTGGGCTCAGGGAGGCCGAGACGTGATTCTAGAAAATTTTAGAATTTTCTAGTTCGGCAAGCCGGTAGGCTGAGCTGCACAGTTTGGTGGACTAGACCAAGGGAACCGACAGGCCAACCGAACTTTGGAAAAATTTGTCGTTTTTCACATGTTTTTACTGTTTTGAACTCGATAAAGATTTTAATCTTGCAGTATGATTTTATGGACTTAAATGGTATACTAGTATACCATAGAATAGTTTAGCAACATAGGATATCTTAAGCTAGATATTGATAAGCTTAGTTTATATTTAAGGTTGTTTGTGGTTCCGTGGAGTTAACGTATAGCGGATCGAGATTGCGGTGTGGGACATCGGCACAAATATTGAGGTAGGACTTCTACCCCTTCTTTGTTAACCCTGTTTTAAAAAGATTTTGGCCTCGAAAAATGATTTCTTTCAAAGTGTTTTCAATAAGGGTTTTAAAGAAAATTTTATCAGTTATTTTCATAACTGTTGAGTAATGATATGATGTACATAATAAACCACATAATGAATGTAAATAAAGATACTTAGTAAAATGAGATTTTAATAACTATAGAAATACATAGATGGGCATGATGTCATATTCAGAGATCATGTTGTGTAGCATGCGACCTTGGGGATGATAGGTCCCGTAATCCAGCTGAGCCACTTTGGTGGTAATAATAATTATGGTTTGCTCAAGAAAGATAAAAAGGTACTTTTTGAACGAACTGATTTTTGATAAGATTAATTTAAATGAATTTATCTATTTAATTCTGTTTTCTAATTGCCTTTCTTGAATGATAAATTTTATATTTAAATTATTTATCTGTTTTGGAAGCATAGTCCTATTGAGCATTTCACTCACTTTTTACTTGTTTTCCCCTAGGTGGAATTCAGCTTAGGATTGATGGAGAGTCCGCCGACCGGACTTGCGAGCAGTAGAAGTCGTCGAGTGGGTTATTTGCATTATTCAATCAAGGCATGTATTACTTTAAATTCACATTTCTCTTTAGACTGTGGTTGTAATTTTATTTATTGTCGATACTATATGTGTGCACAAGTTATGGAAACCCACACGTATCCCCTTTTTCTTATTTTATTCTATTTTATTTTATTTCCCGCCTGTTTGTTTTATTATTATAATATTCATTTCAATTTTTTTTTTAATTTTCACCTATTTGATAATTAATTAAATTCTTTAACTTGTGTTTTAATCTAAATTTTTACTAAATTAACCTAATTAATCCGCCACGTCACCTCCCATACTCCGGGGCGTGACATCATATTTCAAGTAACAATAGTCCTTTGACATAAGATTTGTTAAGAATAAAAATTGAGTTTATTAACTATAAGTCAAGTAAATATATATTTTTTGAAAACTTGGATAGAGTTTGAACTCCACACCTTATAATAAAATCAAATGTTAGACTATATCACGTACCATAGTTAGGTAAATATTATGTAAATAAAAAATTAACCAATATTGAGAAATAATATCTTTAATTTGGGGCAACATTTGAGTCCATCTAGCAAAACTTGGATTTATAAAATTTGGTCATAAATAAATTCAAGTAAATAATGCGGGATATATCAAATTTGCTTCTGAAAAAAACCCTATAAATCCAAAAATTTATCAAATTTTGACGTGGTTAAATTCAGATAGATTCTAAGATTTATTAAATTTGATTGTCATGAGGTATATTTACCAAAAATCTGACTATTTACTAAACCAAAAAAAAAAAAATCTAGCATTTATTTTTATTCCCAAAAAGTCCATTTACTTCCTTTCTCCCCTTTTAGGCCTTTAGCTGACCAAGCCCATGGCAGGAATGGACTAATATTGCATGGATTAAATCTTCACTTATCTTAGTATCAGAAAAAGAAAACTTCATTCATCAGATAAGTAGATACAGGTTGAACTGTTTTACTATTTTAATCATTGATCAATGCCTGCTTTATGATTTCACGCCGCCTCTAACAGCTAGTAGAATGTTGACAATGACATAATTTGTCTCCATACAATACTTGGCTATGTTTACCCGTAAGTTGTTATTATAATAATAATAATAAAATGAAATCAAGATTTGTTCTTTTACTTGTTTCATTGGTTGTTTTATTAATTAAATTTGACACGTAAGTGAATCGTTTAATTATTTTTTAATATTTAGGCCGTATTTATATGTTTAGGTTGTTAAATTTAAATAATGTGTCAAATAAATAATAAAGAGAACAACATTATAGCAAAAAAATAAGACAACAGATCTGGACTCCAAAAAAACTTTGTATGTTCTTGCTTGTATTCTTTATTATTATTATTATTATTATTAATGGACGTAGGAATTACTCAGCTCACACAACAATAATAAAAACAAACAAACAAACAAGAGATGAGTTAAACGCTTTCTCACCATACAAAAATAAATAAATAAATTATAAGACAGTTTCTTTTTTACCCCACTGAAGCACTGGCTAATCTTCTGAAGCACTGGCTAAACTTCTATCATCCATGCAATTAAAAACCCAATTAATGGGTCGATCACCAAGAATTCCAATATCAATTTGGTACTGACCAATAAAATAAACTTCCTTGTATCAAAAACAAAGCGTGTGGTTTGGTCTACAAATGGGAACAAAACTGCCTTTATTATTTAAAAATTTTGTCGGCCATTTCGATTGAAATGCTTCCATATATATATATATATATATATATGTTTGTGTATGTGAATATATATATATCTATATATATATATATATATATTAGTTTTCAAAACGTCAGATTACGAGTTTAATTAGGACACAATAACGCGGGACATGCTACTTTAAGAGTTGACAATACTTTAATTTGTTAAAATATAATTTCAGAGCCGTGTTTTGTTGATATTGAATCATTGCAGATTTTATAATTATTTCACACCTACGTAGAACCAAACTAATTAAGTGTTACAATGTCGCCACATTCATTAACATCTTACGTAGGTTGATTGACTTGCATTCAAAAGTCATATATAAATAAGTAAGAAAAACGCGATACGTAGTTAATAATGTTGGCCTATACTACGAAGAAAAGGACAAGTGCCGACAACTTATCTAGTGATGAATGGATATTTATTATAGTATTTGGCTTTACGACACGGGTGTCTAACCTTGTTGGTTGGGTAAGTTTTTTTAAATATTTTTTTCGCCAAATAAAAAATCAGTGGTGTGCTCACGTCGTTAAACTAATGTCACTTTTGAAATGAACTGACATTATAGGTCAAGGTTCAATCGAGTCTATCAGTCTATGCTATAAGACAGATTTATTGTGTTTTACATGAGACTTGAATCTGTGACCTATTAGTGGATGAAGTTCTCAAATAAGACCTCTGTACCACCGTGTCACTCCATTGGTGATTATTTTCAAATCATTTACTTTAATCAAAATCACTTTTTTAAAAAATCTAATGGTTTAAAGATAGATACTTATTTGTGGATTACTTTTTCAACATACATTGTAAAAAATGCCTTACGAGGTTAAACTAAAAAATTTGTTAGTAATAAAAAATAATAAAAAAGGGAATAAAAGAGTCAATTTAATATGAAAAGGAGACGTTGTCAATCCAAATTAATATACAAAGGCGCGTGTATGAAGTAGGCGTTACGTGATTGCATGACCTTAGGCAGGCCTAGTCTAAATCTGTGTTTTATTTTCTGTCTTTGTTGTTCTCTCATTATTTATACACCACTTTATTTGAACTCAACAACTTAAACACATAAATAAGATCAAAATATTAAAAATCACTTATGTGTTACAATTTAATTATGGGACAATTAAGGGGACAAAAAATAGAACAATAGATCTTAATTCAAGACAAATATTCCCTCCACACGCCGTGACTGCAAATTAATATTAATTGCAACTCAATCTTCCCTCTCATGTTTGGATAAACTGAAATTTTGCGCATGTGCCCAACGACGACGAAAAAAAAGAGAAAAACTATATTTTTGATTTATTATTTCAAAAAGAAAAGAAAAAAAAGAGAGTTGTGAATGAATTAAAAAAAAAAACAAAACAAGAAAAGGCCAACACAAAGGAGTCAACGTGTCTTTTTTTTAAAAAAAAAAATCTTGAGATAGAAGATGTAAACTCTTTATTTTTAAATAAAGCGGAATGTGATTTTACCATAGTCTATATCTGCAACTATGACTCTAGATGTGTTCTTAAAGCCTCCTATATATATATAATGGATATTGCCCCAAAAATTAAGATATAATATTTTTTCAAAGTATATCCAATGCCACGTCGATTTTGCAAATATCCAGAAGAGAAATCTTATCTAGGCCGGCCAAAAAAGTCTTGTTGTTGTTAGGAGAAAAAGACTGCCCTTCATATGCGATCACATATTACATATTTGAAAAATCTATCCTACGTATCCCATGGCGGCTTTTTAAGGTTTGCCTAACATGTGACTTTTGTACGAGTATAATTCCATATATACAAATACGATATTTCACACCCTACTCCTCTATATAACACTCCCAAATGCCTCACCAAAATCACAACAAAATTAGAAGAAAAGTTGAAGTACTACTTCATAATGAAGATGATCATTTCCCTTTCATTTCTCTTTTCCCTCCTTTACTGCTCATCTCATGGAGCCGTCCAAGACTTCTGCGTCGCGGACTACTCGGCGCCTCAAGGCCCTGCAGGCTACGCCTGCAAGAACCCCGCAAATGTCACCGTCGACGACTTTGTCTACTCGGGACTAGGTGTCCCCGGCAACACCTCGAACCTCATAAAAGCCGGCATAGGGACAGCATTTGACAACCAATTCCCCGGCGTCAACGGCCTAGGAATCTCTCTTGCTAGGGCGGACTTAGCCCCCGGCGGGGTTGTCCCTTTCCACACTCACCACGGAGCCTCGGAGGTGATAATCGTCATCGAAGGGTCCCTCATCGCGGGGCTTGTGTCCTCGGCCAACGATGTGTACCTCAAGAAGCTTAAGAAGGGTGACATAATGGTTTTCCCTCGAGGGCTTTTGCACTTCCAAGTGAATGCAGGGAAGTCTAACGCCTTGTTCTTTGTTTCGTTTAATAGCGCCAACCCGGGTATCCAGTTTGCGAGCTACGCTTTGTTTGCAAACAATTTGCCCACTGAGTTGGTGGCTGCCGCTTCTTTCGTTGACCCTGATGAAATCAAGAGGCTCAAGGCTCTTCTTGGTGGTACTGGTTAATTAGATTTTATTAATTGCTTTTGAACCTATTTGGTTAAATAAATCAAAAGTTGTTGTTGCTGTAAACTATAGATGGAATTTCTAATTTGTTATTCACAAATATAAGGATAAAAAAGTAAATAAAAAAACTTTTCATGAGTATCAAAGAGGTGGTTTGTTCTAAAAATGTTTATTAAAAGCTAAAAGTTTAATAAACTTATCTACCCAAATATATTTAAAAACAACTTTCAGGATAAATAAGCTAAAAGCTGTTAGTTGGCGTAAATGGCATACGAATAGTTGTTAATTTGTACTTTTTTAGGGTGTGTTTCTGTTTTTGTTGTCTTCATGTGTTGTTTCTTTATTGCATCCTTTGGTTTTTCTTCTCAAGTACCAATAACATTTGAAAAAAATTGGGGCACAATGTTGGCCTTTCAATTTTGAGTTTATTGTTCGTTAAGGTGTTTAGGAGAACAGTTTGAACTCTAAACTTTAAAGCGTCAACAATGTAAAGCTTTTATATGTTATAATATGCGGTTTAAACTTTCACTTAGTTTGTAAAGTAAATTAGAACTTAAAGTTAGAATTTAAACACTGTAGAGTGTGAGAGCTTTACAGTAGTAAAATTTTACTTTTCACTATAGCATAAGAAAGCTTTACACTGTATCAAGTTGAAACTTAAAGTTTCAACTTATTTCTCAAACAAAGCAAATTTTTCTTACAAACGCCTTATATATACACTTTGTTAATTTCTCATGTGTACTAAATCATGGTTATTTTCAGTCTCGACCTTTGAAGTTATGTTCTTTATTCTACTTTGTCTTTCAAACTTCTAAACAATACAAATTACACTCTAATAATTAGCTATGTTGTTTGTTTTATGTTTGCACTTTCAGACACAAAAATAGCTAAAAACTCAATAGAATCAACTGTGTGATACCTGCATGCTTAGTTAATGAAAGGCATTATAGATAAATCGCACCATAATAAATTTAAAAATTGAAACAATTAAGGGGAAAAAAGAAAAAATATACATTTGTTTTCCGTACGAGCTCGTTGGCTAACGAAGAATATAAATGTTAAATTTATTCAAATTTATCTTTGAAGCGTGATATATCTAAAATCACGATTACAAGTAATGTGTGGTTTACATAGTTGAGCAGTCGTCATAGGATGAATCTGTTTTACGCTTGTACCAAAATTGGGAAAAATGTGTTTGAAATTGGTACTCACTGGCAACTTTGGATGGTCCAAATTTCGAAGTTCCTGCCCACAAATCAATAAATCCTTTAATTACCTTTTTTTTGTTACATATAAATTGTTTCAGGAATTTAAATCTGTAATTTCTTTTTTACCCACCTTATCTTTACTAATTAGGCTAATACCAGCCGACCCTTAATTTTTTATATGTGGTCCAAACTTCCAAAGCCGACACTTCAAGAATCAATGAATACATAAGAAAAACAAAAGGGATTTTTGTATTTGAGGTCCCCAAACTTTCTAATCTTTGGCAATTGATTCTCCATTTTTAGAATTTAGACACTCAAGTCAACAAACTATTACTCCATTAGCACAGTTAGTTCCTATTCGTTAAAGTGCCATAAATGACAATATTTAAAGGTTTTTTTGTCCCTAAGATCTTTTTTTAACAAAAGGTCCCAAAAGCTTTTTTTTTATAAATATGATTTGTACATAGTTGTTCATACATCATATTAACATGCTTTTATATATAATTGATTATAATAATATATAACAACAAAAAGATTTATCATAGATAGAAAAACACAAGAAATTTTATATATTATGGAGGAAATCGACAATCCGTTCTAGTATATTTTGGATAAATTAGCTTCAAATTATAATATGTAGCTAAATAACAATAGCAGTGTCCAAGCACATATTTTTCTTTTCAAATTCCAAAAGAAAATACAAAAACTATTGCAATAACTGTCCAAAAACTAGTGCCGAATCTTATCCAAAATCTAAGGTGAAGATCTGTCTAAAAACTTGCCTAAAAGCTGTCCAATTCTGGCCAAATTCTGTGGTTAATCCTGTCCAAAAAAACTATCCAAAATCTTTATAAAACACTGTCAAAGTATGTTGTCTGCAAATGGCCATTCCCAAACAACATGTAGATCAAGTAGCTTGACCAGCAGTACCTACTCCCTCAGATAATTGTGAAGTGCCAGCTGTAGCATTCTTTTCCTTCTTTTTCTTCTTCCTTCCTTGTTCACATTTTATGCCAGCATAACAGTTGGTATAAGCTACTAAAAACATTGAAAAAAAAATGTAATCCTTATGTTAAATTTTACCCATTGTCCACAAGTTTTTGTATTGTGACCTGCTTGGTAGCAATTGCGACAATGCACGACATTGTTGAATCTTCTTGCTTTGGTAGTGGCTGGTTATTCATCAGGCTCCCTTCTCCTTACTTTTCTTGGTCGGCCTGGAAGTTTTTTCCCTTGTGGTAGCAAAATTGGATGTTTTCGTATATTTGGCCACTTGTCGGGGCTGCTCATAGGCTCTACGATATGCATATATGTCGGGGCCACTTGTCGGGGCTACTCATGTATGTACTTCTATACATCCAGTTGCCTGCTTGATATACACGCCAATGCATGTCCGCAAAAAATCCTAGACAACTGAAACCTTCTACAACTGCAACCAACTTCATCCAAGTTAATTACAAACTATTATAAATTATGATTATCAATTATATATAAAAGCATGTTAACATGATATATGAACAAATATGTAAAAATCATGCTTTAACAAAAAAAAAAAAAAAAAAGCTTTTGAGACCTTTTGTTAAAAAACAATATTCCAGGGGACAAAAAAAATCTTAAAATATTGACATTTTATAGAATTTAACAGCACTTTAACAAATGGGGACTAACGATGCTAATGGAGCAAGAGTTTGAGAGATTAAGTGTCTAAATTCTTTAAATGAAGACCCAAATGCTAAGGATTAGAAAGTTTAGGGACCTGAGACGCAAAAATCCCAAAACAATATTGAGCCACTAAACTTCACAACCGGAGCTTGCAGTAAATTCTGCTGTACTTTTACAATTACCGTATTACTGCTATACTATTAACAAAACCGTGCTAATCTTTTGACCTCCATCATGGAGATTCTAAAAGGAACAACTGTCAGTATTCTATCAGATTACGGATCATCTAAAGATTCCCTTAGATCATGTGTACACAATATCCCCTTGAAGCAAAATTTTTGGGGAAAAAAATGCCACAAAATTATATCATCTGATAATGGATAGTTGTCGACATATAATACAAATGTGTGGACACGTTATTGTTATTCTGTCAGGTTTAAAAAATGAAGGTATACTGCTTGGTGACGCATGTGCAATCTCAAAATAAAGCGGAAGTGAACTGAAATAAATAGAAGTCCCTGCACCATTCAAGCTGCAAGTCATGTTAAGACGCCTATTCCTTCAACGGCTACTGATTTCACTTTCCCTGGATCTGTTTTAAAGCATTATGACCCACCTTATCTTCCAGCCTCAAAAAATAATAAAAAAATAATAATAATAATAATAGGATATGATTGTAAGAAATCATTATTGGCAACAAGGTGGCTGCTAAGCATAAGGTCGAGGTATAAAAGAGGGCTAAAGAGCAAATAGGTCCCACCGTCCCAGCTCTGTCCAGTGAGAGAGACTTAATGGTTAAGCTTTTTAAACGGGAGAGGCCATTCTCAGAGCACATTACTGAAGGTTTTCCAACTTTAAAGTTCCAGGACTCCACTGTAGAGTTTTACCAGTAATCCATGCAGGAACAATGTCCATTTTCAAAATGATGGTAGCGTTTTCGATCCCGAACAGCAATTTTTCTTTTGTAAACCTTTGAAACAAGCTTAAACGCGGAATGGCAATCGTTGCAGATCCTTATATTCTTCACTATCCGTAGTAATGAACAAGGCTTCGTGGACATGAACCCAAAAGCCAAGGCTAGTTTCTCACTGTGATATCCGACCAGAGTTTCTTTCTCCTCCTCTTCAATGTCAAACATGACCCCTTTAGTCTCCGCGTTGTAGCCAACCTTCTTTATCTCCTTTACAATTTCATTCCACGTATTGTAGATCTCCTCTGTTTTCTCATGGGACCTATCTCCAGCCAAAAACTCATGAACAAAGCCATCAACTTCTATTAAGCTATACCCTGGAACCCGCTTTACTTTTCTTTTTCTCATAGCTTTCCTGACTTCTTCGGCATCTTCACCTTTCATGGAATTGGCATAGATATTAGATAGTAAGATATAACATCCATCATGGCTTTGGTCAGAATGTATCAAGAGATTCCCAACTCTCCGGCCCATTCCAGCGTTGCCATGAACCCTGCAAGCACCAAGGAGTGCTCCCCATATAGCACTGTCCGGTTTGATTGGCATTGAAGCAATAAAGCGCTCTGCCTCTTCAAGCAAACCGGCACGACCAAGGAGATCAACCATGCAGGCATAGTGATCCAACTCTTGTCTAATTCCACAAACATCGGACATTGAATTAAAGTAGTAAAAACCCTTATCAACCCAACCCTCATGACTACAAGCGCTTAAAACTGCAATGTAAGAGATACTATCTGGTGAAATGCCTTTGGCTTTCATATCCTCAAAGAGCTGAAGCGCTTCCTTGCTATGACCATTCATCGCTAGACCAGATATTGCAGCAGTGTAGGTAGAAACACACTTCTTCTTTGATGAACTGAACACTTGCATTGCAAGATCAATGCTTCCGCATTTGGCATACAGATCAATCAGGGCTGCAGAAAGTATTGAGTCAATCTTCACATGTTTCTGTTGGATATAAGAATAAACCCAGTTACCATGATCCAATGCTCCCAACTGAGAGCACGCGGAGAGAACGCTGACTAAAATAGCAGAGTTTGGCTCCTGATGTGACGATAGCATCTCTCTAAACAGAGCCAAAGCCTCTTTCGGCCGTCCATGTTGAGAACACCCAGAAATCATGACAACCCATGAAATCAAACTTCTCTGTGGCATCTCTACGAATACCCTATAAGCGTCGTCCAAAAAACCAAACTTGGCCAGAGCGCCAAGTACACTATTCCAAGACACGTCATTTCTATTGGGCATTTTGTCAAACATGTTCAAAGCTTCACATATATGCCCATTTCTCGCGTACCCATTAATCATGGAATTCCACGAAACAACGTCAACTTTATCGCTTTCATCAAACACCCTTCTCGCGTCATCCAATTCCCTGCAAACCGAGTAAAACTGAATAACCGAATTGCGAACGAAGACATCCACATTTAAAGAATTCTTCACCAACACGCCATGAAACTGCCTACCCAGATCAAATGCGCAACAGTTCGAAAATCCCTGAAACAGAAAAGTAAAAGTGAAGTTATTAGGATCAAGGTTGAGTTCTGCCATGCGGTTGAGCAAAAGCAACGAGCTCGGCGCAAAAGTCCAACGGCCGTGGCTACGAGCAAGGCCTCGTATTACGGTGTTGAAGAGGAAGACGGAAGAAGCTGCACAAGTCCTGAAGAGAAGAAGGAGAATAGCGTAGTTTGTGTCGCCCGAGGGATCGAGAGAAGAGAAGGAGATTATGGGTCTGAGAGACGCCGGAGGGTGATTTAAACCTCGGACAACAAGCTGGGAGTGGGCTTCTTTGAACTGTTTGATTGTTTTGCATTTGTGGAAGATTGAATTGAAAGGGAGGTTGTGAAGGAACATTAGGGAATTTTCTTAGGTAGTGACATGAAAAATGAGATGAGCCACTTCCAACACCAACAGTTTCAAGTTAAGAGAGTGGAAAATGTGGGATTTCCATTTTAGTCTAACGGCTATATTGAGCAAGAAAAGGCGGGAAATTTTTAGTTTTTTTGTTTAATGCTAAAAATAGAGCGCCGAAGGACGACCAGCGATAGCTACTTTCGTGGGCGTGAGCATGACCAAAAGGGACTCCACAGGCTGAAAGACAGAAACCCACGAAGGCCTGTAAATGACACGTTATATTTATAACATAAGACGCAATAAAGCCCTGTTACACTATCAGAAAGTATATAATATAAGATACTCAAAACATAGAAACTCAAACACCAAGCAGGTTCAAATATTCAAACATGAATTCAGAGCAAAAAAAATGTTCAAACATGAAAAAAATAAAAATAAAAATAAATTAAAACCCAAAAAGCAACAATAACTCTTAATGAACAAGCACTCAAACGAACGAAATTGTAGTATACTGAAACAGAGACTACGTTGGTTTCCTGGGCATTTGAACAAACATCTAATGGGCAGTGCACAAACTATTTACAAATTTTTGCAAAAGGACGCTTACCAATCTCAGCAAGTAAAACAAACTAATAAAAAAAAGGACAAAAAGATACAAGCAAACTTAGCATGTTCACCGCCTCAGTGAATAAGCCAAGTATGTTTTGAAAAGGTTTCTCATTACCCATTTCTTCCGACTAGTTTAATGCAAAATATTTTGGGTTTTTATCGTTTTTAGCACTGTATATTTTAAGAAAACATTGTGTTATTATGTTATAGTTTAAAAAATATCAAAATAATATCTTTAAAAAATTTATTTTAATACTCTATGTAAAAATTCTAACTTAGCTTTTTATTAATGAATCTTAAATTATTATATAAAAACTATAAAAAAAAATAAATATAAATACTGTCAAAATATAAATAAGTCTACAAATATGTTTTGTATAATCTTTTGTTTTATTTTTTAGAATAATTTACATTGTTAGTCTCTTAACTTTTTAACATATGACATTTAGTCTTTATTTTTTTAATTTTCACAAAACGATAATCGAAGTCTTGAAACCTTGGCAATTAAGCCCCTTCTATCCATCCCCATTAAATTTCTCATAGAATTCATCACGTGACTGCTACGTTTTGATTAAAAAACAACATTGTCTTCAACTCACCAAAAAAAAAATAAACCAAACAACATTATGACGGCCAAGGAACCTTCACGACGATACCTCCAAACCCTCCCTCTCTAGCGAAACGCCCCATCAGAAACCTCACCCTCTGCCGAGCAAGACCAAATCTTAAAAAACAACAAACCCAGATAACATACAAAAGCCCATATCTCACTAACGAGTTATGGCTCCGCATCAACGGCTACATCTAACTCCTCGACCAGCGCACCTCAGACTTCCACTGCCTCTCTTATTCTTCTTCTGCCTCTGGTTCTGCCTCCGCCACCTCAACCTTTGAGTCCATCTCTGCTGCCACAATCTCTAATGACCAGAGTCATCGGCGTTTTCATCTCGCTATTTTTTTTTTCCATTTGTCGCGTTTCAATTCCCTCCGCTTCATTTGCCAAGCTCTTCTTTGACTTCTCTACCCAAACGTCGCAGTAGACCGTTGCTTTTTTGCCTCCTCCTGATGCTTACTGCTTCCAATCCTCCGCCTTGCAGACTAGCCGGAGAATATCTAGTGCTAGGCCTACAACTTTTCGTGAGAGAAATAGAGTTACAGATGCAATGCAAGCCAAGAAGAAGAAAGTGGATGAAGAGATTTTTTTTTTTTTCCTTTTTAAGATTCTTTATTTTTTAAATTTTAGAGCAGATTTTACCATCGATTGTTTGGTGTCAATTGTTTTTACCTTCACGAATCATAACGACTGGCAAAAGTTCCCAAAAAAAATTCCAAAAATTCCCCTAAAAAAAAAGTTCCAAGACCTGCGCACCTTATTTTTGTCTCTTAATTTTTTGTTAAACTATAAACTTTTCATTTTACTAATATACCCTTCTCATTTGGAGCACATGCTTGACACATGAAGGATTCTGTGAGAAATTTAACTGAGATAGATGGAAATAGCTTAATTGCCAAGGTTGTGAGACTTTGGCGGTGCCAAAATTAAAATCAGAAGGATTAAAGTATTATCTACTAAGGTGTTAAGGGACTAATAATGTAATAAGAAGGATTAAAGTATTATCTACTAAGGTGTTAAGGGACTAATAATGTAAATTATTCTATCTTTTATTATGGTTTTATAAAATTAATTTAAGATTCATTAATAAAAAAATTTATGTTAAAAAACACAAACTCTAGATATCAAAATGGTATTTTTGAAAAATAAAGTTACTATTTTCATATTTTCTTAAAATAGAGGGTATCAAAATAAGAATTCCTAAATATTTTTACAGATTGATCCGATTAACTAAATGAGGCAAAACGAGAGAGGAGAAAGAAAGGAGGAAAGGGTGAGAAATTACTAAGCGTGTGGATATTATTCCATGATTGTTCGTCGACGTTGATTCCCACGTACTTACTCTGCTTTAAAGTCCGAATAAGGGGGAGTATAAATAATATACTATTTGTTTTGACGTTTGTTATTTTTAATGTCGTTTTTTTCACATTTGTTGTGGTTTTTTTCTTTTTTTATTGTTGATTTTCCTTTTGGATATTATCATTTTAGTACCTTATTGTTTAGAAAAAAATAAAAATAATACTTTATAGTTTTTAAGAATATCATTTTGATATTGTTATTTTGTGTTTTTAACGTAAAATTTTCTTATTACCCTTTTATTAATGAGTTTCAAATTAATTTTGTAAAACTATAATAAAAAATTAAAACAAAAAATTACGCAAAACTCATAAAAAATATACGTGGACTTATTATTTTTTGATATTATTTAAATTTATTTTTTTTCTAGTTTTCAGAAAATCATTTGGCAAGGTATTGAAATGAGTTTTTAAAAACTGCAAGGTACTTTTTTGATTTTTTCTATTTATAAAATATTAATATAATATTTTCTTAAAATACAGGATACCGAAACCAAAAAAACCCTACTTTTAAAGATTATGACATTTATCACGGAGACGTTCGTCTTCCAAGTTACGATTGCCGTCGTTTTTTCAATTGTTTAATCTTAATCCCGATTTTAGCGGTTTTTAATATCCTTGTCGTTGTGGTTCATTGTCGTTGCTAGTTTCATTGTCGTTTTTAATTGCTCACAATGGTTGAGGGTTGCCACGGACAAGCGACAATTACCTTTTAAACTCGGCCAATGTGTGCTAAAAACATAGTACCCTGCCAAGCAGAAAGACTAGTGTTATATAACCCGAGACCGCTGCAGCTCGTTTCTCACAGGGCTGGGCCCCACCTAGGACGCTCGGGCAAAAAAAACTTTTTCAGCAGAAAACCTTCCTTCGGCTTTATAAGATCCTCTCCGACATGAAACGCAAACAAAGTCGACGTCGTTCATGGTCAGAAACGACATCCAACAAAGCCACAGATGTCGTTTCTTTTGTTCCATCGTACTTCATGTGAGGTGAAGCCTCGGAGTCGGAAAGGGTCCCAAATCGAACATATCGATTTTGTTCCTTGTGTCTGACTCAAAAAGTTTTCTATATATATATATTATATCAGTTTGTGTACTTGTATATCTTACACTAAAATATGACATTTATTTGTTGACCAAAACACCCATATTATTTATTTTGATGACTTAAGGTAAGAGACATTATGCAAAACAGCTCGACTGAACAAAGATCAAATTCCCCACCATACTTCTGGCCGAAAATAAAATGCCCACTATGCATTATTGAAAAGTGTCAAAAAAAATAATGAAAGTAGAAAATTATAATACATCTCAGATTTGATGCTTCTTCTTCCTCTTCTATATTTTCTTTCCTTTCTTCAGAAGAAAATACAGCTAAGATACTTATTATTTTTTTGTCCCCACACTTGGCTCAATAATAAGATGCAGAATCAAGTTCCCCACCACTTGATTGACACACACCACTTTTTTTTTAATTTTTTTCATTTTCCACTTTTCAAAATCATTGTTATGCTTTTCTTGTTCTGATTTTTTAATAATTTGAATCAAAGTACTTTTTTTCATTCGGATATTATAAATTTTTCTCCATGTCACATCTCAAATAATCATAAAATGAACCTCAAAGTCTTTTATGGGCATAATCAATTGCCAATTTTCTGTGTCTCCTAATTTTAAGCAATCATAATAAAAGCAACCCGCCGATTTTTTTTCTTTTTTCTTTATACGTTTCTATAAATAAAAATAAGGGCATCACTTTTTTCTTTATACGTATCTATAATAAAAGCAACCCGCCAATTTTCTTTATACGTTTCTTTTTTCTTTATACGTTTCTATAAATAAATAGTGGTGTATTTTAACTCTATCGATAAGTCATGTAATTTCAACCAATTTTATTAATGATCGAAAATAATTATATGTTACGTGTTATAAATTTTAAAATAATACTATCATACATTGTAACTAAACAGTTGAAAAGTAAATCCAACTATTAAAATACCAATCTTATCTTCCATAACAATAAAAATAGAAAGTTTTTTTTTTAATTTCAATTTTAAAAAGAGGAGAATAAGCCAGGTCAGCAGACCGGAAGAAAGAAAAGAGAGGAAGCAAAGGTTCTTGGCTGGCTCTGAAAGAGAGACAGACAGAGATGACAGACTGGCAATAGCCAAGTCAAGCTCAGGAGAGAGGCTCCTTCTCTCTCTACCCCTCTCTCTGTTTCTATTGTGTATAACTATATATATTGTTTTGTATTTCTGTAGGCAAATAATATTTTCTTCTTTCTTCAACGTTTTTCCCCCGTATTCCTACCTCGGATTCTCATACAGCACGCGACACAATGAGTCTTTTTGGTCTAGGAAGCAGGTTTTTTTTTTTTTTTTTTTTCCTCTTTCTTTTGCTGATACAGTGAAAATTTGTTGTTTTTCTATTGAATTGCCTTCAGTTTGTCAAGATTATAATTTGAAGTTTTTATTTTTTATTTTTTTTGGGAAAAATTCTGAGTTTAAGCTTATGCAATTTTTTTTCTTTTTTCTTCTCAACTCTCTTTTTATTAACAATTTCCAACCATTTTCTTAAAGCTGTTTGCATGAGAGATTATGGTAGAATTATGCTGTACATGGGCACTAAACGAAACTTCATAATATCTAATAAAACATCATTAAGGTATTTATTAATCCTCTTCTTGTAAGGATTAAGGTATTAGTAACGGTTAATATATTTCTTAATAATTCTTTCCCCTGACATGAATTTTTTTTTTTCCAATTATTAGTCTTTCTTAATCCTTCAACTGCTTTACACAGAAACCAGAAAACGTTTCGTCCCAAAAAGAGTGCTCCTTCAGGAAGTAAGGTCAGTATAACAACAATAAATTCATGGTTTTGTTATTATTTCTTTAATGGTTCATCTGAGATTCTGAGGCCTAACTTTTAATAAATGTTCTTATTTAAAAAAACGTTTAATAAATGTTTACAAAAAAAGAAACATGTTTTGTGAAAATGAAGGGCGCTCAACTTCAGAAGCACATTGATGCTACTTTGGGAAGTGGGAATCTGAGAGAAGCTGTAAGACTTCCTCCAGGAGAAGATATATATGAATGGCTAGCAGTTAACAGTAAGACCTTTTAAATTCATGATCAATCTCAAATTTATATTTATATTTAATTTTTTATTTATTCAACGAGTATAAACTATTATTTTAGTAGTTTGATTAATTTTTTAACAGTCTGATGTATATAAACAATTTCTAGTAGCTAATTAAGTTGTTAAAAAATTAACCCACCAACTAAAAAATTACATTACGTTTTGTGACACTTCTTAAAATAAAAATTCCCTTTGCTGTTATCTTCCAACCTTGTTTGACAAAGTTGTGTTGGTTTGATAAGGGAAAAAATTCATTTTGCAACGTATCTAAAACGACTTTGAATCCTTGTTCTTTTGTATTGCAGCCGTAGACTTTTTCAACCAAGTGAACATCCTCTATGGCACCCTTACTGAATTCTGCACGCCATCCAATTGTCCAACCATGACTGCAGGACCAAAGTACTACTCTTCATCATCAAAATAAGTATCATCATTGCCATAAGGCACGGGCGATACTAAGTACCATTTATTAATTTAAGATAAGTCTTATAGTTTGTGGGTCTCACCTTTTATTAGTGACAGTACTTAACAATTATGGTGTCTCTAAGCACTTTTCATTAAGTATACGTTATTTCATGCCACGTCAGTCAATAATTGAAAGCAATTTTTCTAATAAAAACCAAAAAAGATACCTACCGGTAGTTTTTTTTTCAACTGTCAAGTCTATAAAAGAGAGTAATTTTAATCAGATCTAATAGTTTAAAAATATACGTCACCGATAATAGTTTTCACCATAAAAGTACCCTGATAAGAAATGGCATCTACTAATTAATTAAACAATGACAACTTATTGTTACATAAATCGGTGCACACATGCTGGGATCAGAGTCAGATTCAACAACTATATATTTGTGATTGTTAAGTATATATGTAATATAATATGTATTATATGCCGTGGTGAATTATGAATTACTCAATTTTTATAAATTGATCTACTCAGGTACGAGTATAGATGGGCTGATGGAGTTACAATCAAAAAACCTATAGAGGTTTCTGCTCCAAAGTACGTTGAATACTTGATGGATTGGATTGAAGTCCAGCTAGACGATGAATCAATATTTCCTCAGAAATTGGGTAAGTGGAATTTGATTGAAGCACTAATTTGTCATATAATAATTATTACATGAATATTTAAAAAAAAACTGTATTTATGCTATAGGAGCTCCTTTTCCACCCAATTTCCAAGATGTAGTGAGGACAATTTTTAAGAGATTGTTCCGTGTATATGCACATATCTACCACACTCATTTCCAGAAGATTGTGAGTTTGAAGGAAGAAGCTCATCTTAATACCTGCTTCAAGCATTTTGTTCTCTTTACGTGGGTAAGTTTAATGTGTCTTTGAATTATTTTGTGATGTAAAAATGCTTAAAGCATAACCGGTGTTAAGCAACACAACTAATAAAAGTGTTTGACCCCAGTGGTGCGTTATAGCGTTGCTCTTATTTTGTACATGATGATGCTTTCTAATTTTATTTGTTATGGATTGGACATTGTTTATTTTCTCTCAGATCAAACAAGGGAAAGGCTATTGTGTTGACGGTCATTCAAACTACTCATTTTATTAGTCTTTTTTTTTTCATTCTATGAGAAAATATCTTATCGATAGGACGGAGTTTTAAACTAAGTAGTCGCATCGGAATCATAACAAATTGAGAAAAATATGATAATTTGATGGAGCTTTACGAAAGTGAAAGTTCAAAGTTGAGAGCAGCATCTATGTATTTTTTGTGTTAACAAATGTCTTTATCTTTCCTCTAATCCTATATTTATAATGCAGGAATTCCGCTTGATTGACACAGGGGAGCTTGTACCTCTTTACGACCTTGTTGAGTCTATCCTACGGCTATAGATATTGCGACCTTATAATGATCACCTCCACTTTTTTCCCCCTTGTCAGGATCTGGGTAGGAAGAGTGATATGCATTATAAGTACAAACTTTGGTGAATTGTTCCTTGGAATGTAATTTTGTTGGAATAGGATTCTTTTCTTCTTGCAACTTATTAGGCTTTTTTCATCTCCCTCTTCCCTGTAATGACCTTGATACTTTTCGGAATCAAAAGAGACCATATATCCCTGTTCTTCTTTTAAGTACATTAAACATCAAAGTTCTGTGTAACAATGTTGCACTCGATTCCATCGGTTCGTTTACGAGTTCAAACAATTTTGTACACCTCTGGGACTTTTCAAGGTGGTACTTGCATTTGGGAATGTTAATAAGTTTTCATAAGTAAGAAATAGTAGTTAAAGTTATGTGAAAATTTTCAATCCTTTTTTTTTTTTTTTGTTGAAGTTGTCAGCCGCAATTGAACGAGACTGAACACCTAGGTTGGTGGTTTAATCCTTTCAAGTGTCGTTGGTTGGTGGTTTAGTCATCACCAAACCAACTGGTTTATATCTCCTATATGCACCCAACAACCTCCCCATGGTGTTGCATATGCTAAAAACTAAGAAATCATTCATCGAACTCTTCCACATGGTGAGAATAGTCGCTGGCTAATATAACGGTAATTCTATACCTGACTCTAGACATGGTTCGGAGTTTATATCTTAAAAAAAAAAAAGAAAAAAACTTACAGTTGCAGCAGTCCCACATTAAAAGGCGTTGTTGTTAGGTTGCTTTTTCAAGTTCATTCTCAGCGGTTATGTAGAGATTCAGGTCTGAGCACCAGCGCAAACTTACACGAGAACATGAATTTCTAAAATAAGCTAATGTCATTGTCACGCATCCTTGGAACACAAATGTTAATTGCTAGTACGAAAGAAAAAACTCTGTGAGATCAAATTATAATAAAGCATTTTGTACTATTATAAATTGATAATACATCACCGTCTATCACCCGTTGTATTCCCATCAGTTATTTCAAATTCAAAAATGAGTTACATGCTATATTTCCTCCCCACAAAAATGATGAAAAAAAAATGCAACTAGAAATTGTTTCTACAAAAAGGAGATTCTATTCTTGGTATAATCGTTTACTTACTTAGCAGCACCTGAATGACTTGTATTTGTCATGTGATGACCTGCAATTATAGTTGCAATGCCCAATCTTCTAGCATTAATTCCTCATATGCTTCAAGAAGTTAACTCATGCAGGTTGTCTTCGCCAACCGACATATGCATTCTCTCCTGAATTTGGAAAGATTTGCCATTTTACCGGCCAATGTCGGAATGAATCATGAAGCATCCCGTATAAATTTGCATGCAGCTTTAACTCACACCAAGAAACAAAATGGAAGCACCAGCTAATCTACTTTTCATCTTCCGCTCCCCGTTTCGCAAATACATCCTGGAAGAGGATTTGCATAGAAACTTTCCTCCAGCTTTGGAAACTCTCCAGGCTCCCTCAAATATGGAGCTCCAACTCTGTCTTCATGAAACTTCTTTACTTTGGAACTGAATTTCTTCCAAGAGATTATTCCTTCATCTAATTGATCAACAAGTTTTACAAAATTCATCCTGCATAAGCACCAAAATAATGATTATGGTTTATAGCACAGATAACATATATACAATCACCATAGATACTCAAATTTGAAGCAGAATTACTTGTCAGGATTGATAGTCTTCTTAAAGTTCTCAAAGCGCCTGTGTCCTTGAACTGCCTTCGCCATATTCCCATCGTATGTGTAAACAAACACGTCACTCTGAAGAGCAACCACATAATCTATACCAGCCAACATATTCTGGTGATTTTTAAAAGGTCTCAGCTCATCTTCTGTAGCAAGAGTTGAATGGGAGAAGATGTTGGGGAAGTCGTCCTTAAGATATTGCATGCTTCCATTTCCATAAGCTTCACCAGCTACCAAGTAAATCCTGGTATCGGATGGAAAACCCAATCCTCTGAGTAGAAGTGAAGTCTCCCTAGGGGTCAATGGGCAGCCACCAAGCAACCTTCTCTCTGTCCCATTAATCTCCTTTTCCTTCCAATGGCTAACCTCATAACGCATTTTGCGCAGTTCATCGTCTTCTTCTGCCGTCAAATTGTGACTGCAGCCTGTAAATGAAAGCATATCCTTCTCATACCTAGAGTAAGAAAACAATAATTACAGTTTGGGGTTAAAGAGGGAGGCAAATTTTAAAAATTGCAATAAATAGATTCATATATAATGACAAATACTTGCCTCAAATGAAGAGCAAGATAAGGGCTTCCATTCTGTCTCATTCTAGAAACCAAGGTCGTTCCAAGTTGTTCAATTTGAGCTGAATACTTTAGTGCTTTGTAATTGACACGACACCTCAGCTTTTGTATGGAATTTGAAATGCCATTGTTGGCAAGCCGAGAATCGGTATGAGTAAAATAGACAACTTTGTGCTGCTTCAACAGAGGTAAGACCTCTATCTTGTAATAACCAGCCTGAGCATAAAACATGAATCGGCTTTTATTAGTGGCGCAAAACTAAAGAAGGTAAGAAATAGCTTGTGTATAGTTTATGTGCTAGCTAGAGGCCTTCAGAGAAGCATGACCACTTATTACACGTACGTTAGACCAAGATATTGGTGTTTTCATGAATGGCTCAATTTCAGCATAGACAGGTGGTAATGCCTCAACTATGTGGACATCATCCTTCAATGTCTCAATAAAGTGTTGCCAATCAAAAAGATCTTTAAATCCACTGCAATCATATACACGAAATCATCAGTTCCGGTAATACCACAAGAGCAGCTAATGGCTTGCCATGTAAAGCATTTATGTAACTTAAACTACTGAAGCAATGTATTAAGAGGTGATAGTCTCATTGATAAGGAAAACTAAAAAACATTTTGCAACCCGATTAGTCACTTCAGCATCAGAAGCAAAGAAGTAAACTAACCTCTCATCAGCCCAGTAGGAGGTGTGATCAAGTGAAGGAAGGACGAGAGTTGCCTTCATGATCTTAGCAACAGCAACCATATCACAAATCTGCACTCTAAATCATTCTTACATCAGATCGTAGCTAATTTTAAAGACCACGTCTTTCTTTTATAAAAAATAAATAAAAACAACACAATAACCAGACCCCAAATCTCATCTGATTCAAGCCGCCATTGGCATTTATAAGAAGGTACCCATTGGTCTTCGAATCCAGCTCTGGAAAGGAGCAAGCAACAAAAAAGAAAAAACTTAAAAGCACATAATCAAACGCAGAAGGTAAATCACACGCTTCAGAGAGAGAGAGAGAGAGAGAGAGAGAGAGAGAGAGAGATGGACTTCATCAAGTAAGTTGCTTACTTTTTTTATTATTTGGTTGATCAATGCATTGGGTGAAATTCTCACTGTTGGGTTTGGACCAAATACCTGAGTACTAAACAAGAAGGGAATTTTGCAAGAAATTAACCAAAGCCCCCTAAATTCTATTTATTTGATTTTCAAAGATTAGGATAAATTCAAGACAGTATTATATACGCAAGGATAAGGAAAACTTACTTCAACTACACCAGTTGACACCATTATTAGAGATCTCTCAACGTCATTTCCTTCCTTCTCCCTATACGCGTAATTTTTGGATCTTTGGTCCATCACACGACGCATTTGATTAAATGAATCCTAAAAAGAAAAACGGTATGTTTTAATTTAGATAATGCAGATAAAAATCAAGCCCAAAAACGCAAAAACACATAAAAATAAACCATAACTACAAAACCCAAAAAAAAAAGAAGAAAGAAATTTACTCATGAAGAGAATTGGAATATATTCTTTTTACCAAGTCAAAATTATCCTACTCCCCTGTTTTTTCGCTTTATTTAGCACCTTTTAGAATTTTTTTTGTCACGTTTATCCAACACCAAAAAAAGAAAAACACATTTTTTAGCCAAAAAAATAAGAATTAACAAGATAGAAATAGAATCAATTAACCAACCCGATCGGAGGAAGCTCTTTCAATGGCGGATCCGAACCAACCAGTAGCGCAAATCTTCAACACGCCAAGAAACAAGCACAGACCGCAGAACACCAAGAACATCCAATGTCCGAGCTTCTGCTTTTCCCTAAGCCCTAAATCCACAACCACCGCTCCAATCTTCTTCCTCAACGCGAATCTATGCCTCCTCTCCAAGACCGAGTCGAATCCGTCGACGGAACTCAGATTACTGCCGATTTCAGATCTAGGCGAGTTGAGCTGGAGCTCAATCTCGTGGTGAGGACTCAATGCGCCTCCGTTGTTTCCGCCGCCGCCGCCGTTGTTGCCGCTGTTGCTGCTGCTCTGCGAGGAGCTGTTGGCGTTGCGCTTGAACGAGTGGGCCCGGCGAGTCATCGGGCCGGAGAATCGCGGGCTGTTGACTCGCTGAGAGACGCCATCGCTGGTGCTGTGCTGCTGCTGGTGGTGGTGATGGTGGCCCATGTCCTGCATATCGCAATCGCTATTGGATGGCCTGAGATCGAATCGCCATTAACGAACAAGAGATAACCTTTGGCTTGGACTTAGAATTTTGCATCTAGCTCAAAACGCCGTCGTTATTATTATTTTTTTTTTCTCCTCCTATCCGTGTCGCCTCTGACAACTCGGCTTTTGCTCTGCAACTCTGAATCAATCGGGAGTCATTTCTTTTTTCTGTTTTTCTTTTTTTCTTTTTTTCTCTTTTCGGTACCAAAAAAAAATTGAATTGGAAAGCTTGTTATTGGGTGGGACATGAAAATGGAATGGAAACCATGTAGTTGCACGTTATTCAGTGAATAATCATAATGTTCCAACTTCGCATTAAGTCCCCCTGAATTGTTGGATCTTATTTCCATTTCAAATATAAAATATATCTATATACATGTCAAAAATGGAAATCCAACAAAACAATATATTTTTTGATATATTATATTTAAGTGTGTCAAATTTGGGAAATAGCATATACGTCAAAGTGATTGCCAATGGTTTTTTTTTTTTTTTCTGAACTTATTTACGATGTTTGGAAGAAAAATTAAAACTATATGTTTGTAATCGTGCACAGTAACATGTTAAAGTTTACGCTCTAATAAACTTTTATCTTTATATTATAGCATATGTTACGTCTAAAACCATAACCCAAATACTTTAATTTTAACTGAGCTTTGTATTTTTGTTTTCTACATTTAATTTTGTCGCTTAAATGGTTTCTTACTTGATTTTGGGTTGACTCAAGTTAATGAGATGGTAAAGGGTCGATGAATATGAAAAAGTTTGAATATTTTTTGGTGAATATAATAAGGTAGATTAGTCTGGAAACTTTGACTCTTACCAAACTAAAGGCCCGTTTGGTTGGATATTCGAATTACGGTTTGAATCATTTTGCTACAGTATTTTCTCTCACAAAAATTTAAATCTTCATTCAAATACTTTACTCAAATATTAGAACCAAACGGGCCTTAACTCTATTCATCGTTTTCTTTCGGTAAATTTTTATATTTGGCAGAAATTTTGCTTTCTGTAATTGTATTAAAACTTGAATGCGATTTATGTCTGTTCCTTTTCTTAAAGAGAGTGGAAAAGGTTTTTCATTATTGTTACTTTAAGAGAATCCACAAAAAAGGTTTAATACAGAACTTTCTTAATAAAACGATTGAAATGAAAAGGAACAAAAGGGAAAAAAAAATGACAAGAGTGAGAAGAGTGAAAATGACATAACTAAAATACAAAAAGATTTGATTAGTAAAATTAGCAAATAAAAAGGTAACAAGACTCCGAATTTTTTTAAAAAAAAAGAAAAAAAAAAAGGAGAGTTGAAATCCAACTAGCCAAAATCTCGAAGTTAACGTACGAGATGGTCAAAATTGGTTGACAAAATTTTTTTTTAAAAAAAAAACCCTATTATTGTGTATTGGCGTCTTCCTAAATTTATTCATGTTAGCTTGTGAAAGCTTATTTATAGGCACCAACTGGAAATAAATACAAAAATTGAAAGGGACTTACTAAGGCTTACTTTTCAATAGTATTAATTAGGACCAGGAAAGCCATAGTTTTTTTGTTGTATCGGAGATTGAAGGTCACCATCTATATATGAATTGAATGTTTGTCCCATCTCAAGTTTTATTGTCATTGTCATTTTCTTATTGGAACTTAGTTGTTTTAATGTTCTATTTGTTATCACCGGCATAATCTTGGTTTTATCTGTTAATTACTCTAGTTTATGTCTTTTTTGGGGGAATTAATGAAGCTTCTGATGCAGGACAGCTTGAAAAGAAAATAAAGTAGGACAAGAAAGACCGTTTAAGATAGTTCGTGCTCTTATTTAGAAGAAAAGAAGTATAAATTAGAATTTTTAATTAGTGTTTGAATGGTGTACGAAAAAAAACTTTTTAATTTAATTAATAAATAAATCAAAAGCTCTTATTATTATAAAAAAATAATGTAATATGAAGATACATATAGGATCTATAATTTGTTATTTATAAATAAAATGTGAAAAAGGTAAATAAAAAATGCTTTTTATAAATATCAAAGAAGTGTCTAATTCTAAAAGTGTTTATAAAAGACAAAATTCTAATTATTTTGTCTATGCAAACACATCCAAAAACAACTTTTGGTTAACTTAAGCCAAAAGCAAATTATTATAAGCCATTCCAAACAAATTCAAATAGAAAAGAGAAAAGAAATTAAAGAGAAGGAAGAATCAAATAGAGAAGAACAAGAAAGACAAGTAAGGCCTTTGACATGGTGGTTAGAATCATTTGTTAGAGCTGTTTTTAAGATAGTATGTAAGACGTTTATATTGTAGCAACTTTTTTTCTTTTTACTGTAGCATATGAAGCCTTATACTATTCATAACTGAGTTTGTGATTATAACCATCCCTACCAAACACTCTTTTGAATATCTGCATTTTGCTAAACAATTAAAGTCTGTAGAGAAATTATACATATCACCTGTTTAAGATAGAAATCATAATTTTCTATTTAGAGCAAAACAATATATAAAACAAAACGTTTAAATAAATAAGGGTAGATTGTTCTAGTAGTTCTCAATCTTTTACAAAAGTAAATATCTAGTCCCTCAATTTTTTATTTTTGATTTATCAGTCTTCAACTTTTAATTTTTGTTACTAAATGACTAATTTAACAATCAAATAGTTTATTCTAGATGGAATAAGGTGACAAACTAATCCTAAAATTATCAAAAAGTTGACAAATTGGTCCCAAAATTAATGGTTTTAACCGTTAAATTGGTCTCTCAACAACTAAAATGAAAGGTTGTGGACAAATATATAAAAAATAAAAATATTAAAGACTAAAATCACATTTTCGTGAAACGTTAGAGATTAACGTGATAATTGTTGCGGAAATCTGCAAGTGCACAGAATCGTAGACAAGTAATAAAGAGTGAGTAGAGTATCGTTCCTATGAGGATTGCGTTAATCTAGCTAAGTACCGAAATTGGTTAACCCTAAAATTATTTGAACAATCAAATATAAAATAGAAAAAAAAAACAAAACAAAAAAATATAAATGAAAACCTAAATAATAAAAGACTAGGGCATCCGATTTCACCTAAATTAATCATATTCAAATTATCTAATTTAATCAACTGATGTTTACTCCTATACCAATAACGAATTTCTCTTAGGTAGTCATTAATCTTTCTCAAGCATTAATAATTTATCCCAGTTAGCAAATTTTCTATATCTCTGTAGAAACTCTAAACTTATCAAAATTCATTAAGAACAAGAAATTCATAGTGCTACACAAGTCTCATAGATATCTCTATCCTATGATAATCTCATGGTATTCATTCATGGTCTAATTTAATTATCGCTTATCAGCCTCAAATTAAATCACAAATCATGCAAAAGGTGCGCAAACTTTTACAAGCATTCAGATTAGACTAAACACTCAGCATAGATAATGAATAAACATGAATTAAATAAAAGTGAACAATCATAATTCGGCTACATCGTAGCCCTAGAACAGAGAAAATTAGTTCATAATGAAACTAAAAACAATCCTAAATAATGTCTTAAACATGATGAGTGAAGGAAAAAAACTGTGTTTGGATGCGAAGATTATTTTTGTCTCCAGGTTGTACCGTTCTTCTTCTTTAAAGCAGTGAGTTCTCTCCTCTTGTCTGTAGTTTTCCCTCTTTAGAATTCCGTGCTCTAACCCTCTATAATGTTATATTTATATGCTAGGGTTTGAAAGGGCAATTTTAGAACAAAATTACACTAGAATTTAAGTTGGAATCGCAATGGCGCCTAGGCTTGAATTTCTGGCGCCTAGGCTTCGTAATGGCACCTAGGCCCCAGGATTGTAGCGCCTAGGCGCTACACAGACGGCATGCCCCCTTTTTTGAACTGGCGCCTAGGCGCCGCAGTGTTAATTCGCCTCCATGATAGAATAGCGCCTAGGCGCTCAAGTTATGGCGCCTAGGCGCTTGGTTCTCGGCCTTTTGTGTTCATAGAATGGCGCCTAGGCGCTTTGCTCTCAGGTTTTTGTCTGCCTGAGCGCCTAGGAGCCAATAAACTGGCGTCTAGGCTCCATTTTCATCTCGAGTCTAATTTTGCTTATTTTTTATCCGTTTTGCCTCGTACTTTGCTATCATGTATCTTTTTTTCCTCAAAACCTACAAAAGAACACAAAACACTATTAAATCCTTATAAATTGCTCAAAACTAACAAAAATATTAAGTGAAAATCATCTAATTAATTAGCCTAAAACTAACTGTTAGAAATCAAAGCAATAAGCAACAAGAAATAGAGAGAAAATTACACACAAGATTTATATGAAAAAACCCTAATGAATGGTGAAAAAACCACGGGCAGAGGAGAAGCAATCCACTAATCACAAAACGAAAATTACAACGGTGTTTAGAGCGCTCAAAATACAAAAATTCACTCACTCAATCACTCACAAACTCACAAGACTGAGTTCTCTGTATCACTCTTAACACTATGATCTCTATGAAAATTTGTGACTCTCTAATGTGTCTCTCTAATGTGACTCTCTTTAATAAACTATAGAGAATATGATGTATTTATATGTATGGCGACTCAAACTCTAGCCCAAAATAACCCAAAAAACGCGTAAAAACGTAAAATACACTATCAGGCCTTATTGGAGCGCCGCGACGCTGCTTTTCTAGCGCTGCGGCGCTTGGTTTCTCGAATTAGGGCGCCGCGGCGCTAGGATTATAGCGCCGCGGCCCTGCTTTCAAGAGCCGTGGCCCTGCTTTACTGCCAAAGGGGTTGAGGGGTTTTGGGTCACAAAATAGCACTAACTTATCAATAATTTACCTAATAAAAAAATAATTGATCATAAAAATTAACTTTCCCACCAAGCAACCTATTCCTTGCCAAGGTAGACTAGGGCGACGTAGGGGCTTCCCTTCTTATTCCTAAAGAACCAAATCTGTAAAATTTCACCCACCATTAGTCCGTTCCTTTCCGCAGCACAGATCCAATTATTGACCAGAACATATGAATCGCAGACATTGTATTGCCACTTCCTCGACTGCATCTTTGCCGTCAACTTCCACACTAGGCTCGATCACCGTCACGTCAACTCTCCCATTGTTAACCATCTTCCTCTTTTCCTCCTCCCTCAGAAAATCGTCCGAACCAGTTCACTGGCATCAAAAGCCGGTTCTGTTGCCATTCAAGATCACTCTCGTATAGTCTCTTTTGGAGAGAAGATCACTACTGGTAGTAGTGCATGATCATCTACGTACTTCAAAATTTGCCCTCTTTTTCCAAGGACCGAAATCATCTTTGGTCGACTCTACGTTTAAGTTAATTCGGGACAGATTGAGCATGGGATCGGGGAGGTCAATATGTTTTTCTGGGGGCTTTGGATAAGTAATTGGCTGATGTACTTCATTTTCTTCTTCAAGCATGGCTTCACCATGTAAGGAAAAGTGATCATCCATCTTGTTTAAGAGAAACAATAATGGCCGCGTGAATTGGAGATGGCAAAGCACTTGTAGGAGGTTTTTTCTGTTTCTTTTTAAAAAAAAAGGTTTTGTAGGTTTACGGGTGTAAGCTTTCGGCAAAAGAGTTATTAGGGTGTTTGAAAGAATAGTTGAAACTATACATTGTAATAAATTTTAATTTTAAGCCGTAGCATATGAAAGTTTTACATTGTTGTGTTTTAAACTATGTAGTTGAAAATACTCTTCCAAATGAAACATATAATAAAAGTGGCAGGTGCCTGCACTTAGGCAAGCTTAGTTGGGAAAGTAGAGAGAAGAAGGACGAATTTATAGAGAAGAAAACAAAAGGGAGAAAAATATAAGTAGTTTATCAAACAACAAAATATACATATTACCCGTTTATATAGAGGTAGAAATTCATAATATAAGCCAACTTCTAATGATAATCAAACTCAAATAAAATTTATATAATCTTAATAGAACTCAAATAATCCTAATAGATAAAGATTACATAAAATAACTGAAAATCTAATAGGGTGTTTAAGAACATTAATTTGAATCAATTTTGGTTAAAAATAATGCAGCATATAATATCTTTACACACCAAACGCCTTAATAATTCTTACTTTGCCACCGACAAGAGGAAAAATTGCCTTGTGTTGGTGTAGTCTTTTAGGTTCGAAAATGAACTGCAAAGGTGAAAAAGGGTTAATTTATCAATATGAACTGCTTTGAAAAATTGGCGGAAAAATGAAAATTATCCGTACGCGACAGCCTACAAAGATTGACTCGTTAATTAATTTTTTATTTATTTAAATTATTTATTCTGAAAATCCAATTCTTGCTTATTTTTGTGTAAAGAATGTTAAAAGTAAATAAATTAATTTAGCTAAATCATTGTCTACGTGGCGGATAAAAAGTGGCTCTGCAAGGGTCAGAGAATTCCTTTCTCTCTTAATTAAAATACCTTATCACATTTTTTAATTTTAATTATTCAGAGAATTTTATTTATTTTTTTCTTTAATGCGTTTATAATGGGAAAACCACAGAGGAGAAAAAGCAGTGCATCACAGTGTGAGCCCAATGATTTGGACCACGTGATTGCTGTTCTAGCATTAAAGTTTTAGGGCCCACCCAAAAGAAATTTCTTGAAGCTGATTAGTTTAGAATTTAAATGATTGGATTCCGTGATTGAAATCTGATTGATTTATTAAACACACGTTCTTCAAAGTGTGAGCCTTAAACTTTTATAAAACGCCGCCATAACATTGATCTTTGGCTCGCCGAATTAATGGCTGTTTGTCAATATCAATTTCATACATATAGCCATTATAGTGTAAAATTTTTTTTACACTCTCAAAAAATAAATTATAGTATAAATTTTTTATATATTATAATATTTTTAATCAAAATTAATTCAAATCACATTCTTAAACATCTTATAAATACTAAAAAAAAGGTGCAGTAAAAACATAAATTTAACATTGCTTTTTCGTTCCTAGATGTTTTTTCTAATAAATTGTCAACGTGCTTATTCATTTTTATTATTATTATTATTATTATTTTACAAAACTCTTTGCATTTCACTTTTTTTTTTTAATTCTTTCTTCATTTAACCTTAATAGCTCATACAAGGTCCAGATATTATGTAGAAACTGAACTTATTAATATCATAACCGACATTTGGATTTTGGACAAATAAAGTATTGTAATTCATATTGATAGTCAAATACAAGTAAATAAAATTTTAGGGAAAAAACCCAGCTGTCATCTCTCTGTTATGCATATTAATGACTATATATGAGTTGTATAAAATTCCGAACTTTATGACTTTCTTAAGACGTCCGCGTTCCGCGATACAACTTGCTTGTCGGCTTCAACTTCAGTTCAAACTGAAATTACTACTACAATTTAAATTGCAAAGGAAAATATTATAATAAAACTGCTTGGAACTATAATTTTATATTTTGAACCAGTAAATCAAGTATCAAAGCAATTTTCTTTAACTTTATTGGAAATCTTTTGTATTAAAAAAAAGAGAATTCTTGTAAAGGAGAAGGCCATTTTGAACCACCAGTAACACATGAATGTTTTAACTGTCAGATTAATTTTTTAACCGTGTAATTTATATTGAATACAATTTTGTATTGTAGGTTATAAATTGTTAATGTGTACAATCACAAATCATATAATTAAAATACTCTCTTAATCTCTCAAATGAATGGGCGCTTAGAAGCAGACAATCAGTAATAAGTGATGGACCACTGATCGACGATTCCAAATGGCCCGTAAAAATATTGAAAAATAAAAAATTAAAAAGAAGACAAAATGTGTACAAGATTATGATGTTTATGATTCCATTAAAGGTTACTCACATCATCCCATGGAGGGACTTGTTTGAAAATTAAGAATGATTTTGCTTTATTTGTTCAAGGCATTTGACATTTTATATGGATAAGAAGAAGGTAGTCTATCATGATTCACGGGTTGCGCTAGCTTACCATTTTTTGTTGTTATTAGAAGAAAAATGTAGAGAAGCAGATGATTAAGTTTGTTTATTGGTCTAATTATATTAACGAGGCACAAGGTAGGGGTGTTTCTTAGTATTCTTGTTAGTTTTTGGTTGGTCGGTTTCTGACTGACGGTGGTTAGTTTTAAGAAAGTGAAACCGAGAGTCGATCGAATGGACAAAGAGTTGATCAGTTTTCAATCGAGAACAATTAGTTTTTATAGCGGCTGGTTTCGATCGTTTTCAACAGTAGTAACTAGCCATTATATTAAAAGTAATCCAGCATTTGAAAAGCAAGAATATAGTGTTTATTTAGTCCAAACTTAGTATGTTAAAGAAGTCTAAAATGTTATTATAAAGAACAATAACATATGAGTTAAATAATCTAACAAAATATCATTTAAATATAAAAGTTTTACTTTTTATTCATATAATAATAATAATAAATGAATGCATAAAAAATATTAATAATTTTTTTAAAGGTTCGATTGGTCAAAATCAACTGATCAAAAAAAGTTCTTTTGAAGACCAATCGTCAATTTTTTTATGGATAGTCGGTTTCCAACTAACTCGGATGGTACTTGCCTTTAAACTGATTTTGTCGATTTTTTCGATCCGTTTTCGGTTTTTTGAACAACCCTAACATAGGGAAAAAAAATAGGCAAATTAATAACAATAAAATTCAATATGGGAGGGCAATAGCGGTGCAAAGGCTCAAAATAAATGCAACAGTGACACCTAGAGAGTTTGTAATTTTGTTTTTATTTCTTAAACTTTTTTAAGACTACGAATATAATGTTTGGTAATTTTAGTTATAACTTATAGTTTAGTTATAACTTATAGTTTAGTTGTACGTAGTATAGAATTCTCACATGCTATATTATAAAGTAAAAGTTAATTATAATATAAACTTATTTATTTTTGCTAATTTTTTATTTTATATTTACTATTTTGTCATTGGTCAAGCAACCACACGACCCATAAGTCATTATAATCATTAAAAAAATTGGCTCCTCAATTACAAAAGTATCAAAATTACAACCTATTAATAGCTTAGTTTTGGGAGGGGGCGTTTTAATTGTAAAAGGCGAAACAAGAAAGTTGCTATTATTGGGGAGCCAAATTTGAAGTTGACCCAATAAAAAGAATAGAGAGAAATATAAAAAAACGACAACAAACAAAAGCAAGAAGATTAGACGACAACAGACAAAAAACAACGACACGGAACTAAACCACAAGAAAAGCAAAACCAACGTGATTCAATAAATGAATTTTTTTTATGCTTATAAGCGGGTCGTGTCATTCATTTTTTTAGGAGTGCTGCCAACATTTCTCCTTCACTATCTTTTACACTATTTTCAATCATTACTTAACCAATAAAATTCACTAAGAGGGTGTTTGGCAGTGATGAGAACCACTCAGTTTCCACCACAATCTCAATTATAAACAGTGTAAAGCTTTCACATGCTACAGTAACAATAAAAAAAATATGCTACAGTATAAAATTCTCATATACTACAGTAAAAGTGCTTCCCACCATTGGTTCCCATCACACTTCCAAACACCCTATAACATTATTATTATTATTTAAATAAAAAATAAAATAATAAAGTTTACCTGTCAGCAGTGAATAAAGATGGACAAAAGAAAGTGGTAAAAAGAGTAGAGCTAATTTTACATGAACTAACGATTGCGCTTGTTAATTAAAATTAATTATTAACTAAACATCATGCAAATAAAAGATAAAAAATATTAATAAAAAAGTATATAACTTATAAGTTCGTTTGGAAGAACGATTATAACCAACGGTTTTAGTTTGAAAACTGTAGTATATGAGAGTTTTAAATTATATCAACTTTTTGCCTTTTATCGTAGCATGGAAGAGTTTTATACTATTCATAATTGCAACTGATGATTCCAACATTCTTCCAAATACCCTATTAGAATATTTTGAGAATTAACAATTGAGATTGTTAATTAAAAATTAAGAATTAATTAAACATAATGCAAATAAATAATAGTAAATATTTATTAAAAATGTACATAATTTAAAATATTTTAAGAGTAGATATATAATTATCCATTGAATATTTTACCGGCTGTTTGAATGGGTGGTGGGAACCACGATTCATACCATTTTTTCAGTTATAAATAGTGTAAAGTTCTTACATGCTATAGTAACAAAAAAAAAATCGCTACAGTATAAAACTCTCACATGCTATATAAAAGTAGTTCTAATCAACGGCTCCTATCACCCTTTCAAACACCCTATTAGTATTCAGTAGTTCAAAATTTTTTGTCATTTATCTTCATTATGTTCAAAAAAGGAGTATTTATCTCCTTCTCTAAAAATAAATACGGTGTTTGACAAATTCAGTTCAACTTAAATTCATATGCTATAGTGTAAAGCAAAAGTATACTATGATATAAAACTCTCACATGCTATGATACTTTTGATCCAAGCTTCAGTTCCAACTCACTTCTAAACTCTTTAAAAGTTTTATCACCAAGTTAAGGAAAAAAGAAAAAAGAAAAAAGAAAAAAGAAAAAAGAAAAAAGAAAAAAGAAAAACTTTGTTAACAAGAGACTTATAAATTCTCAAATTTTCATCATTTTTTGGGAGACTTGTTCAGTGAGAATCTCAATTAATAATATATATTTTGAAACTATTAGATTTTGTCAAAATTATTTTTAAGAAATTACATCAAATAACACAGTTTTAATTTTTAATGCAGCAAATAACCCACTTTTAAAAATATTTAAGTAGCATTTGCACAATCATATCTCCTTTTAAACACTTGAATTTTCAATATTATGTCCTCCTTTTTCTTCTCTTTCTTGTCCTTTTTCTTTTTATTTTTTCATTATCATGTTGTTGCATCGTGTTTCTCTTTACGTCATTCTATACAAAAATAATTTTTTTTAATCTAAGTAGATTATTTACTAAAAACCATTATATTTTGGTATGTTTATTTTTATTTTCAATTAATAATGGCCTAATTCATACATTTTTACATATTTCAGTTGAAAGACATATAAATTGCTTGTTTGTTTTGATAAAAATTGATATATATATATATATATATTAATTTGGTACACTGTAATTAAAAAAAACATATCTGTACTCTGTTGTTTGAAAAATATCAAAACTGTACCATGTATTTTTGAAAATAATCATTTTGCTATTCTAAATGTGTGTTTTTTAATGTATAATTTCCTTCTAACCCTTTTATCAATAAATTTCATATTAATTTTGTAAAACTATAATAGAAAATAAAAGAAAAGGTTAAATAAATCTCATTAAAGAAAAACACATATATAAACTTATTCATTTTTTGCATTATTTATATTTATTTTTTATAGTTTTTATAAAAATTTAGAGCTTATTAATAAAAAGATAAGTTAAAAATTTCACATTATAAAAAACAAATTTAGAATACCAAATTGCATTTTTTAAAAACTATTAAATACGGTTTTAATATTTTCAAACAATAAAATACTAATATGATTTATTTTTATTAAATTTTCCTTCCGGTGTTGTTGTTGTTGTTGTTGTTGGTGTGTGTGTGTGTGTGTATTTTTTTTTTTTTTAGAGAACGGATTCACGGCGGGAAATCCAGCCAACGTATTGTATAAGGTTGTCGTTAAGCTTGTCTCTTTCTTCAAGCTTTACTCTGAACATTTTGTCTCTCACACAACGTACTTGCTCTCTGAAAATCTCGCTTTTCCCTCTCTTTTCCTCTCTCCTGCAGAATCAATGGCGATTTTCAGGTCTCCTGAAATCGTTTCAACTGAAACAACATCGAAAACCGGAAGAAGAAGAAACGAGGAAGAAGTTCATAGGGTTTAGGACGGTGGGATTGAGGAAACGACACCGGATTCTGGTTCTGGGGGATCTAGGGTTTCTTCCGATTTGGGAGGAACGAAGCGGAAGAGAAAGTTGTCAGAGGACGACGGAGGAAGAACTACCCGGTCTGGGAAGAGAAGAATTGACGGAGTCGAGAGAGAGAAAGAAGTTCAAGAATTGGGGAATTCCGGTGAAGATGAGGCCAGGAAGGGAATTCCCGATTCTGAAGAGGAATTGGTGGAATCGCTTCTTTGCAAGGAAAATATGAGTTCTTTCAGAGAAGATGAAGAAGAACTAATTGCCGGTGAGAATGGTGATAACGGAAAGAGGAAAGAGAATGATGGACAATTGGTTGAAGAAAAAGGATTGGTGTCTAATGCCGATCGTGAGAATAACGTAGAATCGGGATCGGAATCTAAAATTGAGAATAATTCAGGTGACAATGTAATGTCAAATGAAGGGGAAGGGCATGGTATGCATTGGTGGAAGGGGGCTTTCAGGAGTAAGGCTTGGTTTATCGAGAGTGTAAAGAAAAAGAAACGGAAGGAACGGCGTACTAAGAAACAAGATACTGATTTTGCTCATAGAAAGTTTCCGACGAACAACAGGGATCGTGAGCACTGGGAGAATTCCGTTCCCTCGCTTCAAGAATTGTGCTTGTGGTGTCTAGCCAACAAAGCTGATAAATTGGTTTCCCTTGATTATGTCCCTGACCATTTGAGGCACCGACTGGGTCAGTTGCTATGCGATTCTCAACGGATGAATCTTCGGTTTTTGAGGCTTCTGGTTCAAGGGTTCCCAACAGAGGTTTGCTTGACGGATTGTTCTTGGCTAAAGGAGAATTGGCTAGAGGAATGTTTTCAGAACTTTGATCCGAGAGAATTAAGGGTATGTATGTTCGCTCATTGGTTGAAAATCCTTCCCTTTGTTTAGAACTTTTAATATATTTTGATGAGCTTGACACCTTGCATGCCATTAGAAACCTCTAAAACCACCAATGATGTAAATTGATCTAACTTGTTCTTTTTCTTTGCCACATGATAGCTCGAATGTTCTGCCATAACATTACCATATTTCTGATCCCGTCTTATGAGGGTTGTTTTTGGTCGTTTCTTTCTAATATTTAAACTGGTATACCTCTTCCAGTTTGGAAGGAACGTACTATTGAAGAAGTAAATGATTAGTCAGTAGAACAATCGAGAGTTGATCATGACTGACTTTCTAAGCCTACTTGGATGTAGAACATAAATAACATCATAACTGAATGTCCTGCAATTAATGGTTGTTAATTTATTTCCCAAGATGGTTCACTCTAATGGATGTAATCTGTTTGGTATGAGGGGTGCAGTCCGGTGTGCCTGCTCTATGGTATACATCATGAAGCCTCTTTTATGTAGAAGCAGGGGAGATAGTTATTTGAACAATACAAAAATGATCTTTATATACCAAAACAACAACAACAACAACAACAACAAGCTAGTGTGAACAGTGAAGAAAGAAAAAGGAAATACATTGAATTGTCATTGGTATATTTACGCTTGTCTTTTGCAAAAATTTCATGCTTCTATGATATCGGAAATCGACTATGGGCCTGCACTGATTCTCGTCTCCTGTCTTTTTTATGTGTAACCTGGATTTTATTCTCTTTTGAATCAGGTGCTACAACTTGATTCGTCCGGACGCTGTCTGTCACATCATTTTTTGCGTGCTATCTTAGCTCGTTCGGCAAACAGTTTGCCGAAGTTAACTACTTTTTCAGTTCGCGGTGCATACCTGCTTTCAGGCATTCGACTAAATTCTCTTGTTTCTTCTGCCCCTGCGCTTAGATCTCTCAACCTCACTGAGTGCTCCCTTCTCACCTCCTCGAGTATTGACACCTTAGCTAACTCGTTGGGTTCAGTCCTAAAAGAATTGTATCTTGATCAATGCCAAAGCATCAACTTCATGCTCACACTGCCAGCACTGAAGAAACTTGAACAATTGGAGGTTTTGTCTGTAGCAGGCAATTATAATGTTTGTGATGACTTTATCAGGGAATTTATTAGCTTTCGTGGCTACAATATGAAGGAGCTCATTTTGGCTCATTGTATGTAAGTTCTTTTAGCATATACCATTATAACGCTTGTGATCTATCTGCTTGTGTTGCACAAATTTGTCCAGTTCCATAACGTTTTCTGTTTCATGATTTCTTTGTTGGTTATACTGTTCGTTTTTAATTTGCTGCAGACATTTGACAGATTCTTCTGTGAAGATTATTGCTGAGAAATGTCCCAGCTTACGTGCGATTGATCTTTCGAACTTGTTGAAATTGACAGATTCTTCATTAGGATATCTTGCCAATGGTTGTCAAGCAATTGAAAGATTAAAACTCCGCCGCAATCGATTCAGGTTGTTACCATTACGTAGACATTGAGCTATCTTTGTCCTTGTATTATTTTGTCATGTTTTGTTTTTGGTAGATAACTGATGGGTGGTTAAGTTAATGTTGTTAACAGTTTTAAATGACTAAACCCATTTCGCAAAGAATCTTCTGGCTGTTTAACCTATAAACTGCTTTTGTTTTAGTTTCGGAAATGGATAATTTGTTCTCTTACACGGTCAAAATATAAGACTTGGTGAAGAATTAAGGAACTGCTCTTGTTTATATTATACATAACATGCCTCTCTTCAAAATTTTGAGAACCTGTAGTATATATTCAGCTTTTGTATGGGAAACATTAAGATCTAAAGGGAGAAATTGTGTTGAAACTTTAGATAAAAGAGTAATTTTTAACATTTTGTTTAAATTACAGAAATGTATGGAAGCAATCGGCTCCGGGATATCTTCTTCTTAAAACCGTGCTTCTTTTTATGCTGTTCATCTCATCTTATGTCATTTTAAGGAAGGTTTTGTGCTTTGCTGCACATGGTTAATGTCTTCTGACTGACAAACTAAAAAATGTCTTTTCTGTATGACGACAGTGATAAATGTATTGCCGCATTTCTGCAAAACTCTGGACAATATTTGGAAGAACTTAAATTGTATAGTGTCAAAAAGGTATTTATTCTCTCTATCGCTCTGTTGTGCGTTCATACATGCAGACTCTATTTCTCTCATGGCGTTTTATGTATGTAAATTGCATGACTGCTGCTCCCCACATGAATCCATGCTTCCCTAAAATTTTTTGTTTCTGCTTCAGTTATTGGCGCAATACTTGCTGCATTAGTCGGCATGCCATTTTTCCTAGTTCACTCTCTGCGTTTAAATGTGTCTCTAGAAGTCGAGTCTAGTGTGCCATTGTTGAGTTTCTGTTCATTGCTCAATTGTTGTCATTTTATGCCATGTTAATTTTGCTAAAAACTTGTGCGCCTATTTAGGTGGGTTGCCAGACGGCTTTATCAATTGCCCGACATTCAAGAATTTTGCGTTGTTTGAACCTATCATTTTGCCCCGATGTGACAGAGAACGCACTGAGCTTGATCGTGGATAGTTGCCGATCGTTGAGGGTGCTTAAACTCTTTGGATGGAAACAGGTAAACTTACAAAACAGAACACAGATACCTGTTCAACATTTTATACTCTTGATCAATTTTTCTACCCGTGTGTGCCATGCTATCCGATAAAGAATGATGTAAGGTGTTTTCTCTACAGATTACGGAGAATTTTATATTTGACCTCTCCAATCCACAAGTAAAACTTATTGGTTTGCCATTGTTACTGGAACCAGAAGATTTGTAAGAGCCAAGAGTACGAAGCTCCACTACCATATTCCTCATCGCCTTCTCGGATGTTCTCTCTAACTGGACGCTTAGGGGTACGATGTCTGTGAGTCTCAAAAAGGCAAAACTAGTGTATCAAGTATTGTAAACCCTATTGCAGATTTTGACTAATTGTCTCCATCTTACCAAGGCTAATTACTTTTTCCACTGGAATGCACAGATTCGTAATAACGTTATTAACCTTTTGCAACCACTGGTGTAAATGACAGAAATGCTGCTTTGCTAATTCTGGAAATAATCACTTGAAAGTTTTCATTTTTTTTGGAAATTGGACTGCATGCCTTTAACCCTTTCTGTAGAATTATCTATTTAGTGGTTAGTCTTTCCATATATATATATTGAAAGGTCCATGTACCTGTTCTTGATTATGAAGAGAAATACTTGCTCCATGTATGACTTTTTGCTTTTACACAGTTTTTGGGGGTAACTTTTTAAAAAAAAAGTCTACGATGGACAGTTTTAATAACGTCTCCGACAAAGTTGTTGTTGTTGCTTTTTTTTTGTTTGTTTTGTTTTGTTTTTTGTTTTTTAATTATAAGTACAAACAATTTCTTCCAATTTTTGCAGAATTTAAGCCGAATTTAAAAATATTTCGAATCAAGAATAGCCAAATGTTTTTGTTTTTCAGAAGCACCGACAATTTTTCTTCTATTTGAAGGGACCAACTTGAGCAGTAAACACGCCATATTAAAGCATATCTCAAAGTCATTACTCAATTTAAGAAACTCAAAGGTAAAAATTCTTTTGAACGAGGAAAGTGAGAATTCCGGCCTCGTATTGTGACAAGGAAAAATGGTCACTCGCGATATAATTTCATAAATCTATTCCTTTTTTTGGTGAGCCCATAATTTCAAATTTGTATGTTTATGGTTATTTACGGTAATAGTTAATAAATAAAACTTCTAATTTTAAAAGAAGATTTGGAATAATAAAAATAAATAAATTGATCGACTAAAAAGCAATAAATATTATGTTAGCAAAAGAAAATTAATAATATTAATAAAGAATATATCACCAAAAATATGCTAAATCTTAAACTTACAAATTACTCACTAAGTAAATTCATGTTTCTAGATTTACTAAATTTGATCATTAATTAGATCCATAATTTTAAAGTCGAATTTGGCCATGGAGAAATTTAGGATTCATCAAATTTAGAGGTAGGGTAAATCTGATAAATCTCAAATTTATGAGACCTGGTCACGAAATAAATCCAAATAAATAATACATTTACCAAACTTGATCATACGATAAATCCAATAAATTTTGAATTTATTTCTAGTTATTAACTTACCACAAATTTTGTTATTCCTTTATTTTCTCTTATGTTTTTGGATTCAAAAAACAGAGATCAAAACTCTTCACATTATGATAAATTCAGGTATAAAATATCCATAAGTTATACCTCTCACCACTTACATGGTGTTTAGTTGGATGGTTAGAACCATGGGTTAGAACTATTTTTACTATAGCATGTGAGAGTTTTATACTGTAGCAATTTTTTTATTGTTAATATAACATATAAGAGCTTTACACTGTTTATAATTGAGAAAGTGGTTTAAACCACAACTCTCAAACACACTCTTGTTTAACGGGTGTTTGGCTAAAGGTGGTTCCACAAACTCAGTTATGAACTATGTAAAAAGCTCTTATATACTACAGTAAAAAGAAAAAAAGTTACTACAATGTAAAACTTTTACGTGTTACCGTTAAAAGGCTTCCCATCACTAGCTAAACACCCTATTATTTTTTACTATCTAAAAAAACTTTTTTATTTTTTAGTGTTTTTTAGTGTTTATTAGGAAATCTTTACCGTAAAAAAAAAAAGATAATTTTACATCATTAATAAAAAAGATTATTATAAACATTAGATTAATATTTTGATGACATAATACGTGACTATTTTTGTTAAAAATTTTCAACGTGCAGACGCGAACAACGGAAATACTCTGCTCCCCTGCTGACGCAAAAAAAATAACCTTCTGTCCCATGAAAAGTGCCCTTTTACTTTCCTGCCAGCAAGAGGGGAAGAAAAACCCCTTAAAAATATAAAAGAGAAGGGTTTATCAGATGGCGGGAAAATCCAACAAACCTAAAAAGCGTGTCGCGAAAGCTTCTCTCTCTTAAGCCATAAAAGAAGGCCCAAAACCTAAAATCTTCTACCCCCTCTCTCTCCGATTTTTTCGCTCACTGAACTTCTCTCTCCTACAGAATCGAATCAAATATCAAAAATGGCGGTTTTGAGATCTCGCAAAATCGTCCCAACCGAGACGACGCCAAGAACCCGGAGAACAGGGAGTGAACACGAGCTTGAACCTTGTACTCCAGCACAGACCAAAGAGCCCTCTCCATCCACTCACCAGGACCCGATTTCCACCTCCACCGCCTCAGCATCCGGTTCGGTTTCAGCACACGTAGTGGCGCCGAGGCGGAGCCTCCGACTCGCTTCCAAAACGGCGGAGCCCGCCCAGGGTGGTTCGCCTCGGGATTCGGTCGAGGACGGTGGTGGGCGCGGCCGTCTTCGAGGCAAGAGCGGGTCACGTGAGGACAGCATGTGCTCGGCGGCGGAGGAGAAGGAGAAGGAAGAGAGTGGTAGGGTTTTGGGCGGTGGGATTGAGGAGATGAGAACGGATTCTGATTTGGAGGAACCTAGGTTTTGTTCCGATTCGGGGGAAGCGAAGGGGAAGAGAAAGATGTCGGAGGACGAAGACGGAGGTAGCATTGGGGTTTTGAGTCTGCGGTCTGGGAAGAGAGTCGGGAAGATAGGAATTGATGGTGTTGAGGGAGAAAAACAGTTTCGAGAATTGGGGAATTCCCGTAAAGGTAAGGGAAAGGGAGTTTTGGATTTCGAAGAGGAAACGGAAGATTTTCAGATTCATGAAATTGGTAAGGGCAAGAGAAAGAAGAGCGCTTCGACTGAAGAAGAAGTAATTGATGATGAAAATGGTGATAGCAGAAAGAGGTTCAGCAGAGAAGAGAAAGGGAAGAGACAATTGGTTGAAGAAGAGGGATTGGTGTCCAATGGCAACAGTGATAACGTGGAAGTGGGATTGGAATATGGAGTTGAGAATAATTTAGGTGACAATGTAGTGTCGATTGAAGAACAGGTTAGGAATCAGTACAGGGAACAGTTCCGAAATATCGCCAGGCGAAATGCACATCGGTTTGCCCGTTTTGATGTTGAAGAGGAGGATAATGAGTCAGATTCTGAGGTTGATGACAAAGAGGATATTGAGGATTGGCCCGGTCCGTTTTCTACTGCCTTGAAGATCATTAGAGACAGAGAAGAGAGAAATCCGCAAGCGGGTAGGCCCTCGTCTAGGAAGAGAAAACCCGCAGATGTGGGATGGATTCCAAAGACTTGCCAGGATTGGAAGCGGCCGAAGAATGTTGTTCCCTCGCTTCAAGAATTATCCTTGCGGTGTCTGGCCAACCATGTTGATAAATTGCTTTCACTTGATTATTTGCCGGACTTTTTGAGGCACCGGCTGAGTCAGTTGCTCTGTGATTCTCGAAAAATGAATAGTCATTTTTTTAAGCTTCTGGTTCAAGGGTCCCCAACTGAGGTTTGCGTGAAGGATTGTTCTTGGTTAACAGAGGAAGAGTTCACAAAATCTTTGCAAAACTTTGATCCAAGCAACTTAGTGGTATGTTCTCTTATTAGCTGATGATGCTTGCCTATGTTTAGAACTACTAATACATACATATACATATATACATATATGTGTGTGTGTGTATTAAAGCTGGACGCCTCATTTGCCAATGGAAACCTCTAAAAATCATGAATGATGGGGCCAGTTTGGTTCGAGTATTTGAATGAAGGTTTAAATTTTTGTAAGAGAAAATACTGTAGCAAAATAATTCGAACCGTGATTTGAATATCCAACCAAACGGGCCCGTAAATGATCTAACTTGGTCTTATTTTTTTGCCACATGACTGCTCTAGTGTTTTCCATAGCATTAGCATATCACTGATCTTGTCTTTTTACGGTTGTTTTGGTCGTTTCTTTCTAATTTGGATGAAGTAAATATGTATCTTTTAGTTGGAAGGCACGTACTATTGAAGAAATACATAATTGGTCGGTAGCATAATTGAGTAAATGTGACTAGTTGATCATGGTGGACATCGACTTTCTAAGCCTACTTGGATGTTGAACATGAATATTTTCATAGCCGAATTTGCTACAACTGATAGTTGTTGATTAATTTGTAAAGGACGTGTGGTGGTTTTTTTGAATGACGTTTTACAGTTGCCTAAACTTTCAAGATTATTCACTCTAATGGATGAAATCTGTTCTGCATAGGAGGGGTGCAGTCCATTGCCTGCTCTTTGCTATATATCACAAAGCTTCTTTTATATGGAAGCAGGGGACAAGTTTTTTTGAACAATAATACTATAATTTTTAAAATAAATGGAACTGGCTAGTCTTGAAAGAGAAAAAAGCGAAAAAAAGGAAAGTGTTGGATTGAATTCTCATAGATATATTTACGCTTGTCTTTTGCTACAATTTCCTGCTTGTGGATTATTTTTCCTTTCTATATAAACTAGATTTTGTTTTCTTTTTCAATCAGGTGCTACAACTTGGTTTCTGCGGGCGCTGTCTGCCAGATTATTCATTGTATGCTACCTTAACTCGTTCGGCAAACAGCTTGCCTGCGCTAACTACATTATCAATTCGTGGTGCATGCCGGCTTTCAGATGTTGGACTAAATTCTCTTGTTTCTTCTGCCCCCGCACTTAGATCTCTTAACGTCACTGAGTGCTCCCTTCTCACCTCCTCGAGTATTGACACCTTAGCTAACTCATTGGGTTTGAGCCTGAGAGAATTATATCTTGATCATTGCCTAAGCATTGACCTTATGCTTGCACTGCCAGCACTAAAGAAACTTGAACAATTGGAGGTTTTGTCTATAGCAGGCATCGAAAATGTTTGTGATGAGTTCATCAGGGAAATTATCAGCATTCGTGGCTACAATATGAAGGAGCTTATTTTGGCTGATTGTGTGTAAGTTTTTTAGCCATATTCCATTCTAATGCTTGTGATTTGTGTGCTTGTGTTGCACAGCTTCTTTTCAAGATTTCTTTGTTGGTCATGTTGTTTGTTTTGGATGTGGTGCAGAAATTTGACAGATTCTTCTTTAAAGATTATTGCTGAGAAATGTCCCAGCTTATGCGCAATAGATGTTTCGAACTTGTGCAAATTGACAGATTCTTCCTTAGCATATCTTGCCAATGGCTGTCGAGCAATTCAAAAATTAAACTTATGCCGCAATCCATTCAGGTTGTTACCCTAATCTAGACATTGAGCCATCTTTCTCCCTGTATTAGTTTGACATGTTTGTTTTTTGCTAGATAATTGATTGGTATTTAATTATATATTAACTAGTTTAAATTACTAAATTCATTTTGTAGTGAGCCTTCTATCTGTTTAACCTTTAAACTGTCATGTCAAGTTGTGGAATTGGATGCTTGTTAAAAACCATGGGGCTTACTGAAGAAATAAGGAACTGCAGTCTAATTCATGCTCATTTATATTATACTTAAAATGGGTCTCTTTGACATTGTGAGAACCTGTAGCATTTGTCTTGTATGTATTCAGATATATTTTGGTTATGGAAGTGATTGACTTTGGGTATCTTCTCCCAGAACTCATGCTTCTTTTTATGCTGTTTACGTAATCTTATGTGATTTTAAGGAAGCTTCTGCTCTCGCTGCATAAAGTTGATCTCCTCCGACTGACAGACTAATTGAAATATCTTATTTGTATGATTGACAGTGATAAAAGTATTGCTGCATTTCTGGAAACATCTGGAGAGTGTCTAGAAGAACTTTCATTGAATAATATCAGGAAGGTATCTACTCTCTCTCTCTCTCTCTCTCTCTCTCTTTCTGTGTTATGCAATTGGACGTGCTGATACTATTTTCCTCATGGCGTTCTGTGAAAGTAAATTGCATAACTGCTCATTACAGAATCCATGCTTCCCTAAACTTTTTGGTTTCTAATCCTATTATTGGCCAATATTGGCTGCATTAATCTGCTTACCATTTTGCCCAGTTCACTTACTGTGTTTAATGATAGAAGCCGGGTCTAGTAAGAGTTGTTGAGTTATGGTTCATTGCTCGATTGCCACAATTTTATACCAAGTTATTTTTGCTATACCCTGCCTATTTAGGTTGGTTGCCATACAGCCTTATCAATTGCCAAGTGTTCAAGAGTGTTGCGTAGTCTGGATCTATCATTTTGCCGAGATCTGACAGACAATGCACTGGGCTATATCGTAGACAGTTGTCTATCATTGAGGGTGCTTAAAATTTTTGGGTGTACTCAGGTAAACTTATAAAACAAAACATAGATATCTGTTAAACATTTTGTATTGTTGACCACTGTTTTCGATTCATATATGCTGTATAATTAAGAATGAGATGAGGTGTTTTTTCTTTGTAGATTACGAATGTTTTTCTCAACGGCCACTCCAATCCGGGAGTAAAAATCATTGGCTTGCCTCTGTGTCCGGTGCTAGAAGATATTTCAGAGCTGAGGATATGAACACAGTTGGACCTCTTAAATTTTTAACCTTTTACAAGCACCGTTATACATGGTAGAAATGCTGTTTTTAATTGCATGTTTGAGGTTGTGGAATTTGATTACTAACCTCTTTCATGCTAAGAATTAAGTAGCCTAGTTGAGGTTTTTGTTTTTGTGTTTTTGAGGGCTCGTTGAGGTTAGTCTTTCAATTCTCGCGGTCTTGATTTTGAAGAGAAATACCTGGTCGTTGCATGACTTTTTGCCTTTACACTAGAGTAATCATTTACACATTGCGGTGATTTTGAAGGGGAAAAAAGTGTAGGGTAGACCTTGTTAAATAAGCCAAATTTAAGCATTTCTCAGAATCAAATACCCGGATGGACGATGTTTTTCTTATTTCAGAGGCAGCAACAATATATATTTACATATATACATCTTGTTTTTAAAAGGACCTACTTTTGTAGTAAATGAGGCAAATTTAAGCTTTATATTAAATTCATTCCTCGTAAATCAAAGGTATAAATTCCTTTGAGCAAAAAAAAAAAAAAAAGGTGGAGATTGTTGCTCCAGATCCGTGAGAGAGAAAATTGGTCGCCCAGAAATCTTTTATGTGGAACATTTGTACGGATGCACGGCAAAAGAAACAAAGCGAGGGAAAGAAATAATAATAATAAAAAGAAGAGTTCTTGAGTGCAACTAATGTCCTCTTAACATCCTCCTTTCAGATTCAGCTAAAAACGAACAAGCCCACTATTTAATTTTATTCTTTTATTCCTCCAGTTAGATGGAATGAAAAAAGGTGAAAGATTTTTACTTTACGTGACCAACAAGCACAAAGCAATATAGATCCCCATCACAAATTGCATCTATGTAGAAGACTACAAAGCAGAGGTAAAAAGAGTTAAAGTTAAAATTTTCATATGCCCTGCGAAGAGAGTCGCACAAAAATTGATCAAATGGCATATCCGCTAGATGTTGATCTTCCCTTAGGAGTGGTCCGTCATCACACTCCTGCAATTAAAGCCCAACAGCCATTTGATAATAGTCATGAAGCCATCCACAGTTTCAACATAACCAGAGAAACCAATCCAGGCACCGCAACGACAAGCGCTTGCTACTACACAGCAGACTGTTGCTTATCAAAACCATGGTTAGTAGCGTTTAACCATGTATATATATATGTATATACATTATGTATATATGTAACCTTATATATGGGCAGTGAAGGACTAAATTGATCTTGTCATTGATGATTAGATCTTGTGCAAGGCTGCATTGGAAGGCAATTGGAAAGCTGCTAAAACATTTATTGAGTACGACCGTGATGCAGCCACTGCAAGGATCAACCGAGTTTCGTTCACTGCGTTATATGTGGCTGCAGGTGAAGGGCGGCGGGAGTTTGTGGAGAAGCTGGCTGCCGTCATGCATGTGGAAGCTTTAACAATGCAGGATCTCGCTGGCTACACAGCCCTCCACCATGCTGCCATAGCTGGAAGCGTGAAGACTGCTGCGACTTTGGTTAGAAGAAATTCTGCTTTGACCAATGTTTTGGATTGTACGGGACAAACTCCGCTACTCCTTGCCGCTAGGTTTGTTTATGGAAGTTATGATGTGATGTGGTACCTTACTTTGGTGACTAAGGACGAGGAACCGGGGCGTCCTTTCACCGGTCCTCTTGCCATGGATGTCATTACTCTGCTTGTTTTGTCAGGTTGCCTTGGTACGTACGTAAGATCTTTTTTTGAGCTGTGATCTTCTCCTTCATTGTTTCATCCGCTGAAAATCCAAAAATAAAATAAAATAAAAACAGACTATTTTTATTTATGTATTGAGTTATTTTCGTGAAAACTCCTTGAACAGCATTTTATTAGAAATGCCCCTTCTGATGCAGTTACATTTTCATTTTACATTGTTTACTCAAGGATCACATTGAATCCATATTTGTTAGAAATTTGTTATTAGTTGTAAGTGATTTGATCAACGAAAAGAGAATTTTGGGCATTTGGAAATTTTTATAGAGTTCGGGAGGCAAATTGGGAGACGAGGTAAACTTATGCGGACATTCATTATATTTACCTTTTGTTTATATATTTATTTATTTTAATATTCTTCTGTGTAAATATTGTGCTGTATCTACTCCAACGTTACCCTGGCTTAGCTACCGCCACCGCTACTACTGAGGGTGCTTCTCTTCTTTCTCGCCTCTCACTCACTCCTTCAAACTTCTCGAGTGGCAAATCAATTCACCGAGTGTAATTATTATCACATGTAAATTTTCTTATCATGGTTTACTGTCTTATAAAAGATTATGCAAGTATAATTTTCATAATCTTGGCCAATTTTAGTTATCCCGGTCAAAAAGAGCTATGGACCCCCACATTCTGTGAGAAGTCTTGCAGAGGCTGGCCATGAAGAAGGCTCTGGTATGGCCATGTAAGGTATATTATAACTTATTGACTTTTTGTTCATTGTTACCACTTTAGTTGGCTCACAACTTGGTTTTTTGTTGGAGTACTTCGTCGGCTACAAGGACTATTCTTTAGCATTTTCAGCCAAAAATGTGAAGAAAATAATCCTGCTTCTCACAAGTACACTCTTATTTTTTCAATCAGTCAATTGGCTAACTTCTTTATTTACAGAAGATTTTGTTTTTTCACTTGAAGCAACGGGTTTTATCAGTTTACTTATAGAAGCAAAACATAAACGCCATTGTGCCGTCCAAATATTTAAACAGGCCTGCACGAAGATCCACGAACTCATGGCTCTCTGATGGAGTATTTCCGTAGCAGAAAATCAATCCAATTGCAGGCCGCATCTTTTGGGATAGCTGAAATCTTAAGGATGATGTTTCAGCCTTGTCCGGATCTAATGTGGGCTTCTATAGAGGACCTCAAATTCCCGATTCATGTTGCTATCGAAAATAGGAGGGAAAATATTTTCAGTTTCTTGTGCGAAAAGAATGCTGGCAATAAAATGCAATCAGATTGTTTAGGTACATCAGGGACCGTCATCCATTTAGCGGCAAAGTTTGTGCCTTTAGCTCAACTATCATCTGTTTCTGGTGCAGCTTTCCAAATGCAGTGAGAGATGAAGTGGTTCAAGATTGTTGCAGATGTGGAGCAAAATTAAGTCGACAACCCAGCAAAAGGAAGAAAAAGTAGTCCTCGGAGGCAAGGAGCAAGCGCCGCGGCTCTGGCAGAAGAGCACCGCAGCGCTGGGACGAGGGCGCCTAGGCGCCAAGTGAAGAGCGCCTAGGCGCCAAGTGGTGAGCGCCAGGAGCTAAACGCCTAAGCGTTGTGTGGATGGTGCCTAGGCGCCAGGAGCAAAGCGCCTAGGCGCTGCAGGGGGCGCCGCGGCTCTCGTTTCGAGCGTCGAGGCGCTGTGTTACGCGATGTTTTTTGAATCAGAGTCGGATTCAAAGGCCCTAAAAATGGAAAACTACTAGGATTTTCAATTAGTTGCTATTTTTCTCCTCCTTTGGCTATAAATAGACACAAGGTGGCTAGGGTTGGGTGTGTGTGAAATTGTGTGACATTGAGAGTGATATTATTTTGTGAGAGGCATAATTCTTGAGAGCTCCATCCTTGAGAGAGAAAAATTCCCACAGGGTGTTAGATAGAAGAGAGTTTTTGTAAGCACAATTTGTGAGTGTGTGAGAAACTGCTCTTGTAATCTGTAATCTCTTTCATCATAGTGGAATCTGCAAGCGGCAGAAACATGACATAGTCTCAATTTTGGACGAACCTGTATAAAATTTGGTGTCTCTTCTTTCTTCTTTTCTCCTATTTATTTTCTGCAATTGTTCGTTCTTGCGATCCTTGGAATTAGGAGTCGCATAATTCTCTAACAACTGATATTAGAGCAGAGGTTTTGATCAAGAACGATGACTGGAGAAGAAGGTATGGTAACCGGCATCACCAAATTTGATGGTTCAGATTTTTCCTATTGGAGGATGCAAGTGGAAGACTACCTTTATAGCAGGAAACTGCACTTGCCCTTGGGTTATAAGCTCGAAGGCATGAAGGATGAGGAGTGGAATCTCCTTGATAGACAGGTGCTCAGTGTGATCCGTTTGACCTTGTCAAAGAACGTTGCCCACAACGTTGCGAAGGAGACTACGATAGCAGGGATGATGAAGGCTCTGTCAGAGATGTATGAGAAGCCCTCAGCCAATAACAAGGTACATCTCATGAAGAAGCTTTTTAATTTAAAGATGCCTGAAGGTGCCTCGGTGGTAGAGCATCTGAACATTTTCAACACCGTCCTTAACCAATTGGTCTCGGTAGAGATTAAATTCGATGATGAGATCAATGCCCTAATCCTCTTGGCCTCGTTACCGAATAGTTGGAAACCCATGAGGGTGGCCATTACAAATTCGCTTGGGAATGCCAAACTAAAGTTTGTTGATGTCAGAAACTCTATTCTGGCGGAAGAAGTTCACAGGAAGGACTCAGGTGAAGCCTCAACGTCGAACTCGGCCCTTAATGTTGATAATAGGGGCAGGAAACTTGACAGACAATCCAACAGGGATAATGGCAGGAGAGGCAAGTCGAGGAATGGGAGAAGCAAGTCAAGGAATGGTAGGACTATGGAGTGTTGAAATTGTGGTAAGACTGGCCACTTGAAAAAGAACTGCAGGGCTCCAAGGAAGAACGAAGACAAGACTAATGACGCAGCTAACGCCACCACTGAAGAGCAACAGGATGCCTTAATCTTGTCAGTTGACAGTTCTTTTGATTCGTGGGTGATAGACTCAGGAGCATCATTCCACACCACTGCACACCGCCATGTCTTGGAGAATTATATTGCCAGAAATCATGGTAAGGTTTATCTTGCTGACGGAGAACCTTTGGATATTGTTGGCATTGGAGATGTCAGTTTAAAAATGCCTAATGGGTCTGTGTGGAAGATTCATAGGGTGAGACATGTTCCTAAACTAATGCGCAACTTGATTTCGGTGGGGCAACTGGATGATGAAGGACATAAAGTGACCTTCAATTGTAGAGGTTGGAAAGTCACAAAAGGAGCAATGGTTGTTGCTCGGGGACGCAAGGCTGGAACTCTCTACATGAACTCTAGCTGCAGAGATACCATAGTAGTTGCTGATTCTGCTGACAATACCGAGCTATGGCATTATAGGCTGGGTCACATAAGTGAGAAGGGTATAAAGGTGCTTCACTGCAAAGAAAAACTACCGGGTTTGAAAACTGTTGATCACAGTTTGTGTGAAGCTTGCATCTTTGGTAAACAGAAGAGAGTCAGTTTCTCAAAGATGGGTAGAGAGCCTAAGTCTAGGAAATTGGAGCTAGTTCACACTGATGTGTGGGGGCCTGTGCTAGTGACTTCTCTTGGTAGTGCAAATTACTATGTGACGTTTATAGATTACTCAAGCAGGAAGGTATGGGTTTACTTTCTGAAAAACAAATCTGATGTCTATGATGCTTTCAAGAGATGGAGAGCCATGATGGAGAACGAGACAGATTTGAAGGTAAAATGCTTGCAGTCTGACAATGGGGGAGAGTATTTAGATGAAGATTTCAGGCAGTATTGTGCTGAGAATAGGATAAAGATGAGGAAGACCATTTCAGGGAAACCACAACAAAATGGGATAGCTGAGAGGATGAACAGGACTTTAAACGAGCGTGCAAGAAGCATGAGGTTACATGCGGGGCTGCCAAAGATGTTTTGGGCTAAGGCGATTAATACAGCCGCTCATCTGATTAACAGAAGTCCATCCACACCGCTGAAGTTCAAGCTATCGAAAGAAGCCTGGAGCCACAAAAAAGGTTGATATCTCTTACTTGAGAGTGTTTGATTGTGTTTCCTATGTTCACATTGATTCTGCTGCTAGAAGTAAACTTGATGCCAAGTCAAAGAAGTGTTTTCTGGTTGGCTATGGCGGACTTGAGTTTGGTTATCGTCTCTGGGATGACCAAAGCCGGAAGATTATTAGGAGCAAAGATGTGATCTTCAATGAAGGTGTTCTGTACAAAGACAGAGACAGCACTGACTCTAGGGGTTCAGGTTCTGAAGACAAGAAGTCTGAGGTGATTGCATTGAAGGATCTTCCTGAAGTGGAGATGCAAAATCCAGAGATTGAAGACCAGGAAAACATAGCTCCAGAAGAAAACCAGAGGACTCCTGCCACACCAGTCAGGAGGTCTAGCAGGACCATTAGACCGCCGCAGAGATACTCCCCAACTCTGCATTATATCTTGTTGACCGACAGAGGTGAGCCAGAGAGCTATGATAAAGCCGTGGAGGCTGGAGATTCAGTCAAGTGGAAGTTAGCCATGAGGGATGAGATGGATTCCTTGATGTCCAATCGGACATGGCAACTGGCAAAGTTACCACAGGTTAAAAAGGCCTTGCACAACAAGTGGGTATACCGGGTAAAAGATAAAAGTGATGGCAGCAAGCGGTATAAGGCAAGGTGGGTGGTAAAAGAATCCAGAGATATGCTCACCAAGATGGTTCTGATTGAGAAACTGAAGTTGTGCGTAACTTCAGTTGTACTTCTCCAAGAGGTGTGAGAAGTTGTTGCCGCTGCAGTGGGAGACATGGTGATTGATTAGTCTCCAAGTGGGAGATTGTTGCAGATGTGGAGCCAAATCAAGTCGACAACCCAGCAAAAGGAAGAAAAAGGGAGAAAAAACAGTCCTCGGAGGCAGGAAGCAAGCGTCGCGGCTCTGGTAGAAGAGCGCCGCGGCGCTGGGACGAGGGCGCCTAGGCCCCGGGACAAGGGTGCCTAGGCGCCAAGTGGTGAGGGCCTAGGCGCCAAGAGCTAAACGCCTAAACGTTGTGTGGATGACGCCTACGCGCCAGGAGCAAAGCGCCTAGGCGCTGCAGGGGGCGCCGCGGCGCTGACACGCTATGTAGCGCGATGTTTTTTGAGTCAGAGTCGGATTTAAAGGCCCTAAAACGAGAAACTACTAGAGTTTCCCATTAGTTGCTATTTTTCTCCTCCTTTGGTTATAAATAGACACAAGGTGGCTAGGGTTGGGTGTGTGTGAAATTGTGTGTGACATTGATAGTGACATTATTTTGTGAGAGGCATAATTCTTGAGAGCTCCATCCTTGAGAGAGAAAAATTTCCACAGGGTGTTAGATAGAATAGAGTTTTTGTAAGCACAATTTGTGAGTGTGTGAAAAATTGCTCTTGTAATCTGTAATCTCCTTTATCATAGTAGAATCTGCAAGCGGCAGAAACAGGACGTAGTCTCAATTTTGGACGAACCTGTATAAAATTTGGTGTCTCTTCTTTCTTCTTTTCTCCTATTTATTTTCTGCAATTGTTCGTTCTTACGATCCTTGGAATTAGGAGTCGTCTAATTCCCTAACAAAGATGGTGGAAAATTATTTTAATATCAATTTCACTATATTATCTCATTTAGCAGTAGATAATTCTACAATATGTTTCTGTTTTAGGAAGTGGAAAAGTTGGTTCGCCCTTATAGGAGAACAATAATTAACGATAGAGGAAAAACTGCCAGGGAGTTATTCACAGAGGAGCACAAAAACTTGGCTGAGGCTGGAGAGAAGTGGATGAAGGACACATCGAATTCTTTTATGATCGTCGCGACCCTCATTGTGACTGTTGTATTTATGGCCGCTTTTACAGTGCCTGCAGGCAACAATAGCTGACACAGGAGTTCCAATTTTCTTCCGGACTAATGCGTTCTTGGTGTTTGCAATATCGGATGCGCTAGCACTCTTCGCGTCCTTAACTTCAGTTTTGATGTTCTTGTCGATCCTAACAACGCGTTATGCCGAGGAAGGTTTCCTTCGGTCTTTGCCGAAGAGGCTGATCATAGGCCTTGCTTCGATCTTCCTTGCAACAACCACAAGGATGATTGCTTTCGGTGCAACGCTTTCTATTGTGCTTAGTAAGAGACTAAGCTGGAATTCTATCCCAACTGTTTTGCTCGCTTCGATCCCGGTGGCTATTTTCACTTTGCTACAACTTCCTTTTGTTTATTGAAATGGCTCGATCAACATTTGGGTTTACTTTTCGCCCTCAAAGCCTTTGGTGATTCATCTTGGATGTTCAAGAGTTGTCATTCAAGTGATTTTCAACTTTTTTTTTTTTTTTTGTTTTTTAATGGGCTACAAATAAATGGGTTCTTCATTTGATAAGCGTGCCAATTCCTTTTTGATTGAAGAGACTCTCCTTGTAATTGTGTGGAATGCTATTTTACTAGTTGATAAAAGTATTTTTTACCCCTAATTTTAACAAGCAGTTATAGCTTCTGTACTACTTAACTATTTCTTTTGATGGGAACTAATACTAGGAGCAATGTGAGGATTGACTATCCTTTAATTCCTCATTCCTTGTATTATTAGGAACCTTTAAAACTCTCAAAACTGATTTTATAAGTAAACGGCTTATTAACAGTTAAAGAGAATAACTCTTTACTTTTTATATCTTTGATGCAAAATAAATTGAGTACGTGTTGAAAGCGATTATTTATTTATTTTTAGAAACGCACTAATTCTTGACAGGTTTAGAGCCAAAAAAATTAGTCAGGAGAAATAGAATGTATATTAATATTGTCAAGAAAAATTAAATGAAGAAGATATAGAACTTTAGGAGAACGGAGCATAATTTTAGTAGGTGGAATATAATTTTATGGGGGGACCGAATATGATTTTTATAAAATTTTATATACAATATTGAAAGGGAAAACACATAAATTTATAGGACGACCACCCATTCTGGTACGTGTATAGCTCCGCCCCTGATCGTTGATGAGCCTACAGCCGATCAACCAATCCAAACGAGATCATAAAGTAATATGGTGTTTGGCATAGTGGTTAGAACCAGTGGTTAGAACTTTAAACACTATAGCATGTAAGAGCTTATACTGTAGCAACTTTTTTCTTTCTATTGTAGAGAGCTTTATACTATTCAGACATTAAATCATACTGGAGGTCAATGACATATTGTAAATATGACAATCGTAATGCTACAGGCTGTAGAGGAACTGCTTCAACCTTATCATTTGAATTACAAAAATAGCGAAGGGATGATTGCATGAAGAATTATTTACAAAGGAACACAAAGAATTAGCCGAGGCTGGTAGGTAATGGATGAAGGACACGTCAAATTCTTGTATGATCGTTTCGACTCTCATAGCAACTTTTATTATTGCTGCTGCTTTTACCATACCTGGAGGTATCGATGGCGAAGGAGTTCCAATCTTCTTATGGACCAAATCGTTCCTGGTGTTTGTTATAGCAGATGCTTTCGCTCTGTTTTCATCCGTGACATTCCTTCTGATGTTTTTCTCGATCCTTACTGCACGTTATGCCGAAAAAGATTTCAATAACTTCTTGCCAAAGAAACTGGTCTTAGGTCTGGCTGCTTTAATCTTGTCTATAGCCACCATGATGATAGCATTTGCTGCAACACTTTTCCTTATGCTCCGCAGAAGACTAAAATGGATATTTTTACCAAATATTTTGCTGGCCTTTTGCCCTGTGAGTATCTTTGCAAAGCACCAGTTTCCGTTGCTTGTACAAATGCACCAGTCGACATTTGGAAACAGCATCTTTAGCCCTCAAAGTCCTTGGTGATTGTGCACTGTTGCTCATATCTTTCTCATCTTCCCTTTTGTCAAATTTCATTACGCTACCTGGGTGAATTGGCTCTTTTCTACATATATTTGGTAATGCATTGTACTTGCAAGTGTGCTTTGTATGTTTGCACCCCAAACATAAAAAAAAAAACAAAAATTTGCTGTGTGTTTCAACTCGTGTTCATTGATCAGATGTTTATATATGTATATGATTAATCGGTTCGTCTTTTGCTTTTTGGTAAATTTTCAATGAAATAAAGAATTGACAACAAATATTTCCCCGACTAGATTTTCTATTGCAAACATATATGCCAAAGATATTTCATTACAACATGGAGTAATGGGTTTGTTTTATATTTATACAACAAATTGCTGTCTAACTAATGTTCTTTTTTCACTTGTGGCTGGAAATGAAACGTGTTGATATTTAGTACTTGCATTATATTTGAGTTCAATCAAAGGAATTTCGTGTCACGCATACTAATATATTATTTACCTTCATCATTTTTCTAAGAATGTCTTTGATGTACAACAATATCATTCAAAGTGTCTTGAACAAGGGCTCGTGATGTAATCACTAAAATAATCTTTCATTTTTTTTCTTCTTTCTTACAAGATCAAGTGTGTGGGGATTGCACCTCCTAACTTTGAGTTGTCTCTAATCAAGTACTGTACAATATGTTTTTAATACCAAAAAAGAATTCGAGTTGAGCGGGCTTAATTTCATGTCTGCAAACAAAGCAAGAACGTTTGCTCCTCCAACAATTGAGAGCTCGCCATTTCAACGATCTGATAAGAGTGAATCCACATCAGATCTCCTTGTGTAATATATAAAAACAAGACCACAAATTTAAGCCAGAATAGCATGAATCGAATAAGAATTACAATATTTACCTCGAATCCCATCTTCTGATACAGCTCCTGAGCAGCTCTGTTGTGTCTATGGACATGGACATATACCTGTTCAACACCTGTCGCATGAAAACATATAACCAGATAAGCTCTTCTGCTTAATCCATCCCTGTTCTTCTATAGGCTATCTGGATGATCCTGAAAAATAGATGGCCAGAACTACTATACGGCTCAGGTCATACCGCGCACGCAATTATCATGAGTCAGATGATGGATAAATTACCTTGGGCCATTGAAATTTGAGCTACTTTTAACAGGTGAAACGCAACAATGAAAAATTTCAATGGTCCAAATCTTTGTGTACCATCATCGATTCCATGCCTGAAAAAGTGTTGTGCAACTCGACCAGATTTGACTGGTCATACTGGAGGACTCAAAAAGAGAATGGAGTCTAGCTAAACTTCCATCTTACCATCCGATGTAGCTGATTCAACAGCAAAATGCAACATATTACTAGCAATCCCCTGGCGACGTGCTGATTTGGCAACACACAAGTTTGCAACATAACCATATCTATTATGGGATGTTCTGTTAATGCTGCAGAAGAGTGGAGCTTTCACCCGTTCCTGTAAAAGTAATAACTTGTTTCAGAACCATAAGAGAAGAACTTAACTTCAACAGACAAAAGAACAGGTGAACAAGAAGTTTTATAGCACTCTACCCCAGGAAAGTTCTCTCCATGAAGCAGGTACCGGATGCTCAAGTCAAGAGTTCCAACGGCGCTTTTCAATACAGTGCGCTTCACATTCTTTTTTTCCTTTTTCACCTAACAATTTGATACCAAAATACTTAGAGTGAGGACTTAAATGGAACATACTTATACAAAGCGCCTCATTTCCCCACCATCACAATAACATAAACTTTTAAAAGTTTTTGACTTATTAAGAGCTTTGGATGAAATTTAAAGGAGGATTCAAGGAAAAATCAAAATTAACTGTCATACCGTGACAATGCATGTGCACTTTTGCCCATTTATCAATTCACTTCGCTTTTTAATGGCCTGGAACTCCTACATCAACAGACAAATACTTCAATAATAATGTACAGTTAAACATTTCATCTAAATAGACTGAAAAATAAGAGGGAATGATGCGATTCCTACCTGCTCTGCAAATTTCCTTTTGTGATCGTCAACATATCTGTGCTAAGAAAGCATAAGCTAGAATTAGCTTTGCCAACCCTCCAAAAAATTGCATAAATATAATTAGTTGAGCCCACTAGATGTTTATGCTTTATTTTCTTTTATGTATGATTTTTGCTTTTCTCTAGACTGAGAGGTTCTTTTCCTCTACATGCAAGTGTCTTCAAATGATAAATACCTCTTAGATGGACCTACCTGCAATGGTAATCTATATGATCCTCATTTATTTGCAGTAGTATATTCTAATCGACAAAGGCCAGACACACACAGATAGAAGAGATAAGAATGCAGATTTTAATGTATTAGTGGAATATATAACGCACACACCTTTCATTTAACCGCTCCTCCCAGTGACTTTCTGCACGAAGCCATGCTGCTGTCTGCCACAAATTTAAAAGCACACCAAGCACCACTAGTTAATTGGTGAACACAAATAACTTGCACCCCAAAACAAACAATGGTCAAGATTTTTTTTTTTTTTTTCCAGAAGTTACATGACAACCTACCCAGTATTCTTCATCAAGCATGGCCTCTCGCGCAATAAATTGTCCGAATTCAAGCTTTTTCTCATGGATTAAATCCAGTTCTGATGGTTGCAGCCGGTCAAATTGCAGATTAGGCTCCCTTAATGATGACTCACGCTGAGGAACAGGTAATGATATTGATGAAAGCTGTACCGAAAGCTCTTCCGCTTTCCTTTTCTTGAAAGACTTTGAATCCATTGTCCTGTTAAAATACATTTGAGCAAATCACGAGGAAAAAGAAATACAAAAGAAAACCCAGAATTCAGCTCTTCTCTTTAACAAAATAAAATAAAATAAAAATAAAATCCCAAAAAGAAGAACACAAACTAGAAACTCACATGGTCCATGCTGCATAAGTTCTTTGAAATCTTCTCTGCGATTTGACTCCGCCATAAGGAAGGCTAAGGAATTCAAGTCTGTGAAGCGAAATCATTGACATTGGACCAAACTCTTCCTCCAGAATCTCTCCCGGAGGAAGAATTCTTCTAGAAGGCTGTCTCCCTATCTAAAAATAATGGTGTGATAAGCAATGCCCAGCATGTGAAATCCCCTCTGACCCCTGCCGATGGGTAGCTGGCGGTTAGAACAACGGAGGAGGGAACAAAAATATATTATGTCAGACAACTCGGACATATGGATATAACAGCAGTTATAACGGCCTCATTAACAGATTGTGGACCCTGGAAATAAAGGGTAAGACAAAAGCAACACATGTACGTTTATAGTTAATTTCTAAAGAGAGACGAAAGACTCTTTGAAGTGGCTGAACCACATTGTTCTTGGGCCTGCTTTGAATTGACTCCCAACATGTCAGAGTGGGACCCACCAGAATGGTGTTGGGCCAAGAGGTGATGACGTGGCAAAATCTAGGCTGGAACTCTGTTTTTTCTGGATCTTCAACATTGAAAAAGAGTTGAAACTCAAAGCTTGATTGCAAATGTATAATCCAAAATGTTGACAGCCGAGCAATGTTAATGGCTTTTGTCTTGATTTTTTTTTTTTCCCGATAATGGGTTTGTCTTGACGTTTTTGATTGGTTGGGAGAGTGACTAACTTGTGAATCTAACATGTGGGTGCAAGGATCAACACACATACCATTCAGAGAATAAGTGAATCTCAAACACAGCCAATTTACCTCCTTTCTTTCCCATTCAACTATGTTATGAAATTTTCATTAAGCCACACACAAAAACAAAAACAAAAACAAAAAAAAAACTATGTTATGAAATTATTAGTAAATTTACCCTAAAAAATCATTCTTAAATTCACAATTGCATTCCTTTTTTTCCCCCTCTTCTTAAGTATCTATCCGCACATCCGAATAAAATACACACAATAATAACTCGTATAATTACTACAATTACTTGAATAAAAAAATAATTAAAATCAATATTCATTATAAAATAAATATATTTTTTAGTGCTATATAAGAGAATTATTTCTTTCTTTTGTTTTTTTTTTTTAAATTATTTCTGTCCGAACATAAACATCAGAATTGATTTTTTTTTCCAAAACAATTAAAAAAAAAAAGAAAAAGCAACTTGATCAAAATTAAAAAAAAAGCAAAAAAATATAATAATAAATAGACCAAAAAAATCAGAAGGTCAATTTGAATTTGGCACCGAGTGACCACAGTATACCATTATTATCGCAACAAATCGACATATTGATCAAAAAATTCGCAGCTTTTTCAGCTGTTTACACTATTCGTTAACAGACAAAAATTCAAAATATAAAATGGATTTCATACAAACAAAGGAAAAATAAAGAAAAGAATAAGAAAATTACCAAACTTTCTGACGAAAGAACCAAGCTCACCGTTGTTGTTGTGGAGCCTTGTGCGATTGATCGCAGAATAAAGACGACTTGCGTTTTGATTAGAGGTTGAAATTGTTGTCTCTCTCTCTCTTCGCGATGTGGGGAAGATGATTTTGCTATGGAAGGATAGAGGAATAGTTTTGACCCTTCAAGGCACTCAAAGCTTGTTAATTTTCTGGCGGGTTTGGTGTGCTTTTACTATGCTTTTCAATTTTTTATTCCTTTTCCTTTTCAAATTGAAAATTGGGATTTTGCCTAAAAGGGTTGGGATCGTGTGATTGACGGTGCACCCGTAGCTCTCATGCGGCGTGATGGTTATAATAATAACGAGATCAAAGTTGTAAGTGTGAGTTAAAACTATAAATATTATGTTCTCGTATGGAGAAATATGTGAGAGCTTTAGATCAACGGCATATGTTTATAAAAATAAATGCACCAGGTATGAGAAAAGGCATATTGTGTTTGGTAATTTTAGTTTTTATTAAAATTTTTGGTTGTTGTATTATAAAACTCTCATAAGCAACAATGTTAAAAAAATAAATAAACTTATAAGATAAAGCTTTTATATATTATATAGTTTTTTTTTAACCAAAACTAATTTAAATTACTTTTCTAAAACACCATATTATTCAAAAAAAAAAAAGATATGCAGTATGACAGAGATTTATCATATTTTTTTGAAGTTTAAGAATACAAATGTGATGAAATATTTGCTTACCTTATCACAAAATTTTCTAGATATTTTTATAATGTGAAGAATGAAGATCATGATGACGAGTGAGACGTCTCCAATTGAACCCACGCCCACTTGATCTCAAGCTCGTCCTAATTTTACATCCATGGATTTGTCCCCCCAAAAAAAAAACCCTCAAAAAAATTGTCCAAAGAAAGAAACAACAACAAGAACAAGAAGTCAACAACATGGACACAGGAGAGCATATATTGAATAAAATAAAAGGCTCTACAAAACACATTACAAAACAAGTGGGCACAACCGATGTGACCATTCTCATACATAACAAGCAAGAATCTAACCAAATAAAAAAGGGTCATAAAGTTGTACATAACAATACAAAACTGCCTCATCAGCCTTCAAAGTCAGTTTTAACCCAGTGGACATGCCCATACTTGCTCTTCATCTTCTCCTCAAACTCTTTAACCTTAACCTCCGCAATCTTCTCCGCATTGGCCAAAGACTCCTCCTGAACCTTGGCGATCCTCCGGCTCCTCCTCCTCGCCGCGGCCTCTCTCTCGGCCTCCACCCCCTCGTACTCCCTCACCCAGCAGCTCTGCACCGCGCAGCTCAAGACGAACACCGCAAGTTGAAGCAAAAGCATCGCCATCAAGACCCCGCACTCCAACCTAGCCAAGAGCTTGGCCTCTCGGGGGTCCCGGGTCGGCTTGATCGACGAGAGGGTCGAGTTCTCTTCGGTGAACAAGGCCAGCAGGCCGAGCAATTGCCCGACCAGAGACGCGAGGAGGAGGGAGACGTGTGTTATGAAGCAGAAGTGAGTGAGCTGAGAGTAGAAGCCGACGAAGGAGGAGAGAAGAGAGATGGCGGAGACCATGAGGAAGGCCATTCCCATGGAGGTCGGAGGGGTTCGGAGGAGGATGACCGGGGCCATGGAGGCCGCGGAGAGGATGAAGAGAGTGAAGTTGAGGCAGGAGAGGAGGAGGTTTGGGAAGGAGAATGAGCTTCTGAGGTTGGATTTGGAGGAAGCCATTGTTGTTTGTGAATGGTTTTTGGTTTTGGTTTTGTATTGGATGTTGGATAGGGTTAAGGGGAGATTTTGAATTTTTATATAGCTAGGTAAGGTGGTAAATAATTCAGCCGTTGTTAGGACGCAACGGCTACGTGGGAACAAGGCCAACTTTATATCCTCGAATGGATTAATATTCCCTCCTCAGAGTTTTCAAATTCTGAGGCCTGCACACTCGCAGCTCCACCACTTGATGACTCAAAGGCAATCATCGATTTTGAGGCCTACAAGTTTGATTGACTGCCTTGAATAGCATGAACCCATATTTTGAAAAACCAAAAAAAAAATATATATAAGCAGAAACTACTTGAAAATAAAATGTAAAACAAAATTCATTTAGAAACGCAGTTGAAACTATATTTTATAACTCTAATTAAAATTGTTATAGTATTTTCTCTTACAAAAATTAAACTAAAAATTAGTTAGAACCACAAAAATAATTTCAACTGTATTCCCACGTGGGTTATGTATGTAATATGAAATTTGAAATGATCAAAGGATGGAAAAACACTGATCACATGCACCACTAAGGTAAAATCAATTTCTATCCTTCACTGATGCAAAATGTTTAAGAATATAATTCAAACCAATTTTGTTATTGTGTTTTTTTTTATAATATTTAAATTTTTAACTAACTTTGGTTTAAACTATTGATTTGAACCAAATTATGTCCTTCACCACTAAGGTAAAATTAAATTTTGTCCTTCACCGATCACATGCACCACTAAGGTAAAATCAAATTTGAAATGATCAAAGGATGGAAAAACACTGATCACATGCACCACTAAGGTAAAATCAAATTATGTCCTTCATCATGCAAAAAGTTTAGGAATATAATTCAAACCAATTTTGTAATTGTGCTTTTTCTCATAATATTTGAATTTTTAACCAACTTCAGCTCAAACTATTAATATGAACTACATTCTCAAACAGCCCGTTCGAATGACTTGTTAAGGTGGCGTTTATCATCAATCCCATCATACATGCAAAAGTATCAAATCCCATAAAAACATCGTCGTTTGTTGGGAGTAAAAGCACATTGAAACACATCATATACGACATTGTGATTTGTTCTTTGAATGCTTAAATATAAGAATTACCACAGCGAAGTATGTCCAGCCAAAAGAAGGAAATCAGGTAAATCAAACGGACGAGGAAAGAAGAAAATGTAGAAAATTTAAAATGAATATACTTGGCAATTAGTTCCTCCATTTACAGAGGACCTCCATTTTTTTCTTTTTCTTTTGCAGGTATTATAAGTGAAACTAATTACATGCACTATTTTGGTTACATTCAAAGGAAATATTCATCAAAAGCAATTGCCGATGAATGTACTTGCATTCTGAGGAATGGTGAGTACATTGAATTTATCACATTATCTTTCATCTGCTGCAATATGGAGTGAAGTATTGACTTAAACCGATGGATCTTTTTTTGCCCCCCCCTAAAAGAAATAAATATAAAATCTAGTTAGTAACAATTTTAAGTTGGACAAAACTGGTCTTTTGCAAAAAAAAAAAAAAAAAAAGTCAACCTTCAGTTCTCATCAAAGTTTTTATAGGCACACAGAACTGTACAAATCACTCTGCGTCTGAATGGGTTAGAATAGCCTCAACCCTATCGAGCGATGCTTGGAACTTTCCGGAGTTCATGTTGAACAATGGTTCACCAGTGCCTACAGCCCTGTCAGTTCAAGAGTTCCAACCACCAGCTATTCTTGGTAAGGCGATGATGTATATATGTATATAGACTAGCACGAATAAACGCGGACACTAGGAGGTATAAACACTTCTGTTAGTAAATTCATACAAGATGGTGGTAATTTATACACGATAGAGGTACTTACCCCGTGATTTCTGGAATGATGTAATCAGCCCTCCACCCAAACCGAAAATCCACGCCAGGACACAACCCAAGCCGTATTTTATTCCGAATTCGTGAAATACCATCTCCACCAAAACATGTAGTAAGCTTCCATTTCCAACCAGTTGCATGCCTGTGAAAATTATGGCCTATTCCGACCTGTAAATAACAGGCAATTTAAACAGTTGTCAAATCTTATTACTGAGCGTATTGAGAGAGAATAAGATAGCACTTAGATATCATCAAGTTTTGGTGGATCATACCTGGAGATTTAAATATTTGGTTACAGGTATTTTTTTAGAAAGAATGCGGACGTCGTGTTGGATTGGCTCATAAATGAACTTCCACCTTTTATCAAGGGACAATGGCTTCAACACAAGCTTTGCTGCATACTCATTGCAGGGAGCATTATAGAACTGAACAAAAGAGACCAATCTCAACAAATTGCAACTTAGCAAGCTTTAAACATATGTTGATATAAACGAACAATTAGCAGTGATTATAAGCTGAGGTCGATAGCTAAAGATGGTAAAAGCTTGGCAAATGCATCACATCAGAGACCGTATTTAAGAATGGATATACATCTATCAAAGTTTCTAGGAATGTGCCTCAGCACTTAAAGAGTCCAATTCATAGATCCAAGACAAAGGAAAAACCCGAGTGGCTCAACGGCAACAGTATTATTTTATCTAAAACAATAAGCTGTAGCCAAAAACCTGACACAGAAATTGACTACCCTGCTCCAAACTTGTACCATGGACTAGAATAGTAGATAAACTCCCATCTCCTTTTGCCCAGGCAAGCTGTTTTGTTATAGCATCTCATGAAATTCTATTGCAATTTCAGGAAAATTCTATGATAGAATATGATAGGACATAGTTCTAAACCACCATATCTGTATCAAGTTTATTTTTAACTTCTTGATCTAATAGTTCAGAATTGCGTCCTACTAGTAGGATACTTTTTCATATCCTACCATAGAATTCTTCTAAAATACAATAATAAAAAAATAAAAATAAAAATCCATAAACATCTTAGGACTATATTAGCTAAAAGAGAAGAAAAAAATGAGGTAGCTTTCTTGCTAATTGGAACTGGGAGCAGGATGTTTGGCACATTAGTTCAAACCAATTGGTATTTTAACCAATTTTGTAAAGCTCTCAGAAGCTATAGTATTTTAACCAACTTTTTCAGATCAAACCGGTTTGTCAAACACCCTAAGTATTACTGGAATGGAGTAGAGAAAGCTTCTGAGCATATTGCTCCCTCCATATTTGAGTTAGCAAATAGCACATTAAGAAATCACTGAAAAAAAAAGGGCAAACAAACAAATAAACTTTGTGCAGTAGAATTACACATCAACACTTAGCGGCAAAAGGGTTTCAAGGGAAAATAAAAGTACCTCCAAATTGACACCAAGTCGTATACCCTGTATTTCTTTCCGAAACTTGAGAAACAACTCCGAGGGCATGAGATTGATATTGTAAAGCTCCTCCCATGATGTGGGTTCTTCACCATTAGGACCAGACTCCATCCTTTTAACAATCAAACCAACAAACAATTTGCAAAAAGAGCCCAAAAAACTTAAAAAATAAAGGTTTTTATTACAAAAAGGGTCAAATCTTCAGGTAACAGAATTCAACACCAGAAACGCACCAGAATTCAAAACCACAATTTCTCAGAAACCAAACCCCAGAGAGATTTTGCGCTTTCAAGCCTAGAAAATGAATTTATAGGGCCTTGAGTTACAAAAGATTTTCATATGGGCAACCAAAAAAAAGAAAAAAACAAATACAGAGAAAGTAAACACCTTAAACGTCGCCGTATGAGGGAATCCCAGGGACTTAAATACACTTTGCAGAATGGGGCTTTGGAATTTTCCTTCACCGCTTCTGTTTCTCCTCTTGGAGGAAAGTGCGGGAGAGTGAAGATCGTACAAGGAGAAACACTTTGGAAATGGGATTTGGTGTCGTGAAGGTAATTTACCAATATGCCCTTGCAGTCTGACAATTTTGCCCTTTTGAGTAATTTGAATAGTGTAGAACCAACACTTGTGTGCTAAGGTCCAGGAGAGCCTATATTGTCCAAGAAATACGAGGCTTCCGGTTGGGAAGGGGCCTACTGGCTAAAAATTCCAGGAATTTGTTGTGATTAATCTCCCCTAACAAGCGTTATATCCCTAGACCATCTGTTTTTGGTGGTATAACCTATCAAAGTTCTCGTTTTCATTATTTAAGGTTTGAATCTTCTCCTCTGTAGCGAGGCTATAGATCATATCGTCAATGATTAGTAGTTAATGCTTCAAACGGGGCTATGAATAATTTAAAATTTTAAAATTAGTAGTTCAAAACTTCAAACGGCGTTGAAGGTTAATAAATCATATTAGCTTAAAACTAATCATTTATCAGTTATATGCGTTTTGAAATTTCAATACAGTGCAATCATTGTTCGCGATAGATCTTGTTCCTAGAACTCCAAAACTTACAATTGATAACTCACGGCTCTTATAAATTCTCATTTTGGTTGTATGGTTAGTATAACATCTAAATACAAAGCCTTTGTTTGGCATTTTGTTGGAACCAACAGTATAAAACTCTTAGTAACTACAATAAAAAGAAAAATATGCTACAATATAAAGCTCTCATATCTTACAGTCTTCAAACTAACATTTTTAATTCCAATCGCTTTCCCAAACATCCCTACACAACATCTTGTGAGCACTACCTTCTCTTAATAGTGAAGTTACATTTATTCAGCAAAACTCCAACTAATCACTACTAAAACCCAACTGTTTAACAAATACCGTTACTAATTGCCATAGCAATAAAACTGAGACCATATATTCTTAAAAATAGCAATATTAATTTATCTTGATGAGATATATATTGATTTTATGCACTCCTCTAAAAAGCAACAACTAATTATTTATCAGTTGTACACATTTCAAATATATGAACGGCACAGAAAAATTAAGAAATCCAATAGTTTATAACTACTAATTTGTCATATCATCCGCGTTTCAAAACTTTATATGACGTTGAAAAAAATAAATCATTTAACTACAACTAACTAATCATCCATCAGTCGCAAGCATTTCAAAATTTCGTGCAGCGCAATCATTATGAATGATGTATCTTATCTCTAAATGTCCCAAAATTTATAATTAGCAATTTCAAATCAAGCTAATTGTCTTGTAATTAGTAGTAAACACAAACAAACATCATGTGAGCACATTCTCTTAGAGTGAAAAAACTTCCATTAAAATTTAGACATTAAATCCTTCAATGAAGTTACATTTATTCCAAACAGAAAATCACTACTAAAACTCTCCAACACAACATTCCAAATCTCCAATATTGCTAATCAAACAAGGAGCTTGGCAAATTGGGAAATTGCATCTGCTGCTGCTGCTGCATCGCCATCGATTTGGTACTGCGTTTCGGGGCGAATTTCCTCATCCAAACATGCTTCCCATTGATGGTGAATTTGGCCTTGGTAACACCATTCAAATCACATCAGTGGTTGAAGCCTTGTGGAAAACAATGTGGGCAAAAAGAGTCTGTTCCTTAGGCTGCACATCTTGCATGTGGAGAGACTCAATACAATCCCCATAAGTCCTAGTAAAAAAACTCCCTCACTTCCCACTCATAAACCGGATACCCTTTGAGAATGTCACAAACATTGTTCTATCATCCCCATTTTCTCCCTTGGTATTAACATTCCTAATATTGTAATTATTGTAATTATTGTTGGTAATAGTAATAATAGTATTAGTAGTATTGGTAACAAGAACAGCAGGACGATGAAAAAATGACGTCGTAGGCGGAGGCAAAACCAAGTCTTGATTATTGACTACTTGCATTATGTCACTCATTGCTCTAACGCACGCCTCGCTTACAATCCTGGCCACTTCTTGGCATGCCTTTTGCCGGTTGTCGCGGAAGAATCAGGGATTGTGTCCTCGAGATGTTGTTGTCGCCGCCGTCCAGGTTGCTTTCATGTGCGAAGGAGGCTGTTTCGGAGCCGGACGAGGCAATAAACTTGAGGCAAGAGACAGGCCTCGTCGACCCAGCTCATTGATCAAGAAGTGGGTCAAGGACAGCATCTTCTTGCTGAGCTCATCAGCCTCGTCGTTTGTTGGACACTTTATCTTACTTAAACTTATGATGTTGTCTGCTCTTAAATTAGTGGAATAATCTTATTTGGATTATAGTAATGTTATAATTACTAAATAGAGGCATTAGTGTGTTTATAACATATTAAATTTAGACCAAGATAAATTTTAATTTCTTGTATAATTCCGTGACAGGAACTTAGAACTCTATTATTACTGCTTTATGGATCATACCTTGATCATGATATGATTAGTAGACTCGCATTTATTTATTATATCTTTTGATTGCTAATAGGTGATATCTATATATTAACAATAAAACACTCGATATATTGAAGGTAGTATTATAGGTATCTAAGAATACTACTCACAGATATGGAATCCACAACTCTTACTAAATAGAATGATGAGATAATATTCTCATAAGTATTAATTCAGGAATTTAGGTGAAGAGTACTCGCTATTTGATATGAGATATCAAATATACCTAATCCAAATCCTCGTTTATGATTTGTTCATAAATAGGTCGCTCATTAGAGAATTAACAAAACTTATTCATAAATAAATAATTAGAGAGGTTGCACGGAAAACTATAAACCTAGCTTTAATTATGAATGTTATTGCGGAGAGTTTGTCATCTACTAAATAATTATATCAACGAATAACTTTGTTGTCTATGTTTAATATTTAACATTCCATATTATTAATATATATAATTTACGAGAACGACTTTGGTTTTTGATAGTGGCGTACACTGAAATTAATAATTATTATAAATTTAATTATGAAATAATTATAATTAAATTATAAATAATTATTTAAGTTTAAATTAAATATATCTATTGGGTCCCATTGCTAGCTCCATATCATTCTTTCAAATGGACTAATAGAAATTTCTCGAAATATTTCAAATTGTAGGGGCTGAATTAGAAATTCCACAATGCACACCTGCACTATGTGTGGCACCGACCAGTGTACTTTGGGAGTACATGTGGTGCTAATTTTATGGCTGGACTGATTTGTTTTCATGTGATCCATTTATAATTTTAGTGTAGAAAAATATATTTTCCAAAAGTTAAAATAGATATTGCATGCTAATTATTTATTTTATTAGATATTATTATAAGTAATTGAGAAAAACATGAAAGATACAGAATCACATTGTTTGAGGTAGTCATCATACATGTCACCTTTTTAATGGAGGAATGAAATAATGTCCACCACCCCCCAGGGGTAGAAGTGATTCTCATATTAGGATTCCACTCCAATTTCCAAGTACCAGTGTATCCATTATTGACCTCAGAGGCTCTTTTTCTAACAAACTTTTCTATGGCCTTCATCTAATATTCTTAATTGCTCACCCCTTTAGAGCTTTAAAGAACTTCTGCTGAGAAAAGTTGGAAAGAGATTTTTCAAAAAACTTCACTAGTGCCTACACACCAATTGATCTAGAAGGATGAGAATAGCGAGAAAGATTTGAAGTTATTGAAACTCTTAATCGTCTAGAGCTATTGTCAAACTTGTAAGTTTGTGTCTGCCTCAATTATCATATACATCATTATGAGAAGGATTTTAAAAGTTTAAGAAAAATTTTAAAAACCTATTTTGATGTGTTTTCACTATTTCATAGAAATTTTCTAGGTAAACCAACAATTTCTACTTTGTTTGTGTTTCTTTTATGTCTAGTTGTAACAAATGAGTGGTTTTTCCACCTCCTGATCTTAGTTTTGATCTCACAACTACTAGATAGCAGTGTTGTGTGTGGTGTTTGGTGGCTAGATATTGTTTTATGCTAGGTTACAAATATCCTCATCATGGTAGGTTTGATTTTAGTTTATTGGTGTCGTCCATCCATCGTACTAGTTTCTTGTACCGAGCAGTTGATGAGCTCTATTTTAGATGTAGAGTAGGCTTTTCATTTGGCTCTTGAAGTCAATTGTTATCCTTGTGCTTCATCTGTTTTTTGCAAATTAGACTAATTAATTTTACTGAAAGCAAAATATGTAAAACGAAAAAAATAAACAACACATACAAAATTTATAGTGATTCACTCTCAATATGATAGCTACGTCAACTTTCAACTGCAGTAGAAATTCACTGTAATGATGAATGAGTCTTCAAGAGAAAAAAGACATCCCTCTCTCTCTCTCCCTCTTTCTCTCTCGAATAAGTCCTACCGTGTCTAATTTATAGGCTTGCAAGAAAGAGGAGACAAAAAACCCCAAAAAGATCTTTCATGCGTCCTTCAGCTTGACTTCGCGATATCGCGTGGCCATGCCCTCTTGTTGGTAGTGTAGCGCACATTTTCACTCTGCTATGAATTTTGGCCATCGACACACGTGGTTGCACCCTTCATTTGGCGCCTCAACGTGTGCTTTCTGCCATTTCTCTACGTAGGGTGACTAATTCAAAACGCGTTAATTTAGCCTCTGCCCTTCCTAACACTATTTTCTTTTTATGGTGGATCTAGTTTTTGTCTAGGGTCAACCGTGCTCATAGTGTCACAACCCGCCTTTATCGGCTGTGCTTTATCACTTTTTCTTACTTACGTATTAATAAAAATATGAGAAAAACTTTTTTTTCCCACACATACATACTTAAACGTCTTTTGTAATTTTATATATATACAAAGCAAACTTTCTTTATATCACATAATATGTATCACATGTCTCAAAAAGGTTTTATCTTACTTAACTATATTACGGTTTTTTTTTTTAATACTACATGTTTCAAATAACTTAAAATACATAATAACAGAAACACGTCCGTGGCAGTATCTATTCCTGGTTCTGCACATTGCTCATATTCCACTACCACCAACTCATCAGTGAAGTTACTCTGACCTTTTAGTAAAGATGCCTACAACATAAAATACTAAGTGAGCTTGTGCCTAGTAAGTCCTAACACAGTCCACATGCTACATTCGCTAAAATGCATGATCCATTTATGCTTTCTTATGAACATTCTTTATCCTTATAATGTCTTATCTTTAAGTAAGGTCCAAGTGTTCGTACCATTGCGCACATAAGTCTATGTGACACGAGACCATACGATAGCCTTAAACTCCCCTTGAGTCAGGAGTCGATACGACATTCTTCTTATTTCTGGTGGTGTATTTACCGGTCTAATTATTTTGATTACCATACCATGCATGAGGTCATGTTCACATGTTATACACAAAACATAAATATTCTTCTACTGTATAGTACACACAGGTACATCTTTTATATACTCACAGGTACATATATCAATATACATATAGGTATGCACTATAATATACACACAGGTACATATTATATATATATATATATCATATTCTATACCTACAATTTCATACTGTATGTGGGATTGGTACTTACTTGTCTAGGTTGCTGTGCTAGCTGATCTCAGTCCCCTTTCCTAATCTTCTAGGGTCTTCTTTGGCCAATTATAATGCTATTAGCTATATTTACACTATTTCATCTTGTGCGTCAATACAACACATTCTTTAATCAATAGACTAGTTATATACCCGTCTATCGCTCTAATGATCTCGGATTTTCTTTCCCTTATCTTATTCTATCTTATCGTTTCTAACAAGGGTGAAAATCTTATTAGTAATCCTTTTTCCTCTTTGGAACGTTTCAGAACAGTTCGGGTTACTCGTGAGAAAATGACGATTTTGCCCTCAATAGGCCTTTCTAAATTTTTCGAGCTCGATTTTGCTATTTTAGTAAAAATTGTTGCTTATTAATTTTAAAACAATACCCTGGGGTGTCGGATTTTCTTATTTTACATCATTGCCCTATTTTAATAAAACTTTGTAATTTTGTCCATTATTTAAAAATTTTGACAATTTTACCCTCGGAACTAAAATTAATCTCTTTAAACCATAATTTTCCATTTTTCATAAGAATCATATTTGCTCAAAATACCATACCAAAAATCCTTTTGCAAAATGACATTTTTGCCCTGTAAATTTTCTTTGCAATTTTTAACAAATTTTTGTAAAATCAATAACTCGTAAACGAAGGCAATTTTTGACGAACTATCCCGCAATTTCTAATAGTTTCGTCGAGATCTACAACTTTTGTGTTTTAACTTTTTTGAATTTTCCATTGCACATGGGTGTTTTGGTCATTTTTCAAATCTGTCGAGAAAACTTTTCTTTGCAATTTAGTCCTTGGGTTGTTTTTTGTAAAAATCAACTCTAAAACAGCATTCCAGCCGACTATGAAGGTAGATTTAACCTTTCCTAAATCCATTTTCATGTCAAATCACCATTCATTTCAAAACTAGTATCAAAATTACAAAACTAACCTACTTTTGCATCAACCAACACTTTTCACATTTAAACCCTAATTTCAACAACACCAACATGTCGTAAACCATATACCCATGAAATTCAATCACAATCTTGCTTGAATACCCACATGCCTTTTGAAATAATCAAAATTAAAACAAAACCAAATAAACTTTAAGTTTGGGAGTTAAAACTTATCCAAAAGAAAAACTTGAAATTCTTAGTCCTCCAAGGGCTCCTTTGAAACTTTTCCTAAGAATTTTTCAAATGAGAATACCTTGAATCAAATTCCCCTCTTAACCCAAGAAAAAACCCTAGGAGAACATGAAAAAAGTTTAGATTTTTATCTCAAAAGTTGATAAAATCCCTTGAACTTTGCTTCTTGAACTTAATTAGGGGCCAATTTTGCAAAGATTTAAAGTTGAAAATTTTTTGGAGAATTACTTCTATGGCTGCCGGTTTTGGAAGGAAGAAGAAAATGAAAAAAAAATCTTGGCTTGTTAAGCTTTTAACCATGCTTATCTTATTATAGTGACTCAGTCGAGTAATCAAGTGGTTTACTAAGGTGGCTAATTATGATTGGGCCACCTTTCATGGCATGGTGGCCCAATAAGATTCCAATAGGTGTCCACTTGGTGGCCCCAAAATTTTACACAGTATAATTTTTCACCATACAGTATTTTTCTTATACTGTCGCAGTAAAACCGGTGAAAAACATATTCTTAGACTATAGAAGATATTCTACTTTGCCTTTGGTTTTCTTTTGAAAGCCAAACATAGCATTTCCTATATTCGTGCTTTCACTTAGTAGTATACATATACCACATCGGACCCCTTTTGCACTGGTTTAAGGTTTTGACATATTTTCTATCTTAGTCATACCTTAATTACGCATTCATTTATATCACAATTCTATAATTAGTTGTGATATGAAATTTATTTTATGGATATTGTTTACAAATTTTTAAGTATTTAAACTCATAAAATATGTATTTGTTAATATCCAGCATTGTAACAAATTTACAGTGGAACTTTCTATTAACACTGTATTCTATATTTTATCATAATTTTTTTTTTACAAAAATACAATTTATGAATTCATTAATCAAATTCAATTAAATATTATATTTTATTAATGGATTTTCCTTTGGTCATTACACATAGTTGGCAGGTCATTTCTAACTTTGCTTGTACTATTTCTAGTATAAATGAAGTTTCATTTTGAAAAGGAAAGAAAATAAAGAAAAATTTGGCATAGAGCTTAATTAACACTCATTATCATAGCACATGCCTTAAAGCCTTGTTTGCTAAGTGTAAAAATGCACGTTAGGCTAGGTCAGACAGAGCCACTATTTAAAGTCCATTAAAAAAAACATTTATGGTAAATAATATATTTACAGTAAATCATTCATTTACGAAGCATACTTATAAGATAAATTTACGGTAAATATGCTTCATAAATTAATGATTTACTATAAATAGAATATTTATAGTAAATATATTAAAACATGTTATTTACCATAAATATTTTTTAAAAAAATGCTATTTAGTTCATTCCTTTCAAGTTGGCTAGTCTGACTCATTGAACAATATGTTAGGCCCAACCAAGTACACAATTCAAATTGAATTGGGGAGAAACAGATGATTGTGGATTGGGCAAGATAAAGTTAGTCATGGATCATAGGTGGGCCAACCCCTCCTAACCAGATATGCCTATTTTAGTTAAATTATTTTGAATAACTTATATGTTATGCCGCCTTTTTTTAAATGTTTTTATTCATACTATTTTTAAAAAAGTGGTACCATATTACTCATATCATATGTCTAATTAACACTCATTACCGTAGCTCAAAGGCCTTACTTGCCAATTATAGAGATGCAAGTCAGACGAAGCCATTATTTAAAGTCCATTCTAGTTTAGGGCTTAGACAAGCTAGCTTCTCTTTTGGTTAATTCGGGCATGAAACTATAGCAAATAGGTCATTTTAGAAAACATTTATGATAAATAATACATCTAAGGTAAATCATTCATTTACGAAGCATATTTATTGTAAATTTACCCTTATAAACATTCTTTATAAATGAGTAATTTATTATAAATATTCTATTTAGAGTAAATATTTTAAAATATGTTAGTTATCATAAATATTTTTAACATAATGATATTGGGTTAGTAAGAAAACGTGGCATTTTTTTATTTATAGAGTTAAAATATATTTTCAGTTTATAAATATTTTTTATATGTCCTAATATATATGTATAAATATATTAGTGACCTTAATAATGATATCGTTACTTTAATTTATTTTTAGAATAATAATAATATCTATATTTAAGATTTCAAACGGATTATGATATCGTTATAATTATTTTTAAAAAAACCCTAGAATTAGGTTGTTTGTTGTTTAAATTCAAATTGTTATCTAAAATAATAATTTTAAAATTCCCTCAACTAAAAGATGGATTTTTTGATGTCAAATTGGAATTACGACTTTATTGACAAATTGAAATTAAGATGTTGTAATTAAATTAATGATATATTATTTATTAAGTATTTTTGTGTGTCTTACATGTTTTATAATTGATATATCATTAAGTTAATGATACATAATGATAATGATTCGTAATGACATTCATTTTTTGAGACTTTAAGCAATAATGATATTTTTGTTTTTTTAGTAATGTGCAATTAAATTAATGGTATAGTGTTTATTAAGTCTTTTTTGTACGTCTTATAGGCTATATATTTGATATATCATTAAGTTGCTGATACGTAATGATAATGATATTTAATTACATTAAATTTTTAAGGCTTCAAGCGATAATATTTTCTATTTAGGCTATGCTCATGTTATGGATTAGCAATAGAACCAATACCATATTCAGTTAATGATATTTATTTTGTATTGCTTGTTGTATTTTTTTAAATTATATTGTAAGCAATTTAATGACACGAATGATTTTTTTGTTTAAGTTATATTATAATTAATTAAGTGTATTTGTATTGCTCTAATATCAATTTTTTTAACTACTCAACTATGAGAAAAATAAGTAGATTTGTTAAAAATATATATATGATAAAGTCTACTTAGAGGATATTTTTAGATTCTCAATATATGTAATTAAAAAATAGACATATAAGTAATATTTGTAAAACAAAAACAAATTTTAATTTACTTTTTTAAAAAAGTCACACTTATGTAAATTTTACAATACTATTTAGCTCATTCACTAGTTGGTCTAGCCCATAGAACAATGTGTGAGGCCCAACCAAGGACAAAATTCAGAGGGTTAATGAGATATGTTGTCCTTTTTCTATTTGTAGAATTAAAATATGTTTGCAGTTCATTGAATATTCTTTGTATGTTCAAGTGCATATTTATAAAGACATTAATGACTATAATAGTGATATTGTTAGCTTTAATTTATTTTTTTAGAATAACTATATATACGTATTTAAGATTTCAAATGGATTATGATATCATTATATTTAAAAAAACTATAAAATTAGGGTGTTTGTTGCTTAAATTCAAATTGGTATCTAAAATAACGATTTTAAAATTTCTTAAAAAGATGAGATTTTTTTATCGACAAGTTGAATTTACCTACAAATTAGAATTAAGGTGTTGTAATTAAATTAATGATATAGTTTTACTGACAAATTAAAATTAGGGTGTTATAATTAAATTAAGGACACGGTATTATTAAGTCTTTTTATGTGTCTTATTGGTTATATAATTAATATATTATTAAGTTAATGATACGTAATGATAATGATACATAATGACATTCATTTCTTAAGACTTCAAGTGAATGATATTTCTTTTTCTTGTGATATGTAATTAAATTAATGATACAGTATGTATTAAGTCTTTTTGTATATCTTATAGATTATATAATTGTTATATCGTTAAGTTGATGATACGTAATGATAATGATACTCAATGACATTTATTTCATTTTTGTAAGATTTCAAGTGATAATGATAATGTATCAATGTAATATGTTAAAAAAAAAATATACGTGTATATTTTTTTTTCCTAATTTAACTATTAAAAAAATAAGAAAATTTGTTATAAAAATTTAAATACATGATAATATTTAGTTAGATGGTATTTTAGAGTTCTAACTATATAAATTTTTTTAAAAAAAGACATATAAGTGATATTTAAATAAGAAAAATAGATATTAATTCACTCATTAAAAAATAGACAGGTTATGTAATTTTTACTTCAAATTAAACCAGGGAGAAAGAAATGATGTAGACTGGGCTAGATGTTAGTAATTGATCAGTTGGTGGGCCAATTCATCTTGACCACATATGAAATGACCACATATGTCCATTTCAGCCTAATTATTTTGAAAAAGTTACACGTTTTGCCATACTTTGAGGAAATATGTTTATTCATACCACATAAAAAAAATTGTCACACTACCACTTATATTATATATTTAAATTATGTCATATTTAAATATTTGTAACATTTATAAAAAATAAGTTTCAAGATATGGCATTATGAAAATTTCCCGCCTTAATTTAGGCTAGCTCAAGCCATCTCGGTACGAATTGAATTGCTCTTTAGTTAGGCTAGGTTTGAGCTATCCATTTTTGCACCTCGAGAGGAACTGAGAAAAATTGAGAAATTGTCACATTAGAATAATCCCACTTTTATAAAATTGGAATTCAAAGGACATATAAGCCTAATTTTCACATCAAACTGGTATAAGTGAATAAATTGACTTTTGAAGTTCCATGCACCATAGTTTAGGCGAATGAATAGGGATAGAAAATTGTTTGAGATAAATGGAGCAGGGAATTACGAATCTTACACAAAACGAAACCAGAGATGAGAGCTTCCCTTTCTCTCAATTCCTCTCAGGTCGGAAATAATGTAGCTTTTACTACTTTTATCTCATTTCCAATGAATTTTCCTCACCCAAATTGTTTCCCTGATCTCTTTCCTTTAGCCAAAGGCAGCAAAACTATAATAAAACTAGATTAGACACGAATACAATTATTTATTAAACATGCTGATGCTTTGAGAAGAGGGGGAAAAAAATGTTCAATGACCGGTATATTAAAGTATTAATGGAATAATATGATATGATAAATGTAGTAATGGAACAATATGAGAAAACGGCCACCGATCCCCGGATATTAAGAGGAAGAAAAAAGCAAATATTTAGTACTTGTCTTATATTATCACAGTATTATAGGTCATTGGTACAGAACATCCAAAGTCAGTAGCTGAGAAACATCGTAACAGGTAACATTTTTGCTAAAAGCACAGACGTAGTATGTTAAAGCTATAAAGCAAACTCGGAATGCCCCAGAATAAACTAGGAATATAGCTGAGGAAGATCTTCAACACCAATAAACATTCTCCTAGACAAAGACCGTGTGCCAAAAAGTAAAGGGATGCCCAAGAATATCAACGCAGTTCGTTGTTCTTGTCTCCACTATAGATGGCCAAGCCATTTACGTTGGGAGTTGATGATGCAGCAACAGACTGTAGATCAGACAAAGAGAAGGACCGCCATGGAGACTGTCGTTGAGGAGGCGATGAAGACCCAATGGGCGGAGACCTTTTACCCTGCGGATGCAAAGGTGGAAGACTGCAAGATGGTGAAGTTGAAACCGAGCTCGAGTCTTCGTGATTAATATTCGTAGCAGAGCTGCTCATTTTCTCACAAAGAACAAACGTGCTTCTGTTGCAGTTAGCCGGTCTCTTTGATGTTCCACCTCCAATGTTTTTTAAAGGGTGGTTGTGGTTTTTGTCCCACAGGCTAGCATGAGCTAGCAAGTTCTTGCGCTTCTTGTTGTAGGGATTTTCTGGCTTTGCAAAGTCCTTAATAGAAGAGGCAGATGAGGCATCTGCTAAGCTCGTGAAGGACTTTGATTTGCCACTGTAAAACTTGGAAATGCCTCTCCTGAAATGAAATGTAACATAAGTAATAGGTAAACGAGATTATCGAGTCAAATAAATGCAAATGTTTATTTCCTAGAGAATGGCAGTTGGTAAATGGGTTTCTTCTGCTCCCTCAGCTGCATGTTATGACTAGGTGATAAGCAAGTGGAAGCCCTCTTTCACTCGGGGGCTTTTTGAGAAATGCTTTGAAATTTTGCAATGTGAAAACTCACAATTTTCCCGTCCCAAAACATAATTTCAGGCATCTTCAGTTCAACAAATTGAGACTGAAATTATTGCCATAACGAGTGCCATTGAACTCATTCCATCCTTTTTGGAAAATCATTACAAGACGTGTGATTCGTTAAGATGGATGGATAATCAGTTGTGCCAACGAAGTGAACTGAAATCTCAAAATCAAACTAGCTCGATAAAAATTAAGCTTAAACTCTTTTATAGCTCCATTATGAATAATATATCAAAGAGTAAGGAGTTTCTTTCAGCTAAAATAAAATCCCTAAAATTGCAAAAATTAGCACTAGCCAGTTGCCCTCATTAATTATATTAACAGGCCTTAAATAAACTCATGAGGTTCATCTCCATGCTCTCTTTGTTTTGTTATACCTTTTCTCCCCTCCTCGTTCCACCCACTTGTGGCCTTTTCCACACACTCTTCTTGCTCAACATAAAAGTATGAGAAGTGATAAAAATTAAAATTCGAACTCCCATCGTTGGAGACCAAAATAATCAAAAACAAGAGAACAAAAAGCCAACAAAGAAACAAAAGAATCCAAGAAAATATAGCCCAGAACAACGCCATGCCTTGCTTGACTTGCCTGCCTTGATTTGGGAAGATGAAAACAAACTAGGCTCAAACATCAACCTTTTTTTTCTCCCTTAATTACAGGAAAATATTGCACCAAACAAGATAAGCTAGTTCCTTTTTTTTTTCCTTTTTATTTTTCTCTTATTTGTTCCATAATTCCTTATTGAGGTAATTTCTATGAACCATATGAAGTACTAAAAACCAATCTCCAAAGATCAAATCTTTTCACAGAAATCACGAATTAACTGACAAGAAATTAAGCAATAAAAGTCAAATCCAAGCTAATAATCACCAAACCTAATCGCTAGTTCATGGAAACCTCCGAATATAAGAAATTTTTTTTTTAAAAAAAAAGCTGATCCAAAAACTTACTTGATGGGAAGAACTTCCTCGAGAGCATCCATGGTGTCCAAAGGACCTTTGAAGGAGCTCTGAGCCTCGTCGTCGGCCGAATCTTCGCCGTCCGACGAGCCACCGGACACGTCAGAGTTCCTCCCAATCGAGGAGGAGCTGCAGGAGTCCGATTCCCGCTCCAACCGCTGGCGATCCTCGGCGAACACCTTGGTCTCCGACGAGTCGTAGATCGAGACGCAGGGAACGCCGTGGATGAACCTCGACCGTCGGATCGCATCACTGCCGCCATTGCTCTGCAGAGCAATCGACATGGTTGATGTTCAAAGTAAAATCGACAGCTCAAAAGAAGGAAGTGTGTCCGAGAGAGAGACAGAGAGCGTGTGGAGAAAAAAGCGCAGAGAAGAAACAAGGAGAGATAGAGAAACGGAGTGGTGATATTAATAGCCGGTGAAGAAGAGCACATGGGGAGGCGATATCTTCGCCATTGTTGAGATATTCTTTCTCAGTGATAGAGAGAGAGAGTAGAAAAAAGATTTTTTCTTTTTCTTTTTGTGGGATAAAATAAAATAAGGGAAGCTTTTTACGACGGAACAAATGTCTTGGTTATATGGGCAAATTTTGTTACTTTAATCAATAAATTAGATTTTTAAAATTTGTGTCATTTAATTCAAAACTGTTTCTAAATACATAGCATGTTATTAAAAGTTCATCTAAAGATTGGAATAATAGACTTGGAATATCTTGTTATAAATTTTGCTTAATACAAAAGAAAATAAAAAAAAAGAAAGGGAATAAATAAGGAAGACGGAGCCTTATCCTGATTAGAATGAACCAGTCAACAATGCCCGCATTGAAACAAGTAAACTAAATTATCTCTTTATTTATCCGGATCTTTTTTTTTTCTTTTTTTTATTGAATAAAAAAATGAGGGAGGTTTTAGAGTGTTTCAAACCATGTTGTGGCACAATTTTGATGTTTCAACCCTGCACGATGATATGTTTGACTTTCGCCTGCGTTGACCACAACATCGTATTTTTCTGATGCTTATTTATCAATTATGGGGGCCCACTTTTGGCTTTTCACCTATGCAACAGGCACATTAAATTATGTTCAATGCTTATCAACCCAAAGAAAAGGACACACTAAAATGAAGGACACACACTAAAATGTGGAAATTTGGATACCTCTATCTGCTTGTTTGGTGCATGTTTTGTGTCAAATTTGGCGTCGGTCCATAATTGAATATATGCATGTGTATAATTTGTGTTTGTGTGTCTACGTCTAATGGTCACATACGAATGATATATGTGTTTCTTGACCAAAACTATGTGATGGCAACATAACGGAATTAATTGAGGTGCTAACGTTGTCACGTGCGATACGAGGCATGCAACATGATTTTTATCAAAATTTGCTCATATGTCACACTACACGTTTTTATGAATAGGAAATGCGTATACGATAATTACACTTATAGACAATAATTAAGCTTAATGGTTGTTGTCAATAAGATATTTTTAAATTGAACGAGCTAATATGTTGTTTTATTTAAAATCTATATAACTTCTCATTTATTATAAGAAATTTGGTATCGTCAGTTTCAATTAAAAATTTTAATTGTTATAGTATCAATAAAAAATAAGATATAATATAAAACTCTCACATGTTATAATATTTTTAAATTAAATTGATTTAAAATATTAATTTAAACCAAAATTTTTAAACAAGTTATTGGTCACTCCAACCTTAATGAATATCAAAATTCAACATCAAGTCCACCGACGAAGACTTAAAGAAAAAAAAAAGGCATGAAAAACATACCACTACCCAACAAAAAAAACACGAATCTATCGAAAAATAATAATAATAAACGCATACACAAAGGAAAAGGTGCAGTTCATTTAACGATTTTTTTTTAATCTTTTCATCTGTAAATTTTTGTTTCTAAATTGTACAATTTGGAGGATATAAGAGATTGTGTCACATGCCCTACTTGCATGACGTGTTGTACATCAACACTGACACGAGGACAAGTATGAAACATAAACTGTGAACAGAAACTCCCAAAGCGGATTGGGGAAAGAGACGTTTGAGAAAGTGACCCGAACGACACATATATCCTCTCATATGATGATATTGTCCATGATCATTGTTCCCTTTAGGGATGGCCACTGGATATTTTGATTAAGATCAGCCATTCTTTTGAAAATGAGCGCAAACCATTTCACACTGTTTTCCATTCGAACTTCCGAAAAAAAAAGAAGGTAAATATTCCTAACCTAATTAAGAAAGCACGCCTAGAAAAATAATTTTAAATCAATCCACGAGTCCACAAGAGATGCTCGCCGCAACTTCACTGAATATCTCAGCTATCCGCCCACGCTTAGTGACGTCGCTTAGCACTGTTGGCCTAACACATGCGGGTCAAAAAAGAGAATTGAGCCAGGCTAGCCCGTCTCTATCAAGGATCAGATTAGGTTAGCGAAAATCTTTATTCTGGCCAAAGTCGGCTTGGCGGGACCATGTCTCTATTTGGGCAAGGGCCAATCTTCGAGCCAAAAGTTCAGGCCTTGGGCGGGCTTGTTTGCCCGGCCCAAGTTGATACCACTACCTACAAGAAGCTTGGAGATCTCAAGCGAGACGAGAAATCTCTCCCTGTTGTGATCACCGGGTCTAGAAGATCTGTCTATCACGACTGCTCTCCACCGCGATTGAGCTCTCCTCCACGGGCAATGGACGTGTGATTTTTCTTTTTCTTTTTTTTTTTTCATTTTTATGATTTGATTATGCTGTTTGTGGTTTTTTGTGAATTTTTAAACAAAGACAAATATGTTTCCTCTAGTGACGACAATTATTAGTTGACATTGATCGATATCACGACTTGATACAAGTATCACGAAGAGAACACCATTACGCTATATTTGAAAAACTTTTTGCTCTGACTATATTTAAAATACGTAATATAATGAGATGACATGGCTATGATTCTATTTCACAGGGCATATATACAAGTCTTAAGTTAAAGAGTCTTTAATCAAGATGCGTTATAGAGAGTTCCCTAGAATCGGGTGAATTTGAAAATTATCACTTATGTGGCATTACTTTTCAATTTGACCATTTCCGTACGGAAGTTTAACGCATACCATTTTTAAAGACAAATATACCTTATTTAAAAGTATTTTGGTCTTTTTAACTAAAATAAATGATGTAAAGCAAAGGAAGAAAAAAAGTGGAATAACACAATAATAACATTAAAAAAAAGTGATATACCATCAAATTTACTTTCATGAGAAAGTTTAAAACATACCCCATTTTCAAAGACAAATACATGTTATTTAAGGATATTTTAGTCTTTTTAGTCAAGAGAAATGATATAAAACAAAAGAAGAAAAAAAGTGGTTGAACACAATAATAATAGTAAAAAAGTGATATACTATCAAATTTAGTCGTTTGAAAAAATACTATTTTTATAACACTGTTTTTTAATCTTATTATTTTTATAAGAAAATTTAAAACATATTATTTTTAAAGAGTATAAAAATATAATTAATCACAAATATTTTATATTAAAGTTAAACAAAACAAGTATTATTTTAAGAATTTTTTGTTTTTATGATGTGAAGAAAAGGTACGAAATAAAAAAAATATATATGCGGCCCATAGAGAGGCGGTGTGTAGTTGGGCAAAATTCCAACATGCATTTCATAGACGGTCCAGGTCCAATTTAACTACAACTCGCAACATGGTCAGTTGTAAGTACTTCCAAGTGCCCACTTGACACTAAACGCCAACTTCTCAACTCCCAAACTCAAAACTCCCGCCGAATATCAGAGACTGAGCTCCAGAGCCGCCAACGTCCGCGGCCACCGCTGTCACCACCGAGAGGATCGAAACCTACGAGGACCTCATGAAAGTCCACGGTCTTCTACTTACGGCCTTGGGATTTCCGCACTCTGCACCGAAAACTCTTCTCCAAGCTCTCCTCCGAGACCTTCGATGGCGGCTCCTACTTCCTCAGAGGAGCCTCGTCCTCACCTTGGAATCCATGCCTAAACACTCCGACGTCTTCCTCGTCGACCACCCCTCCGCCTCTCCGACGCCTACAGCTAGGTCTGTTCCTCACTTTCCTGCTCTCTCAACCTCTTGTTTGGCTGCCGAGAAAATAAACCAGAGAGAGATAATTAGAATCGTTTTTCTTTTTTTCTTAATTATTGTTGCAGCTGCGAAAAGTGCCGGGATTGGCGGAGAGAATGGCTTCGATCATGTGGATCGACGGCGATTCGAATTCGGATTCCGAAGAGAATGGAGTGAACGGAAATGACGCGAAAAGACGGCTTTCGACGTCGTGGAAAGCGAAATCGATGTTGCGAAAGAGAAAGGAGAGGATAATCTGAAGTGGTTGGAGCTTTGAGGAGCTCGAGATTGACGACGATACATTGCTTTAAATTTCCGGTGCGTCTTATCGTGATTAAAATTCGGCAAATATAGTATGATCGGACATGGTTTTGATTTCTGAAACTGTCTCTGTTTGTTGCCTTGCGTCAGGGTCTACTTGCTCTTAGCCTGTATGGAAATAAGCTGGAGAATGTGGATGTAGTTGTTCAAGAAGTTACTAAATTCAAAGACCTTAGAGCTCTCTGGCTGAACAATAACCCAATTGTACAAAAACGGTACTGTCTCTTGTAACAGACAAACTTAGAGCCTTTTATTTTATTTTTACAGTAGGTTTTATTATTTTTTTGTATTCCAGTGGGAGTCAATTGGCAGATGAAGTATTGCAAGGATTGCCAAATTTGAAGATTTATAATTCGAAGTTTACCCCTCATTATGGTGAGTGGGCATTGGGGTTCTGTGGAGAAGTATATGACAAGGAAAATCCAGGAAGCAGCAAACTTGAGGATGACCCTTCATTGCAGAGAATCACCTCTCTTGACCTTTCCAATAGGGGCATTCACAATTTAATCAATAAGGTTGCAGCATTTTCTAAATTTGATTTGAAATGTGCGTTGATGGATACCTATTAGTATTAGGTGCTGAATGTGGTATGTTACCGCAACTCCTTCTTATTGCAGGCCATTTCACCTCTTTGCTTACCTTCTCTTTCATACTTGAATTTTTAAGGGAACACATTGGAGCAGAATTCAATTGTTGACTTGTTTCGGATTCTTGGTGGATTTCCTAGCTTGCAATCTCTCGAGGTAAATTTTTTGCAAACAGTATCGGATTTTCTGATAGGGACGTATGTGCTATGGTTAAAATTGGCTACCATATTGAAGGGAGTCTTATGACATTGAAAATTTAGGTTTTGAAAACTGAGACTTGTCGTGGAGGTCGATATTCCTGGTCCCCTTGGAGAGAGTGCTGTAGAAATCCTTGAATCTCTTCCTAATCTTTCAGTACTGAATGGTGTCGTGGCATCTAAAATATTAGAACATGGAAAACATGTGATCGATTCAAAGTTACAATCACGTTTCCCTGAATGGACTTCAGATGAGCCTCTTGCTGATCGTGTTCTAAATGCCTTGTGGCCATATTTAATGACGTACAGACTTGCAGATGAAGAAAAGGTTGATGAAACATTCTGTTTGGTATGCCTGAGAGTTATAAGCTGTAACACGTTCTGCATTTTTGTTAACAACCTGGGTATTAATTCTCCATAGGCAATATAAGCTACTTAACTTTTCTGTGATGTTTCTTAGTTCTTGCTTGCAAACAATTTTAGAGTATTGGAAGTTTGATTTGGGAGTCTTTGGTGAAGTAGTAGGAAATTTTCTTTGAGAAATAATGGATAACCCGTGGTTTTGCTAATACTAGAGTTTCCATTGTTTTGTTTTGGAGTTATTTTTAGGGATGTGATGGATGAACTAGGCTCAGCTTTGCGTCACAGTGACGAGCCAAGCTTTAGAGTGGCTCCTTTTCTCTTCATGCCAGGAGGAAAGCTGGCATCAGCCGTGAGGTTATCTTTTTATCTTTATGTTTTTGCATTACTGCTCTTGTCTTGCATACGGAATAAATTCCTCGTCTAGTTAGATCAACTCTCTGTCCAATGTGTTGTTGCACTTAAAGCACATTTACATTAATGGGGTTCGCAATTCATTCAGTTTAGTGGTTTTACCACCTTTGTTTTCCAAAAATTCTCTGGGAAAATGTAAAACCATGCGGCCTGTCTTTGCTGGTTAATTGAAAAGCACTGGAGAAATTTTATTTACATGACTCACTTCTTTTGTCATTTTCAGTTTCTCTGTATTGTGGCCAATCAAAAATGTCCAGAAAGGTGATGAGTGCACATGTGACTTTCTCTTTGGTATTGGAGAGGACAAACAACGCTCTGCCAGGCTTACAACTTGGTTTTATTATTTTTATGTGCCAGAGAATTATTTTATTCAAGTAATTTTGTCTTTGTTCAAAATACATGTTAGGTCTAAATATATCATACATTAAACTCAGCTCACTGCAGGGTTTAAACGTTGAGAAATTAATCTATGCAGGGGTATGAGAAACATTGGAATAAGTTACAGTCCTGAAAGTCGACGTTTCCACCTACGCAGCCATGTATAACTAGTAGTCTGCTTCGTAATGATGGTTGCCCTTTATGTGTTGACACTGACATAACTCATGTGGAGGAATTTCTGACAATTTCCAGGTTTGTACTCAGTATGTATTACCTTTTTACGTTCTGTCATGCTCTAATTCAATTCATGTTTAACACAACTATTTTATTTTCTATTTGTTTTCCTGTATTTATTTGTTATCGTATTTATCTTCAGTTAGTTTCCTCACTCTGCCAAGTATAATGTTGTGTCCTGGACATCTATTGACAAAATTTTGGTTCTTTTTATATCAAATGTAATGCCTCAATTACTAGCATTTCCTGTACTTAAAGATCCTTTTCCTTTTTTTCCTTTCGGGGTGTTGCTTATAGCAACTGACCCGAGCCACGCAGGTATCATATGGACAAGCGTGCGGGTGGACAAGGATATGAAGAAGGCCACTGGAATAACAGAGAACCAATTTGTAAACCAATTTCCTTTTGAGGCTTGTATTGTGATAAAACATCATCTGGCGGAGACTATTCAGAAGGTTAAGAACTCACATTCCATGTTTATGTTAGCAGTTCACCATTAAATTGATCTAACAGATTCGGCTTTGCACTTGAGTTAGATTTTTAAGAATTTGTCCTGTCTTAAACAGGCACATGGTTCTCCTGAGTGGCTGCAGCCTACTTATAATCTTGAAACTAATCTATCTGAGATTATTGGGATTATTTTGTACGTAAAAGGGATGGGCGTGACCATTTGTGGATATTAAAACCTTGGAACATGGCACGAACTATAGACACAACTGTCACTGATAGTTTAACTGCCAGTAGCCGGCTCATGGAGACTGGCCCAAAGCTTTGTCAGAAGTATATTGAGCATCCTGCTTTGTTTAACGGCAGGAAATTTGATCTCCATTATATCGTACTAGTTTGCAGTAGGAGACCTTTGGAGATATTTCTTTCACACGTTTTCTGGGTATGTGCATCTTCCTTTGTTTATTTAATTTTTTTTAATGTTAATTACTAGGGCTTCTTGTCTGTATAGCCTATTTGAAGAAAATGTATTAAGGCCTTTCTCCTCTAGATTATTATCTTTAAGAAAACCCTTCTTCAGGCGGGTCCTTTGGATTTCTGTTGCAGGTCAGATTGGCAAACAATCAATATTCTCTAGAGAAGCGCAGTTTCTTCGAGTACGAGACTCACACTACGTCTCTGCCCTTTCTGTTTTTGTGCACGTACCGTTAAATCATTTTCTGTTATGGTTTTCAGAACTACCGAGGAAGATTGAATCACACGAACACACCCGAATTTGTTAAGGAATTTGAACTGGAGCATCAAGGCACATTATTATTATTCTTTTTTTTTTTTTTTCTATGGCGCGTTTCTATGATGCTCATATTGATCTTAAGTCGATCTCAAATGTAACAGTCAAGTGGCTGGATATCCATGAAAGAGTAAGTATGATTAGCTCAGTGTTCGAGGCGGCTGCTGTAGCACATCCAGAGATGCATAGTCCAACATCTAGAGCCATGTATGGCATCGATGTCATGCTTGATAGCGAAGTTGTTGGAGGTTTGCATCTGAACAAACTCATCCCATCCACACTTCTCCACACGAATCTGATTACTTTCTGTGTTTTCCCCCTTAAAACTCACCTTTGTGTTCATCAGTGGTTTTGCTTCTCTTCTTCGTTTGTTAAAAGTTAATATAACTCGTCTCACTCCGGGTTACTTGCTGCCCCGACTGTGGACGAGCATGCAAGTATGACACAAGCTATAGTTGGAGGAAGAGGAGGAGCAGTCAAAGGCCGCGACTTCTTCAATGATGTCTTTGCTTGTCTCTTTTTGAGTGAAACCACTCACGTTAGTCCATTGTAGTTGAGAGAAAAGGATTTCTTATGTAACGGTAATGTAAACTCCAAACTTTGTACAATTTATCGTCTGATTTTTTGCCTCCGCAGAGTCTGCATTCTTACACCTTATCTAAAGAAACAAGAAATGAAAAACAAAATAACACACTTTCTTCTCATCATGTTGGGAGTTTTTTTACATTACAACGAATGAACAATGAACTACAATCATTATACCCAAAATGCGAGAATAGTGCCAACCAAAGGCAAACTGATATGTACGTATCCGACCGGTGTGATGCTTCTAGCGTCATTTGTTTTCCCTCTAAATTTCTTCTTTAAACACACAAAATGAAATTAAGGTCCTCGTTGCTCAGTTGGTTCAGCTTGTACGTGTGATTGTTTTTTTGTGAGGATTGAGATCTTCTTTTGTAGCTCGACATTGGATATTCGCTCGGCCTCCAACGCTCGCTCAAGCTTAACACGATGATACAAGATGCAAAAACGTGTTAGGCAAAAATACAACAGTACGATTAATAAAGCCAAGAAAACAGACATATACGTTGAAGGATTTGTTAATCATCCAGACAAAGCTTGAAACAACATATGGCAAAAATACCTTTGCTGCTCGCGCACTCCATTCTCCTAAAATAGCTCTTAACCTTTCGTTCTCTTCTACGTACTGTTTTAATGGTATAGTTAGAGAAAGCGACCGAGTTGGAAAATGTAATGATAGAAATACTAACAATGTATTAACGCCATTAAAATTTTGTCAACATATTTGTTTCTGAATTAAAAAACAAAAACAGAAAAAAAAAAAAAAAGAATAGGGCTTTTGAAGATATTCGTCTCCAGAACAACATAGGAAGCTAGAACTTGGAAATGGAAATACCTGGTTATTGGTAGTCCGCACTTGTTGTATCTCAGTATCTCTCTCAGCTAACAACGACCGTGCAAGCCTCAGTTCAGACTGTAGTTGATTCATCTGCGATAAAAACATGCATTACTTCTAATATGTACATTTAATGACACTCTAAACTGCGACAACATTGAGGAGGATTTTATTTTATTCATCTTTTGGTTGGTAAAAAATAAACTAAAACAAACTAGCTCCTTTTCCCAATGAAAAATGACTCAAGAAGCTATGTTTTAAACATGTGTACTGCAAGGACCAGATATTTTGCCCAGAATGCAATTATTCTCGGTTGCGTCTATAAGAAGGGGATGTGTTTAATGATTAGGAAAACATGCTAAGACATAATCGTCAAAACTTGAAAAGAGATCTCCTAAAAGACAAGACTTGTAAACAAAGCTGATTGCGTCTAGCACTCGCAAACATGAGGAACACCGGATATTACCTCCGCAGAAAGTGTCCGCAGTTCTTGATCACGAGCTGCCAACAAATGGGCAAGATCAACCTGCAAGTGACACAATATGGAAACGTGTGGAATTTCATTATCAATATAAGAAGATAGCTTCTATACGTTTGCATAGTACTAAAGTCTTTTTTCCTTGCTAAAAAGTAGCTAGAATCACTTTCACCTGAGGTGTGCTCCCATCATCAGAGCGTTCGTATTTACTTAAGCACTCTTGCAATCGAAGAATCTGCAATGTTCGAGTCCAAAATTATGTTATAAATTTACCACTAGTAAACACAAGCTGTAACATGTACATTGCGATCACACAATCCCATTCAGCAACCAAATAAGCATTACTTAGAAACCAATTGAACTATGTGCAATGAAATGCATTACGTCCGTACTGCTAATAATTGAAAGATCGTGTGATGATACCTCTTCGCTCATAAAGTGCAGGTTTTCACGCTGATATTGCAGCAAAGCCATTTGCTGATCAGAAAGCCTACCAGTATCATAATACCTGTTAACCACAGAAATATCACGGACATAATATGACATATTGCATAAAATACACATACAAAAGAGAAAAAATGCAAATGCTTCGTAACTGTGAGTGTAAGCGTGAGCGTTACTTGCAAATGCTACTAGGGATAGACAAAACATGGCAGTCACCAGATGCATTCCTTCGTGCATAAAATCCAGTGTAGGTTGGAAGCAACAATACAAGGTGTAAAGAAAAAAGTGACTAACTAAATAACTACGATTACCTCAAACCTTCCAATGAGCTTGATGGTTGTAGTGGAGAATACAATGACTTCAAGACGTCAGGCTGGGAATCTAACGAGTTGTATTGGTATATATAACCTAGAAAGCGCAAACATATGAGGGACCGAAAAAAAAAAAGAGAGGAAATAATAGCAACAAACACAATTACAAATTTCATGCCCCGAAGTAAACTCCTCCCAAATGTGCATATAAGCTTACCAATATAGAGACTCATAAATGATCCGGCACATACTGCTTCAACTACCATAATAATCCTGCAAATTTTACAGTTACTATACTTTCATTAAAATAATAAATCAGGTAAATTACATCAAGCCAACTTATACCTTAATATCGTAGAGATAGAAAGAATACTGATGTGGGGTCTCCAGACCATGACAAGTAGCATTGCAGCAGTTCCTAGAAGAAGTAAACCAATGTTAAAAATTAACCAGAACATGGTAGCTTCTTAAAAGCCATGTTGCTTCTTTTAATGAAGATGTGCTTAAAACCTTTTGAATTGCTTCAGTAAACTGTCAATGACAATAAAGATTTTAAAATGAAATTCGGATTAATGACAAAACAATAGGAAAACAACTTAAAACCATTTGGTACACCATACATACCATATGCGATAGTTGCAAATGGAAGGCGAACTATATGCTTCAACTTCTGGCTAAAACTATAATAACCCTGCGTACCAAGATGCTTTCTATGGTTAATAAATGAGGCGAAAATATCAGGTATAGATATATTCATTTAATAAAAAAAACATTAAATTTGTTTCATTTTTGAAATTTATTTGATTTACTGGACCCCAAGACAGATCCATTAGTTATGTGTTTGTGTGCAAGAGAAACGGTATTCTTCCACATATTAAAGAAAACAAAAAATAAAAATAGAAGGCAGATCAATCATGAAGTTAAAATTTTGACTAGTTAGAAAGATTACCTGTAAGCGAATTTTCTGAACTTGGTGTACGAAATACTGCTGAAAAATTCCTGAAACAGCAAATAGCCTATTTTCAATACTTCGCCCCCAAATACCATTCATATTCTGATCCAACACTCTGCTAAGGTAAACCAAAAATTTGCTCACCCATGAAACGAGAACTCATGATTTTTCCAACAAAGCAAACATTTCAATTTGAAGAATTGACTCATTAGAAAGAATAATCTTCATAAACAATATGTGAAATCCTCGGAAGGGTATAAAAGGCAATGTTTTGAGCCGTATGATCTTTAACACGTTCCATCAGTTATGCACATATTTTTGTTGTGAAGTGATTTTTGATCTGATTTGAAGTTCAAAAACACACTATTACTGGGCATACCATAGCGTAAAAAGCTCCCAAACAATATTCTATGTATATTTTTATTATTGTCATAAAAACGAGAAAAAGGAAGAGGCTTTGTTACAAAACCTGTAACTACCAGAAGGATGACATCGCAACTGCAAAGAAGTTGCGAAGTATATCTCTGAATTGGACTAAAAATCCATGGAGCTCCGACGGCCAATGCAGCATAACCTACCTACAATTGAAAAACGATCAATCCAACTAAAATCACATTAAAGTGCATCAGACTCTCAACTGTATTCAATCACATAATTTCCAAAAAAAAGCCTCTACTTGCCAATAATATAGAGTAAACGACACTCCCGAAAATGCTTCTTGACTTTCTATGACCAAGCAAAGGAGCTTCGTGCAGTATATCCAGAAACCTAAAAGCACCACAAACGATCAACCATGAAAAAATCACCACTTGAAAGAAGAGATCAGACGTTAGAATCAAAGCTTTAGCAACAATAATCACAAAAATGTTAAGCGTTTTACATTAATTGGCCATAATTTTGAAAGACGAAGCACAAACTACACAACATCGAACAATTTCCCTCAAAATCGGATTCATAGACGAAAGTTAGACGCAGATATGTTCTTCTGGATAACGAAAAATAGAAGGAATCGTTATTCGGAAAAGCTTACAGAGCGTCGTCTTCGCGAGATGTGGATGCCAATGGTGTGTTTCTCTCGGAAGCCATTTTCGGGGGATTTTTTTTTTTTTTTTTCCAGTTCTGTTTTCAGTAACCGAAACTGAATCTGGGAAAGAAGGAAGGAAACATCAACCCGTGTGCTAAAATCGCCTTAATTAATCTAGTATTACGGTTTTCCTTTTTAAGCTTAAATTAATAAAAGGATTAATTTCATAATGACCCCTGCATTATAGGCCAATTTCTAATGTACCCCTGATTGTTCTAAACTGTTCATTATGTCCCCTTATTTATAGAAAGCCCCTCAAATAGCCCTTTCATTCAACTTTGAAGTGGCATGCTTTCAAAGATTAATTGAAGGTATTAAATTCTAATTAAATCTGTAAAAGATTAAATTTTCAAAACTTGAAAGACTCCTTATACTTCAAGCCAAAAAAAAAAAGAAAAAAAATGCCCTACAACCATTCTCATTCTCATTCTCATTGTCAAACCTAGACCCGCTCACTCACTCCCCTATGACAACCCCTAGTCCCCATTTAGTTCAGCTACCCACCTTCTCATGTAAACGACTAGAGTCGTCAGCCGTTTGATATGAAATTGTGGGATATCATCAGGAATCTTTGTAGGCTCGACTTGGGATATTAGTTAGGCTGGACAAGTTTTTATAAATCTTCGTTTATCTACGCTGTCTTAGATTTAAATATGTGCAGCATGTTTAGAAATGTAGTTTGAACTTAAAAAAACTAATTTAAACTGGTTTTATTACAACATTTTTTTTTCACAAATTTTGATTTACTATGGTGTTTTAAGTTTGAATTAGGTTTTCAGATAGACTAGTGATTTTAGATGCTATTCATTATTTTGTTCAATTTGATGTAGCAAAATTTATATTATTTGATATCTTGTCTTTCGAAGGCTGGGATGCCTAAGGCCCTTTGGTATAATGGCACGTGGAGGAATAAAACATCCTTCAAAAACTGTACCAAGCGAAAAGGGTGCATTTAATGGGAGTTAAAGAAGCTGCAAGTGCCTTCTTGATTCATATTTCTTTAGCTACTTACTATACAACTTTCCTCAAATTGATTTGTTCAATTTGTATTTATGTCGACTTCTCACAGGGGAACAAAAAAAGAAAAGAAAAAAACTCTTATTTTCTTGTCTATGGAAACTCTATGTATGTAGCATCAAGAAGTCTATGTGCCCATGGGTTATGCAAAATGCATTCGATAATTTCAGTTTTAACCAAAAATTTTAATTACTACAATATAAAACTCTCATATGTTACACTTTAAACAAAATTGGTTCAATCTTCTATATTGTTTAAAATACTGTTCCTAGTTGGTGTCATTTTGTGATTGTTTTGGTTCATGAATAGCATATGCACAAATCGATCATTGCATCAATTAATGAAGTCTTATTTTTCTAGTAAACCACAACTTTTATTCACAAAATATTGTTACACGGTGTATGCTTGAAAATATCATGTAAGATTCAGCTTGTGGCCCCAAGAATCTAATGCTTTAGTATATAATGCTTGTACTTGGTTAATAATATACTTACATGTGGTAATTCATGCCGAACATGTTCAGGTGAGATTTAGAAAAAAGGACTATTCATGGTTTATTAGATTCGTAGAAGAATTGTAACTTTATATGTGTCATTTGGTTTCCAATAATAAAAATTACCAGGCATCTCACGGTGGGTTTAAAGTTTGGGGGTGTTTGGCAATGGTTCCCACCACTCAGTTCCCACCACAAACTCAGTTATAAACAGTGTAAAGCTCTCACATGTTACAGTAACAATAAAAAAGATGCTACAGTATAAAACTCTCACATGCTACAGTAAAAGTGGTTCTCACTACTGGTTCCCACCACCCTTCCAAACACCCTAAGTTTTAAATGTTAGAATAAAATTGTGATGAAAACCATCATCACCCAGGATCGTATATGTCAAATCATCAAGAATATTAATAAGATGCGGAAGCTAACCTGAATCTATAGATTGAATGTGATTCTTGAGTCCCTTTGGTTGAGGATCTTCCAAGTCTAGTACGTAAATCCTCCCTATTAGAATGCTCTGTAATCTCTCTGTAGATAGGTAACAGAAAAATAATGTACGTACTGACTTGGGGACCACAACCCCTTTATATAATTGCTAAACCTTAGCAATTATCCTTAATTACCAATTTAGCCCATCATAAAATTAGTAATTTCCCTTTTGGTCTCTACACATAGGAGGCCCACACTTAATGATGCATTAAAAGCCCAAAACCTAAATTGATCACTTTTAATTGGGCAACCTTATTGATAGCCTTTAATTCACATTTATTTAATATATTGGCCAATAATTGGATTTTGATCCAACAATCTCCCACTTGGGCTATATATGAAACTTTATAAATGTAAACTATATCTTATGAGCTCATGAATTTTGCTATCAAAACCTTATGCACCTCAACAATCTTGTCCATTAACCATATCAATATAGGACCAAAGCGACCTTCGTTGCATATGTCGTAACTAGACCCATCAATGACCACATATATCAATACAACTAATGACAAGATCAAGCATGGATGTGTAGCATGGAAATTTCATGCAATGTGATCTTAACATGTCTATTTCTAACTGGTCCACCTTAATACCTTAGTGAGATCAAACCATACCAAAAATCAGAGTGTGAATAAACTGAAAACTTTATTTCTGCAGAAAATAACCTCAAAATATCCATAATGTAATGACCAAGGAAACGTCATCAATAAAACCTAATATTTAATTGGGTTTAATTAATGAATTTATTCTTAAAAATGTGAAATTTTGTAAAAATTATAATTTCTGTGAAAATTACAATAAAATATGAATGAGCGGCATTGATTGCAAATTTTATGGCATATGTAATGCAATGGTGGATATTATAAAATACAAATTTTATGAGTTTGATGACTCAGAGATTTGTGCATAATATCCATAAAATGAATTTCATGTCACAATTAATTGTAAAATTGTGATATAAATGAATGAATGATTAGAATATAAATAGGACATAGAGGTTGTCCTAACCCTAACCGGGGGGTAGAAAGGAGGCCAGAGCAGTATAAGAATACTGCTAAATGAAAACGCAGATACGAAAAATGTCACGATTAGCCTCCAAAAGTAAACGAAAAGTAAGTTAAATATTTTTATACAGTCTAAGGATAGAAAGTACACTGATTTGACCACGGCAGTATGGGAAAAATACTATGTGGTGAAAAATTACACAGTATAAATTTTTAACTCCACAAAGTGGACATTTGCTTGAATTCTATTGGGCCAACAAGCCATGCAATATGGCCCAATAATATGAGGACACCTAGTGGTATACTCATGGGTTACCATGAGTCACCAAATGTGATAAGGATGCATTTAAGGCAAAGTTATCACAAAAATTCACTTCCTTTCTTTCCTTCCAAGATCCGGCAGCCATGTCCAGGTCTCTAAAAAAATTTATCAGCCCCCAAACTTTGCAAAAATAACCCCAAACAAGTTTTACAAGCAAGTACAAGGATTTCCCACAAGTTTTAAGGTAAAATCCTAAACTTTTTCATGAGTTTTCAAGGGATTTTTCATGGGTAAAGGGCAAAGATTAATCCATGCTATTTTTGCATGAAAAGGAAGTCCAAGAAGAAGTTCAAGAAGCCTTTGAAGGCTAGAAATCCAAAAAGTGTTATTTGGGTAAGTTTTAAAGTTTAAAGTTTTGAATTTTGTTTTGATTTTATCCTTTCAAACCCATAAGGGGTTTTGAGCATGTATTTGCTGGAATTTTATGTATATGTGATGATTGGCAAGTTTGAGTTGTGAAACTTTGGTTTATAGTGCAAAATGACAATTTTTGCAAAAAGTATTATTTTTGTAATTTTGATGTTAGACTTTGCAAAAGTGATGTTTGAGTATGAGAATCTTTTGATTAAGGCATGGAATGGTTTCTGCAGGGGTAGAATTACAATTTGTAAACGGATTTTTGTAAAAATGCCATAGGGACTAAATTGAAAGAAAAAGTTCCTTCTCGGCATATTTGAAAAATAGTCAAAAACGCCCCTGTACAGTGATATTTTGGGAAAAGTTAAAACACAAAAGTTGTAGATCTCAATGAAACTGTTAGGCTACGCTGGCGGTTTGCCTAAAAACTCAATCATTTGTGAGTTTTTGATTTTTCAATAATATATTAAAAGTGAAAAAAGTGTTAAATGGCAAAAATATTATTTTTGCAAATGATTTAAGGTATGGTACCTTAAGTAAAAATGATCCTTGAGAAAAATAGGAAATTTTGATGCAAAGAAGTAAATTTTAGTCACGGGGGTAAAATCGTCAAAATTTTCAGTTCAGGGACTAAACTGCAAAGTTTTATGAAAGTGGGGCATAATTGAGAAATAAAGGGATTTGACCCACTAGGGTGTTATTTTGAAATTAGTATGTGGTTATTTTCGTAAGAATAACGAAATCGAGCTCGGGTAGGTTAGTAAACCCACGAAGGGCAAAATCGTCATTTTTGTCCAAATAACCCGAACCGTTTTGAAATGTTTCCAATGGAATAAGAAAATGACTAAAAAGGTTCCCGCCCTTCGTTACGAACGATAGGGTAAAGTTAGATAGAAATAAGAATAAAACCAGTGGTTTTTAGAGTTGTACATAGTAATACAACTCAATTTATTAACTAACGGATGTTTCGTATCGAAACATAGTGAAATTTGGCTAATGGCTTTGTAATTGGCCAACAGGATCCTAGGAGTCTAGGAGAAGAGATATCGAGGTTAAGTTGCCCGACATTTGCATCAAGTAAGTACCCTTCCCACCTATAGTATGAAATATAGGTTTAGAAAGAAATGTATGTATATGTATACCCGTGCGTATAATTAAGTGTAAACTTGTATGTTTGTCATAATATGAATACCTAGGGGTATAGTCATGTATGAATAATTGTGAGCATATTAATGTGTACCAGTGTGTACAAGATGTTACGTACCTGTGTGTACAATAATGAAAATGAGCATGTGTACCATGATTTTGTACCTGTGTGTATAATATGTTATGTACTTGTGTGTACAATAATAAAAATGAGCATGTGTATCATGATTTCGTACGTGTGTGTACAATGATAAATACTTAAGTATGTATAAAGTAGGTATCTGTGTGTACATTTGATGTTAAGTACCTGTGAGTACATTATGCTATATATCTGTGCGTATATTAATGTATACCAGTGTGTATAAAAAGTAAGTACCTGTGTGTACTATGCTATGCAAGAGAATTTATGTTTCATGGATAATATGTGATTATCACTTCATGTATGGTATGTCAACCATAATAAAGGGACTGGTAAATGTATCACCAGAAATTAAGAAAAGTGTCGTACCGTCTCCTAACTCAAGGAGAGTTTAAAGGATATGTTACGGTCACGGTGTTACGTAGACCTAAATGAAATTACGCAATGGTACGAACACTTGAGCCCTAATAAAGATAAGAAATGATGAGGATAAAGAAAGTTTATAAGAAAGCATAATTGATTCATGCATTCATATGAATATCCATGTGGGATTTATGGGACTTACTGGGCGTTAGCTCATTAAGTATTTCATGCTGTAGGTATACCGACGAGAAGGTCAGAATAAGTTCAAATGGTGAGCTGGCGGAGGGTTGGATGATGTGTAGATTGGGTATGGAGTCCGCTGCTGTAATGTTTTCCGCTACGTATGTTTAAAGTTATTTTGATATGAAATGTTTGAAAGAAAGATGTTATGAAAGTAAAAGTATTAATTATGTAAATACAAGTATGTGAAAGTATTTTGAGAATTATCAAGTTAATGTAAGTAAATTATTTATTTCTATTTAAAAAAAAAATTCCTAAATTTTTGCCCTAAAGTAAGTAAGAAAGAGTTTTATCACAGCCCGAAAAGGCGGGTTGTGACACATAAACTGAAATAACTGAAAAATGTCTATATCATAAGAGCATTTAAAATTACAAACTCCCACTAAAACTAAATATCCTGAAATGATATGACACCCATACGAGCAGTGTGCTCATGAAACATTTTGGGTGGCAATCCTTTAGTAAGCGGATCCGCAATCATGGAGTTTGTGTCGATGTGCTCTATAGACAACTGTCCACTCTGAACTCTTTCTTTCACAACTAGGAACTTGATCTCTATATGCTTTGACTTCGTCGAGCTCCTGTTGTTGTTGGAATACAAAACTGCTGACTTATTGTCACAAAATATCTTGAGTGGTCTTTGAATACTATCCACTATACGCAGCCCCGTGACAAAATTCCGCAGCCATATTCCATGATTGGACGCCTCATAACATGCTATGAACTCTACCGCCATTGTAGAAGATGCTATAAGAGACTGTTTAGCACTCTTCCAAGAGACAGCACCTCCAGCCAGAAGGTAGACATAGCCCGATGTAGATTTCATACTATCTTGGCATCCAGCAAAATCGGAGTCAGTATACCCAATGATCTCAAGCTGTTCTGACCTCCGATACGTGAGCATGTAATCCTTTGTTCTCTGAAAATACCTCAAGACTCGTTTGGCTGCTACCCAGTGATCCTTTCCAGGATTGCTTAAGTACCTGCCCAACATCCCTGTAACGTACGCAATATCCGGACGCATACAAACCTGAGCATACATTAGACTCTCTACTACTGATGCATAAGGAATCTTCTGCATTTCCTAAACCTTAAAATCATTCTTAAGGCACTGATTGAGACTAAACTTGTCTCCTTTAGCCACAGGGGTATCACCTAGTTTACAATCCTACATGCCATATCTCTTGAGAACCTTTTCGATATAGCCCTTATGTGAAAATCCAAGAATAGTCCAAGAGCAATTCTGGTGTATCTGTATACCCAACACAAATGAGGCATCACCAAGATCCTTCATCTCAAATTTCTTTGATAGAAATCTTTTAGTTTTGTGCAATAAGCCTGTATCATTGCTGGCAAGCAAAATATCATCGACATATAAGACCAAGAAAATATACTTACTCCCATTGAACTTGTGGTAAATACAATCATCGACTACATTCATCTCAAAACTAAATGAGATAATAACCTAATGAAATTTGTAATTCCAACAACAAGATGCCTACTTAAGCCCATAGATCCATCTTTAACTTGCAAACCATCTTCTCTGCATCTCCCGATACAGAGTTTTTCGGTTGCACTATACAGATTGTTTCATCAATGTCGCCATTTAAAAACATAGTCTTAACATCCATATGATGAAGCTCAATGTCAAAATGTGCCACTAATGCCATTATAATCCTGAAAGAATCTTTTGAAGAGACAAAAAAAAAATCTCTTTATAATCGATGCCCTCTTTCTGTGTAAAGCTTTAGCGACAAGACGAGCCTTATACCTCTCCACATTGCCTTTCGAATCCCTTTTGGTCTTAAATATCCATTTGCAACCAACGGGTTTCGCACCTTCAGGCAATGGGACAAGATCCCAAACGTCATTGTCTTTCATAGACTTTATCTCTTCATTCATGGCATCAATCCACTCTTGAGATCTAGAACTTTCCATGGCTTGAGGGAAGTTGATTGGATCATCTTCCACCATACCAATGTCATACTCGTGTTCTTGGAGAAATACAATGTAATCATCTGGCACCGCACTTCTCCTTTCTCTAGTGGATCTCCTTAATGGCATAGGTTCTTGAGGTGGTTGAGTTTGTTCTTCTGGAACAATTTCTGGAATGGGAGGTTCTCCGACATTGTCTTGATCTGGGTCTGCTTCTTGAACAATGTCAGGAGTAGAAACCTGATCAATGTCAATAATAGCTGTGGGAATATCAATATATTCCTCTTCAAAGACAAAGTCCCTAACCATATCTCCCCCCGCAAACTCGACATCATCAAAGAACCTGGCATTCCCCGTCTCAAAAATCGATTTGGTCGTGGGATCATAAAACTTGTACCCCCTGGATCTTTCAGAGTATCCAATAAAATAACAACTAATCGTCCTTGAGTCCAATTTCTTTTCATTAGGCCTATAAGGCCTTGCCTCAGCTGGACATCCCAAAACATGCAAATGCTTTAGACTAGGCTTCTTGCCCGTCCAAAGTTTGTAAGGGGTTTTGGTAGTTGCTTTAGTTGGAACCCTGTTAAGGATATACACTGCAGTCTTAAGTGCTTCTCTCCAGAGTGATTCTGGTAAGGTAGAATAAGAAATCATACTCCTCACCATGTCCTTAAGCGTTCTATTTCGTCTTTCAGCAACACCATTCATAGTGGGCGAACCCGGCATAGTGTACTGTGGGACGATACCGCTTTCCTCTAGGAACTTAGCAAACGGTCCCGGACGTTGTTCACCTGAACCGTCATATCTACCATAGTATTCACCACCACGGTCAGATCTGACGCTTTTAATCCTTTTGCTGAGTTGATTTTCAACTTCAGCCTTATAATTTTTGAACACATCCAGCGACTGTGACTTTTCATGAATGAGATATATATAGCCATATCTGGAAAAATCATCTATGAACGTTATAAAATATTGTTGACCATTCCAAGAAGCCGTAGGGAATGGCCCACAAATGTCTGTATGTATAAGTTCTAAGACGTCCAAAGTCCTGTTGGCCTCAAATCTCCTTTTATTGGTCTGTTTCCCCTTTATACAGTTGACACAAACACCAAAATCTGTAAAATCTAAGGGGTCTAGAATTTCTTCTAACACAAGTCTCTCTATTCTCTTTCTGGAGATATTGTGCCACAACGCAACTGAATTCTCATTGGTTAATTTTCTCTTTATACCTCATGTACTTAATTACAGAGATTCATTAAATGAAGCAATTATATCAATCAAAGAAAGATTATCGTATCTTGACAAAGAACTAGAACCAACCAATTTTGAATCATGAAACAAACTATATTTTTCATTTTCAAATGAACAAGAATAACCGGATTTGTCCAAAGCAGAAATAGAAATCAAATTCCATCTAAAAGGTGATATAATGAATTTTTCATAAAGATCCAAATAAAATCCAGTCTTAACAATAATCTAAATTTCCCTATTGCTTCAACTTCAACCTTCTTGCCATCTTCCACATAGATGTACCTTTCACTAGCATTTGGCTTTTGACATTTAAGGTAGCCTTACCTAGACACACTGATGTGAGTGGTTGTATTAGAATCTATCTACTAAGTGTGTTTAGGTATCAAAGTTAAATTAACCTCAGAGCAAACCAAATTAAGAAGCATACCTTTCTTAGCACGTCAAGCATGGTAATTGGCTCAATGCTTCTTTTTATGCCCTTCAGGTCCATAGAAGAAACAACTAGTACCTTACGAATTATCCAGTCTCTTTTGTTGTTTCTTTTAAGGTGACGTAACTGTAGCTTCCTTATCCTTCTTTCTTTTCTTCCCTTTGTTATTGGAAGTATTAGCTAAGTGAGCACTTTCTGTCTTTTCTTGTTTCAACCTTTCCTCTTCTTGCACACAGTGTGAGATAAGCTCATTAAGAGACCAAGTCTCTTTTTGGAAGTTGTAGCTCACCTTGAATTGACTGTATTGTAGGGGACGAGATATAAAAATCAAATGCACGAGCAAGTCCTTAGAGAGGTCAAGCTTAAGTGCCCTCAATTTTGGAGCAAGATGAGACATCTCCATGATGTACTCCTTGATGTTCCATTTACCTTTGTATCTTATTGAGATGAGGCTTACCAAAAGTATGCTTTTTTTAGCCTTTTTATTTATGGTAAATCTCTTCTCAATGTCCTAGAGGAACTCTTTGGCTGTCTTTATCGTTTCCGATATAGTGCCACTGAATGCTTCTGGAATGGCTTTCTTCATGATCATCATACACATGCGATTTGACTTCTCCCACCTTTCCATGTCCTTCTTTTGATCAGAGAAACTCTTATCTGTAATAGGTGCGGGAGAAGGAACCCTTAACGCAAGGTCGAGATCTATGATTCCGAGAACTATTAGGAGGTTCTCTTGCCATGATTTGAAGTTGCTACCATTCAACATAGGAATTGAATTGATGTTGGCAGTAATATTAGAGGCAGAACTAGTAGCTGAAACAGAGAACAAAATAAACAAAACCAAAACAAGCTCACATAAGAATCCATAATTAACAATAATAAATCCAAATAAAGGTAAACTCATCTCAAGATATCGGGCACTCCATTAATATTTAGTCTTTGGACAGAAATATTAACTTGTAAGTGATATCTTGGTGTAGTAATCAAACACTGACAATAAGAACATGTCAAACAATAAATCTTCCTTTGGGCCGATTTATTGTTTACATGTAAAACCGAATAATCATTACGTGTTTATCACCACAGGTGTACATGCAATTCTGTCAAATATTGCCTTCCTTTGGGCCGGTCAATATTCACATAAGTTACATAAACACAACCTTTCATATTTCAAAACAAATTAATTTCCACAAGAGATGCCACTTTGGTGACATGTTGCTTCAATTAATTCATCTCAAAATATATATAAAATACCAATATTTGAATTTAAAATTGTACCAAAATTGACCAAAATTAAAAATAAAAAAATAAAAAATAAAAAAAAAATTTGGTCAAGGTCAACATTGACTGGGTCGGGGCTGGACTGGGTCGGGAGAACCCTACTCAGATCCTAAACCAGCCCCCCCTTCTTTTCTTTTCTTTTTTTTTTTTTGGGTTAGCCAGGGGTTCAACCCCTGGGGACTTCCTGGTCACGGGCCCAACCCGTGTAGAAAAAACCAGTCACGGGTCGGCCCGTGTATCCTTCCTTTTTTTTTTCTCGGAAACCCAGGGGTTTGAATCCCTGGGTTGGAACGGATTACGGGCCCAATCGGGCCCGTGTAACTCAGGTCTGGGCTTCGGCCTAGACCTTACCCTGATTAACCCTAGGGGTCTCTTGAACCCTTTGGGCGAAACACGGGCGGCCTAACGGCCGCCGCCTGTGTGCAGCGGCCAAACGGTCGCTGCTTCTTTACTCTGATCGATGCCCCAGAGCTACAACCGAAAGGGGCCGATGTCGACGGTCGAAACCCCGGCGACCGGCGAACGACCCAACATTTTTTTTTTATTCCTCATGCGGCGGCCTCTGTGGCCGCCGCTTTCTTTCCGGCCTCTGTCTTTCCGACGCAGCCTCATAGCCACGCACGGAATCCTTCACCGGCGGACGTAAGGTTGCCGCCGGCGTTGTTACTGAATCCAGAAGACGTTAATCTTGAATATATATATATATATAACCCCAAAAATGGTTGTTTCACGAAGGAAGAACACAACATTGATGGACTTTTTTTTTTTTTTTTTTTGCTTCACTTTTCGGCAGATATAATGCCGTACATATCAGTCAAAAGAAAAAAAAAATCTGCAACAGTAATTGAAAACGATTGAAACAATTGATGTAACTTTTTCTTTTCGGCAATCGTGCCGTACAAGAGAGTTCAAACAAACTGAATTGTATTCAACCAAAAATTTAAACAATTGTTCTTAAATTTAACAATTTTATTAAAACCATAGATTGTTAAATTTGAGAATTTTTAATGAGAATCACATATAGAAAATTATTGATTCTCAATGATTCAACATAAACAGGCTCTAGATACCACTTGTTAGAATAAAATTGTGATGAAAACCATCATCACCCAGGATCGTTCATGTCAAATCATCAAGAATATTAATAAGATGCGTAAGCTAACCTGAATCCATAGATTGAATGTGATTCTTGAGTCCCTTTGATTGAGGATCTTCCAAGTCTAGTACGTAAATCCTCCCTATCAGAATGCTCTGTAATCTCTCTGTAGATAGGTAACAGAAAAATAATGTACGTACTGACTTGGGTACCACAACCCCTTTATATAATTGCTAAACCCTAACAATTATCCTTAATTACCAATTTAGCCCATCATAAAATTAGTATTTTCCCTTTTGGTCTCTACACATAGGAGGCTCACACTTAATGATGCATTAAAAGCCCAAAACCTAAATTGATCACTTTTAATTAGACGACCTTATTGATAGCCTTTAATTCACATTTATTTAATATATTGGCCCATAATTAAATTTTGATCCAACATTAAACACATAAAAAAGTTGGGAACTTCATGGCAAAACTTCGTAATTGGATATTCTGCGTGAGCTGGAAGCCAGGCATGGTTTGCTGCCAATTCAAAGTCCAATCTCAAAAAATGTATTAAAATTTGTGGGTTTAACTCCTTATTTGAAAGATAAATGTTCCATGTCATTCTTTGCTAGTTTCTTTTTATTATTATTATTATTTTTTTTTGGGACTGTTGTTGAAGGACCTAATGACAAACATCTTTGCAGATTCCTATCAATAAATAATAATGATAAAAAGTGTGAGTTTTTCCTATTAAGCGGTTAACATTTTCAAGCACCGTGATACATGGCACATTGCACGATGCCTTTAGCCCCCCAGTACATGGCCTTTTGCTGAAGTTGGAACATAATTTTAGGATTGACAAGTTTTAGACTTTACTGATTATCTTCATAATTTTAGGTGGTAATCTTACATGGGAATTGACTACCATTTGTCAACTTGCGATTGGGGGAAGACTGATTACTTAAATTTCAGATACACAATTTACTAAATGAAATGCAGGGTTGGTTTGCAGAGTTTTACACCTAATGGGGCCGCTAACTGTTATTCCCATTAACTCTCCTTTCTCTTTCTTCTCCCCTACTCATTTGTTCTCTTTTCTACAAAGAGTAAACCCAACGCCATCGGTACCTGTAAAAACAAACACCACACCAGAGAATGACTACCATTCCCAAAACAAAAAAAAAAACATTTAATACCAAAATTTTCACTTACAGAAAAACAAAAAAAATCAAACGTCTTCAAATCAATTTACCCAATGCGTAATTAAGTAGGCTGGCGGCCTCCCTGTGCTTCTTCCCGAATGCATGACGGCGTGATGTCAACCGCCGACCTTTATAGCTGACGAAAGAATTGGCGTGAGCGCAACACCTAAGGATATGTTGCCATTTCTTGCACTCCCCTATTCTTCTTGTTGCCAAAGTCGATGTTGAACCCTCCGCCGCCAATACAGGCCTCAAATTAGGCGACAAAGATCTGTTGTATAGATTGTCGACAGAGGGTATGACACCAAAGTGGATTACAAGATCTGACTTTTTCTGTCCATAGGAATAAATTAGTAGAGTTTTGAATAAACATAGTTTCAAAAAAAAAAAAAAAAAAAACAATTTTGTTTAAACTTGTTCAAAAAAAAATTCCTTTTAACAATAATTAAAATTTAGAGAAAGCTAGGTTTAGCGTAAACCAGAGAAAAATGATAAAATAGTTATAGAAGAAGATAAAAGTAAATATGTTATTTTTAATTTATTTTGTGGGCCCTATAATTATTAAGGGTATGTTTATTTCAAGTATTATTTAGACTCAATTGGTTCTAATTTGGATTTGAGTATCAAGAATCTTTTGAATACGTGTTTGTTTTCCTCAAAATCTAAATCCTTTGAGTATCAAGAATTCAAGTTTTTAGAGTTTTCATCCCTTAAATTTTTAATACTTGAATATCTCTGCTACAGTAAAAACTAAAATTCTCTTTCTTGTATTTGAGGGAAAAAAATCATAACTTCTTCATTTTATATTCAATTGAGATGATTCTTTTTTTCAATATGTTCCTAGTTAAGAGAAAAACAAATTATGATCTATATTGCATATTTTTTAAGATCATTAACATTAAGATTTTATTAGATTTGTTAATAATCAAAAACTATTTTCACCACCCCTCCAAACTCAAATTTTAATTTTATTCCATACTCAGATTAATACTTAAATTCATATCCAAACACCAATTCGTATAACAGTTCAAATCACTAATTCAAACATATTTACCAAATGGACCCTAAATATTCATACTGCTATCATTTTATAACCGAAGTGGATAGCAACATGGTAGGCCACATACGTGGGAGGGCACCTTCCTAGCTTTATTCTTATTAGAAATACCATTTTAATCCCCATGAGGTTACAACCACAACTAATGAAACATAAAGCTTTAGTATAGTATGTAGAGTATTTTTTTTTTACTGAGATCTAGTATTTTATTGGTAGCGGGGTTGTAACCTCGGTGGGTTAGATGTGATTGCTCTTCTTAATATTATTGTGCTTAGGGAAAAAACCTTTTTCATCTAATGGGTTAAAACTCTACTACTCACATAGACTGGGTCCCAACTTTTTATTCATAACAGGGCTATAAACTCATTCGGTTAAATAGAATTGCTCGTACTTAGAGTATTTAAGCGGCCAGCTTGATATTTTATGCATATAAAAGTTTACTTTTTATTAAAAATGAATATTGGGGCTCTATCATGATGGGCCTTCACACGTATAGGGTATAGACTCCATGGCCTCTTGTGGTTGGCTCTACTGTTCTACCTGTCAAGAGATGATAGGGGTGTTCATGGACTGTTTGGGCGGCTTTTTTCCTCCAAGCCACTAATCAAACAAAAAATAAATTTTATTTTTGGATGGTTCGAATAGATTGATATTTGTACATATACTAAACCAAACCACACCATTCATAAGCGGTTTGGACGGGGTGGTTTGGGCAATTTGTACTTAAGATTAAAAAAGTTTTCACATAATACAAATCAAAATAAAATATCTAATTATTTACCATTCAAGGTTTTAAAACAAACCAAAAACCAAACTAAAAGGTTATAATAATGAAAATTAAAGTTCACTTACAACCAACTAGAAAGTCAAAAGTACAACATAACAAAAAAAAAACACAATTAAGTTTTAAACTTGAACAAAAGAAGCTGCAGAGAGATGATAACAGAAGGGACAACATAGATGGCAGAGATGGTGTGGCGAGTGGGGCAGCGGTATTGCAAAGACGGTGCTGGAAGGGGAAAAGGCAGGCTAGGGTTCCATGATTTTTTTTTTTCATTTTGGCTTTGAGGTTTTTTGCTCTAAGTTTTTTTTTTTTTTTCATTTTGGCTGTGAGTTAGTCATATGTGTTTTTTTTCTTTATTTGATTTTGTTTCATATATATATATATATATATATATATATGTTGATGAGCGATTAACATTTAGGAAAAAGTAAGGGAAAAGTAAAATTATAAGATGTGAAGAGTTGCATTTATACATGCGTAGAACTTTTTTAATCACCAATTAAAAATACTCTATATAAAAAATAATAAAAATTCTCTCATATAAAAAATATTTAATAAAAAATATATATAATGAATTGGTGGGCGGTTTGGCATGTGATTTGGGTAGGTGGTTTAGGTAGGCGGTTTGGAAGTGCCAAACCACTAACCAAATCATCCAAAATTATTTGTGTAAAAAACCCCTAAACCATCCAAACTTAAAATAAAAACCATTGGATTGGTTCAATTTGGTTTGGTTTGGACGGTTTGGGTGGTAGCGGATTTTTTAAACACCTCTAGAAGTTTAAGTGTCAGCACGTCGGGGTGACAGAGGATGGTGAATCCACAACAGTGGTTTTTGCATTGGGTATGGGCAAAACATGCTTTTAGGCTCACTTGGTAATGGCCCTCGCTAGGCTATGGGTAGACTTGGCTAACCCCAAGGATTACTGCGTCTGAGAATGATACCCTTGCGATCCTGTCTTCCATTGAGGATGATGACTTCACCAAGGAGAATCTCTAAGTGTGGGAGTGGTGTGGAAGAGGAACATGAGCAATTATGAAGGATTTTCCTATCTCTTTGGTGGTGAAAGTATGCCCATTAGATTGGATGAGGTGTTTGAGTAAGATAGTGAGGTTTAGTGGTCCCTCAGGTGGGGTACTTTTTAGAGAGAAAATGGATGTAGTCTCTGTTGATTGGATAGTTTAACATTTAGAGAGAGTTTAGATAGAGAAAAAGTGGTGGATCTCTAACTTTGGTCTTAGTGTTTCTTAGATATGGGCTTTCCTTAAGTTGTATAAGAACATGATTTTGATAGGGTTTTATGTTATTTTTGGGCTCAAGAGAGGTGATGTTCAAGTCTTGGGTTTCTTTGGGGCTTATTGGAAAAGATGGAGTTTTGCGTTTTCAACTAATGGCGGTGGATGATTTAGGCTATGGGGCAGTTTTCCCTTGCTTGTTTGAGATTGATAATGATGTTTATGGAGGCTTTTAGGCGGTCTTGTGGAGACTTAAGATGGTAATATAGTGGTTTGAGCTTAGTGACGTGATGGTTAATCATGGAGTTTTTGTAGTGGCCAGATTCCCTCCCGAAGAGTGTCATTGATGGAGAGGATGGTGGAGATGAAGAGAGAGAATGAGGAAGATGGTGACCGTGGGGCTATGTGAATGCGGGCTTGCTTTGACTCAGCCTTGATTTTCATTGTTGTTTTGAAGGTGGTAATGGGGTATTTATAAAAGAAAGGAGTCTCAGTTTGGTTGGGGGTCTTCTACTTCAGGTGTTTAGTTGAGGGTGTTTTTGGACTTAGTTCTATAGGAGAAGCTAGAAAAGGAAGTTTTCTGACACAGGAAAAGTTTTCCTCTATGTTTAAATTTGGTAAAGAATATAATATGGAGGTGGCAAGTGCACTGATACTCAGTCGACCTAGCAAGCCTACTTTGGGTGATTTGCCATGAAGGAAACCAAAGTGGAAGAGTTTGCCTTACCAGTTTTGTATCTAATCAGAGCTTGGGCATTGTTGCGATGTTGACTAGTTTAGATAAAAAGTTAGCTCGTCCTTTATGAAAGAGAATCACATGACGACATGGGTGGGTTACTATTGACGTGGTATCTCAAGTGAGTTGGATGGGCTTTTTTCTAGTATTGGGCTAAGGTTTTGGAACAGGTTTTTGGACTATATTTTATGCTAATTTCCTCACTACTTATTTTATTCTAATTTCAATTAAACTTAAGACCTTCCAAGTGGGTTGCAAGTATAATTGGATTGAATAAAATAGACGTGTTCACATTCCTTGTTTCATCCAAACCATGACCTACTTAGAGAAACTTAAATGGCTTGGGTCTACGTACCTTATATTAGGCTATATCATGGGATAAAGATTAGGCTTGTACCTTGTGAAAACAAAACGGTATCAACAATGAGTAAGACTTATTACAAAATCTACAATTATTATTCAACACATTAAAAAGTTTATTCTTAAAAAAAAGAAAGAAAATTAGAACCATTGCAAAAATTTCAAAAGTGTTAGGAACTATCACAACTTTTCAATCAATATTACACCACAAAGCAGTTTCTGCAACATGAAACAAACGTGTAATAAACCTGCAAATTCAATTTTGATCTATGTTCTTGGGGGATAGGAAATAGTGACGAATGGTAGGTTTTTTAAGGCCTTCCTTAACTCACTATGTCTGTTGGTTCGCTAGTTTAAATTGTGTTAATTTGAATTTTTGGGCTTGAAAAAAAAATTGAATTGTGTAGTTTAAATAGTAATCCAAACTGGTACTTGGATGTATAATTCAAGTGTTAATTTAAACAAAATATTCAATATGAATTTGTATTTGGATGAATATTGATAATCTAGTTTAAAGCATGAAAATTATTTAATTAAAGAATAAACATGAAATATGTAAAAAGAAGTTATTTAATTAACATATAATATAAACTAATAGTGTTAAATTATAAATATAAATATATGAGGGTGAAATTACTGTTTAATGTTAATTAGAAATATTGAAATGAAATGGGGGTTTGAATTCTAAATTGGTTGGTTTACTCCAATTTGAACTAGACTAAACCAATGAAACAAACACAGCCTATATTTTCACCGATTAGAGTAACATTCATTGACCCCTAAATATACTTGATACAATCTAATTATTTGTAAATTTTATCAAATTGGGTCAAATTCTTTTATAATTATTTGTAAAGGGGTTAATTATAAAACTATACCTCATATCTTTAATTATGTAAATCCCTCTATTTTTAGAAACTATAAAGATATCATTTGAATTTAAAAATTTTGTTTCAATTTTGTCTTTTACGAGCTTTTTGGATGGAAAAAAAAGGAGATAAAACTAAAGATATCCTTAATTAGGTCGAATTTGTTTCCAAGATATTTTTTCTTCTTAAGAAAACTTTTCAAAAAATAATTTTAATATTCAAAAAGCCATAAAACTTGAGTTCTTTTTTTTTTTTTTATAAATTTGATATTTTTATTTTATAATTTTTATGTTTTAAATCTATATAATATTTTTTACAATTGTCTAAGGGTATTATATTTTTTTGCCTAATTTTTTTTTTCTATTCATAAGGATGAAATTGAAATAATTTTTTTAAGTTCAAAGAATACCTTTGTAATTTATAATAACAGAGGAAAAATTGAAAAATAGTTAAAATTAGAAGTATAATTATAAAATTAACTATAATTTATTTAAATTAAGTGAAGATAAAATAACCTGAACTTATTGGCACCCCTCTAAACTTAAAAACTCTCATTTTGCTTTTGAATTTTAACTTTAGTCCCCACTTAATCTTTTTTGTTATAATTTATGTTAACTAAAAAAAAGAATTTAAGAGTGGTCACTTATTTTTTTTCTATTTATTTTTAAATGATTTTTTTAATAAATAGATCACTTGACGATGTTACCTCTTGTCTAGTTTGATTTTGACTAGAAATTTTAATAAAGGTTTTGTTTGAGAAATAAATTGAAACTTTAAGTGTCAACTTGCTACAGTATAAAGCTCTAATATGTTACAGTGAAAAACAAGCTACAATGTAAAGCTGTAAAAAAATTTACTTATAACGTGAAGCTCTGATACTATAATATTTAAGTTCTAACTTACTAAAGATGAAATTCATAGGAAAAAAAGAGTTTTTCAAGTTTAAGAGCAAACCTCAAAGTTCAGGCGTTGGTGAGATTATTTGATGTTAAAATGTGGAATAACGGTCCTGTTTGGTTTTATTTTGAAATTTTTAAAAATATTTTTGTACGTTTTTTGAGATAAAAATTTTAAAAACACGGTTAATATAATTCCTAAAAAAAATTTATTTTTAAAAATTAAACTATTTTTATTTATTTTAAAATAACAACAAACGGACCCTAAATTAGTGCTAGGCATTTGAATTAAATAAACAAATTCAAGCCAAGAATATTAGTTGAACACCTAATTGGCTAATCAACGCTAAAAAAAAAACTTACAAATTAAACCGGCAGAGCCAAGTGCAAAATAATTACCCGACGCAAACTGGCAGCTTTTTCTCCCCCTTTTTCCCGGGAAGACTTGTGCCTCTGTTGGAAATGGAATCATATCCCAAAAAAAACAAAAAAATGCTGCTGAAAATGCTCCAATTCTTCTATTCATAACCCACGTTTCTGATCAGCGATGCACAGCGGTAATCGCTTTCACTTTTATGTGTGGAGTTCAGAATTTGGTTTTGGTCGTTTCTCTATTGTTAACCCCTTGAAGACTAAAGAATCGAATTCGATATCTGGGCAACCCACCAGAAAATATTTAGAGCGGCGGTTACAGAATCAGATGAGCCTTTTGTTCTTTACAACGACTCGTCCTCTGTCGGTCCGAGCCTCAAGGATCGCCATTGCCCATTTCCACAGCCTGGCCCACGATGGGTCCCGCGCTCGTCCCTTCCCCGATGGAGAGGTAATCTCGAATTCCGAGGCTTGGTTTGTGAAGGTCGTTTGTACTCTCTTTGTTCGTTCTCATTCCTTGGATAGTTATTTTAGTAAGAACTTAAATCCTTTAATTGCATTCGAGGTCATTAGACGGTTGAATAATCCTAGATTAGGTTTGAAGTTCTTTGAGCTGAGTAGAGTCAATTTGAATGTCAATCATAGTTTGGGCAGTTACAATTTACTCATGAGGTCCCTTTGCCAAATGGGCTTTCATGATCCGGCGAAATTTGTGTTTGATTGCTTTAGGAGCGATGGCCACTTGCCTCATAGCTCGATTCTAGAGTTTTTGGTTTGTTCATATGCACAAGTGGGAAGGTTAGACCTTGTCGAAAATATGCTGGACGGTCTTCGGCGTGACGGGATTAGTGTACGTTCGGTTGTTTACAATAGTTTGTTGAATGTGTTGGTTAAGCAGAATCAAGTTTCTGAGGCAGTTTGTTTGTTTAGAAAACGTACGGACGCACTTTTTCATCCGGATACTTGGACTTTCAACATTCTCATCCGGGGTTTGTGTGGAATAAGGGATTTTTATACTGCTTTTGAGATTTTCAGTGATATGGGCAAGTTAGAATGTCCTCCAGATATTGTTACATATAACACTCTGATAAATGGGTTGTGCAAGGCTAATGAAGTTGATAAAGGTTGTGATTTACTGAGGGAATTACAGTCAAGAAGTGAACTTTCACCCAATGTTAGAACTTTTACGTCGGTAATATGTGGTTATTGCAAATTGGGTCGGATGGAGGAGGCTTCTGCCCTTTTCGATGACATGATGGCTTCTGGAATTAGCCCAACTGTAGTCACTTTCAATGCTCTCTTTGATGGATTTGGTAAGGCTGGTGACATGGCTTCGGCAATTGCCTTGTATGAGAAGATGCTCTTTCATGGTTATCATCCGGATGTTGTCACTTTCACTTCTCTAATTGATGGCTATTGTCGGGCTGGGCAGCTGAACCAGGGTCTAAGGCTTTGGCGTGATATGAGTGCAAGAAATGCAACTCCAACTGGGCATACTTTCTCGGTTCTTATCCATGCTCTGTGCAACTTTGATAGACTACATGAGGCTCGTGATTTGCTGAGGCAATTAAATTGTACTAACATTGTTCCAGAACCTTTTATGTACAACCCTGTAATTGACAAATTATGCAAAGCGGGCAATGTTGATGAGGCAAAAATGATTGTGGCAGAGATGGAAGAGAAGAGATGTAAACCAGACAAAGTGACGTTTACCATTCTTATACTTGGGAATTGTATGAAAGGGAGAATGTTGGATGCAATTGGTGTTTTTAACAAGATGTTGGCTACTGGTTGTGCTCCAGATAAAATAACAATACATTGTTTGATGTCTTGTCTTTTAAAGGCTGGGATGCCTAATGAAGCGTTTCACATTAGAAAAACTGCAACCAAGGTTCTAAATGTTGGTACTGCATGTTTAAGAAGTAATCAAATAAGAGCAAATGCTGATATACCATTGTGTGTATAATTGAGTGGCTACCACAATGTGCACACAATACTATTGGTCGCTTCAGTTGGAAATGATTATTAAAAACTGTACCAAGTACCAAGCAAGAGTGGCACATTTTTATGGGTTTTGAGAACCAGTAAGTATCTCCTTGATGATTATTTTGAGGACCTAATTAGATATTTGTTTAACTAATTACAATACAAATTTCCCCAACTGATTTGTTTAATTTGTATTTCTTGTAAATTATAACAAGAGAACAAAATATTTATTTTTCTTATTTATGGAAACAACATTTAGCATGTTAGGGTCCTGCCTGGTTGGTAGTTTCTACTTAGTCTTATAGCATAAATAGAGGATTGGTAGTTAGTGAGGGATTTGAGCTTTATGGGGAAAAAAAAACTTTATAAGGAAGATTCTGCATGAACAGAAAAGTAGGCATGTTTTTGTCCCAATGCTAATAATAATTTCAAAATTGGCTAAAACATTTTGGGTTAAAATTCTTAATTGAAGCATTAACGTTCTATAGATTGTTTGCCACTTGCTAGAGTTGTTAATACTTTTTTTTCCCCTAGACTGCCTGTGAAATTCAGAATCATACTTTCAATAGCGAGTGTTTGGACTTCGACAGCTCTATAGAAAAGTGTAGCAGCTGCAGGCCTAATGACAGCTCTTGGAAACATGTTGTTTCCTAGACGGATGAGATTTTCAAGCACTCGGGTACGTAACAGATAGCACAATGCCATAAGCCACCGATACGTGGCGTTTGGTGGAGCACTGTTTTCTGATAGGTAATTTTTAGTAGTTATCTTCATAACAGTGGTAATGTTATTTGGGAATTGATTCCCACATTGTTTTGGGACCCTCTTTTGGGATTAGTTTCTTTGACAAACTACCTCTAGAAACTATAGTTGGTTGTCTATTATTATGTTAGACTTCAAGAATGGGGCTGGCCAAAAAGCAAACCATAAATAGCATGATTTAAGTTAATAGTGTCTTGAAAAAAATAGGCTTGCAGGGAGAAGGTAACGTATCATGCTCAAGATAGCAAAAACACTAATATTATGCATTTTAGGTCGTTTCTGACTCTCACAAAGATGGGCAGTTACGAAATGAAGAATTTTAAGACTAGGAGCGTCTCCAAGAGGTCACATGGTGCATCAACTCAGGTGAGATATTCTTGTTAGCTTATTGATATCTTATCCTCGAATCAACAGTGTAACGTGTTTATGTTAGTAGTTTATATAGGCAATTTATATATATATATACACATTCACACACACACACACACATATTATCAAACAATCTATTATCTATTTTATTGTCAAATTTTGTGTGTAATAGCCATAGGAGGGAAGAAAAAGAAAAAAGAGGAAAAGGAATTAGTATCTCACATTAAACAAGATGGGATTTATCATTATTGTTGCTGCTGCTGCTGTTGTTGTTGTTGTTGTTATTTTACTATCATATTATTATTATTATTATTTTGGTGATTATCACATTGGTGAAATCTTCTTTTCAGACCCCAAAAAAAAAGTGTCTAAACATGCCTAAGATTGCATTTGGCTAGGTTGTAGATTTCTACTGCCAAGGCGTTTATGGATGTAAATTATGCATTTGATTTTGTTGGATTTAGGATCTTTTTCCCCCCTCTTCTTTCGTCTATAATAGTAAAGTTATGTTCTCTGCTTGAATAAAAGGAGTTGTTTTTCCTTGATGAATTGAAAATCGTAGCCATTTTATGAACGGAGTTACAGAAGCCTAATTTTTATTTTTGTTGATCAGTCATCAGATGATTAAAAGGTGAAAATTCTCTGCATGTACAAAAGGTCATAGCTATAAAACATGTGATTCCTCCGCCTGGAAATGCTCTGCAGTACTTCTTGTACCAGATTCTTTGAGGATGAAACATAAGATTCTGCTAATGATGTTCTTCACTGAGACTTAAAAGCAAGCAATTTTCTTTAAATGCGCATTGTGTTTAAAAAGATGTTAGATATTATACGCAAGTTTGGAGCCCGCGGCGCCCTGCCGTGTGGAGATTTTTTTTTAAATAATTTTTTTTATAAATACATGAATTTTGAATTTTTTTGTAATTTATTTATTCGAGTTGGTCAGACTATGTACATTGGTGGATTGGCGCCAGCGACAAGTGTTGAACACGAGTGGGCATCTTTGTTGAGAAAGAATAATAATATGTTAGATAATCGAAAATAATCTATCAGATTACTCTTTGGTGACCGGTGGCTGCGACTGGAGTAGGCTGCGGTTGACCACCTTTACTCAAAAATGAAAAATATTGACAGATCTTAAGAAATAAGCTACTTGATTACTCTTTAGCGTCAGCTACCAGAGCCGGACACGGCTGACTATTTTTGCTGAGAAGAAAAAATGTTTTTTATTTCTTTTTCTTTTTAAAATGAGGGTTGTAACACGAGGATTTCTCACACTTAACTGTAAAGTTCTGGTCCGATGCATTAGTGCTGGTATAATCGCTGGTATAATCGTACCCAAAAATTTGTTGAGAAGAAAAAATGATTTGAATAATTTAAGGACCAGCAATCAAAGCCAGGGACAATTGACCTTCACTGTTGGTAAGGAACATTTTAAAAGATTATCATCTATCTACTGGATCATAACTTATAAATAAATTTAACAAGCTATAGTTTTCGTCGCTGACGTTGTAGTTTTTATTTTTAAATATTATATTTAATTAAAAAATGTATTTTTTAAAATTAATGTCATAAATATCCCTCTTCTAGTAATATTAATGTCATAAATATCCCTCATCTAGTAATATAATACAATGTATCCTGAATTTTTAAAGGCATTTATTATTTCCTCACATTTAACCCTATTAACTATGTAAAGGTATTTAAAAAGTCCCTTAAAAAGGATCGATTGGTAAACAACAACAACAACAACAATAATTGTAGCTTCCGAGCATCAATGATTAAAAAAAAAAAAGTTTCGGGATGGGAAGAACCCAAATCTCCCACTTCTAAATCTAGATTTACTGTGACCTTCCACCAAAATGACGACCTTATTTCTGACGATCGTTCAACTTTTCATTTTGTTTTTTCTTTCCTAAATCTTTCTAATTTCTATTTTTTTATACATGTACTTTTCATCAACCACTTAACCCAAAATCACGGTAGCTTTTCCGTCCGATAACTAGATGAGAGTGGACAGAAGGGTCTTTATTGAAGTATTTTTCTCGATAAAAGAGTAAAATGAGTGCTTTTATAATGTGTTTGGGAACACTAATTCGAACCAATTTTGCTACAATATTCTCTCTTATAATTTTAAATTGCTATAATGTTTTTACTTCAAATATTTGGTTCTAACCAATGTTTCTAAACCCTCTCAAAAATTTAGGAGCAAATTGAATTATGATACATAGTTAAAGGCATTTATGGAATCAAATGTCTATTATCTTATTTTGAGGGTATTAGTCCTTTAAATTTTTTTGACAAAATTAATTTTTTTAAGATACATAAATCCTTATTTCTTAGTCTTTTTTTTTTTGTGAAATTATTTCTTGGTCCTTTGGAAAACACTAATAGTCTGTTTGAGAGCGATTGGAATTGTTTTTTATAGTTGAAACTATTTTTTTTTGTTTAAATTTTGTGAGAAAAACATTGTAACAAAATGGTTGAACCGTGAGAAACCAAACACGGGCTAAATTTAAATTCAACTATTTCTCTTGAACAAACATGTAAAGCTCTAGCAGTGAATGAGAAAATGTATAAATTTATGTATTAAATATAATATCATGGTTTGAAAATGAAGGATTCAAAATCTAGGGTACATTTTACGTATAACCACAAAATTTTAAATGTGCTTTCTTTACAAAAACAAAATGTAGGCATAATCAAGTAAATAACTTATTAAAACTTCATGAATCAAATGACCAAAATTAAAATATTCAAGAATAATATCAAACTTATGTAAAAGTTTAAGAACAATTTGTGCTAATTAACCTATTTTATTTTCTGCTGCTAAGAATGACAGTTTTATACGGCAAGCAATGCCTCCCACTAAATGGGGTGGATTTTCCCCATTTTAAATGGTTCTAGGGTCAGGGTGTGTTTTCCCTGCCAACCAGGGCGGACGATACTTTACTAAACTAAAATTTAAATTTTTAATAACTTTTTAATCTAAGTTCAAATTTATTTTTCAAGTTTATATCCAAATACAATTTCAGATTTTATTCTCTTTCAAACTTAAAACCAATTATATATCCTAAACGTCAATTCAATATTCAAGTTTCAAACCACAGCTTTCAAACTCAAAAAGTTCAAACCACCATAATTCCATAATTCGAACTCCTGAAACACAGAAACAAGTGCCTATTGTTTAAAATTAAAACCTATCTGGTACCATAAACTTGCAATCTTCCTGCATACAATTAATTGGTTAGCAAAAAGTCTTCACACAACTGGCTAAAAATCTTGAGAATTTGATCTGAATGGAGCATATAGTCCATGCTTTTAGAAGGACAAGGTTCTTTGACGAATCTCTGATAAGAAATTGTGCGGGAAGCAAGACATTGTACGGTTATTCAACTTCAAATTACAATGTCCACCAATACAAGAACGAGAGCATGGCAATAGTATGTACAGTGGAAGCACCGGTGAGTACGGTCTTTTCTAGTCCTTTAGGAGGGTCAACAAGCAGTAACAAATATAGCAGCTAAGTCCTGATGTGATGTTTGATAACTTAATTCGAACTAAAAAAATATCAATTTTCTCTCGTAAAATTTGAATTGTTATAATGTTCTTGATTCTAACTGATCTTGAAATCGACGATCCAAATATCCTATAAACGCCCTCAGAAACTATTGAAATTTTTTTGTTGATGCATTTTTGTCTAGCAATCTTCAAAACAACAAAAAAATGGATAGAGCACCAGTGTGATTTTTTCAAATCTCAACATCAAAACTCTAACCTGGGTAACAATTAGGACTTGAGCTTCTAACTTTATCATTTTGTTTCTCCTTCCACTATATCCAGTCGTAGAAGAGCTCTATCATCTAATCTTGACCATCTTTTTACTTCATGCTCTTCGGATGTAAGAGTTGCATGGTTCAAAATAACAAAATTATATAATTCCATAGTTTTCTTTAGACAAATTTACATGTCATGCCATAATCTTAAAACGAGTTATTTACCATTTTGTATCATGCATTTTAGGTTTATTTAGAAACGTCTTTAATTTTTGATTTCATTAAATATATATTTTAGTTTAGACTTAATACACATAATTATACCCTTTTTTTTTTCAATCAATCTTCAATTTTGACATAAAAAATTACCAAAAATACCTTTAAATTAAAAAATAAATGACCATAAAAACTTAAAAAACAGATTGACTTTTTTTTTTTTTTTAACTTCAAATATGTACTGAATGCTCTAGGAAATGGGTGTTTTTTGTGTTTTTGTTATTATTTTCTTCTTATTTTTTGAAGTTTTGAGTTTTTCTCTTTTACTTGAAGATAAGTTGGTCATTTCTAAGGTCAAAATTAACAATTGGCTAAAATAAGATATATATTTGTGTATTAAATTTAATTTGAAGGTATACACTTGATTAGATAAAAAAACAAAAGGGTAGTTTAAAATTAACATGAAACAGAATATAAAGAGACAAATCCCCCTTTTAAAAAATTATGTTATTCATATCACGCTTACAAAAGTTATGCCACATTAATATTCATATTACATGTTATGCCACATTAATATTCATAGTACATGGTATGCCACACTCAAATATATGTGGCATTTATAAGTAGCAAGTTTCTCAAGATGGTATTTATAAAATTTTCCCTTTTTTATGCCTTAATTCTATAGTTTTTAGTTAGATAACAAATGTGAAGAACCAAGAACTCAATAAATACATTCTATCTATAAAGAAAGCATCAAAAATAATTTTGAAAAAAAAGGCCAAGGAAGACTCCTAAATTTAGATAACCAACGTGAAGAACCAGAAAGAATTATCCCTCTTGTAATAACATAGGCAAAAATAAGAGATGCAACTCACACAGGGTGTCCTATTTGGGTCCACCATCCTCTAAAAGTTCATCTACACAGAACTGATGCAAGTTTTCATACATGTTCTTCCATTGTTGAACCATTTGCATGGATTTCTTGCAATCAAGCTTTACTATGTCCATCTCCATTTCAACAGCAGCAGAGCCTTTTTGCTGTACAAGAGACCACAACAGAAGTTAAAAGAAATGACTCCAGGCGCTTAGGTGGATTGCACCATCGATCTTTTGCAGTAAATATTACATTATGAAATGTTAAAAAAAAAAAAAAAAACAAACACGAACATATAATACCATCAAGAGGCATGCATATCAGTACTAACAAGGAAGAAAGAACATTGATTGATGGGGTAGAAACCTGAAGTTCTTTGATTTGGTTATGAGCCACAATAGAACTAAGGTACACAGCATCGGTAGATTTGTTGCGAGTTTCGTGGAAACCAATGACAGTCTTAGTTTCCGTGACTTCATCCGTTGAATTTGCATATTTTTCGAGAGGCGGCAACAGTGATGCATGCTTTCTGAGGAAAGCTTGTGAATTTGAGGCCCTCTGAAAATTATTGAGTTGTTCTCTAACAAGTACGATATTATTCACGGGGCCTGCACAAAATAGTACAAAATATGAAAGGCAAATATCACAAATAAAACCAGACAGTTCAGCATCTACTAGAGAAATAAAAGGCAACAATATTCTTCATACCCAACAATAAACGCAGCCTAATAAAAGCTTATGCCAGCCTAATATATATATATGTGTGTGTGTGTGTGTATGTGTGCATGTAGCATGAAAAATACCTTTTGCATGTCTCAACACCCGAATAATGTTATAAGTTCTAGCATCCCAAACACGAACCATACCATCCTCTGATCCAGAAATCAAAACATTTCCAGTTGCACCGTATTGCAAGCAAGTAACAGCCTTGCTGTTAAAAAACAGGGCCCAAAATTGTGCGCCAAACAAAATCATAGGTTGATCATAGAGGTGAATGGGGCATCAACAGTTAATTAAATGAAAATTCAGGGTTTTCTTTAACTTTCAAGACCCAAACCTGTGATTTGAAAATGCACTTATGATATGCGGCCCATAATTTCTGCTAGATGGAGTTTCAGCATTGAGTGCAGCAATATATATTTTTCCATCTCTACCACCAGCATAAAAGACCCGTTCACCAGGATCCAATGCAATTGCATCAATTATTGATGGAAACACAATATTTCTTAATAATTTCCCTTTTGATAAGCTCCAAACCTAAGCAAATTAGTAGCCAAATGAAAACAAACGTGCAACAAATAAAAATAAAATAAAATACACAAATGACCACAGACCCAAAGGAGAGACCAAAAAAAGTGAGAAACATAAGAGAAGTTGCAGTATAACTTGAAACATATAACACGAGAATAATATTCAACTGTTTCCCAAAATTAAAATGACTTGTACACTAAGGCACAATAGAAATAAGCGATACGGTTGTGTAACATACTCTATATTAAAATAAATATAAAAATAATTGTGACCACTTTATAATTCACTAAAGATCATGTCATACCTTACACGTACGATCCTCAGAAGCCGAAACTATAATTGCATTGCAGCCTCCATATCCAGCTACAATATCAGTTACACAAAGAGTGTGCTCTGAAAAGCAATGTTCGTACGGATGACTTGCTTTTTCTCTAAGGTAATCATCAAATATCCTGAACATCGACAATCAAGAAGCATTTTAGTCTCATCTAGCAATCTTATCTTAACAGCGACAACAATAAAACACTTGAAAACAAAAAATCAAAATTGGAATAACGAAACACGATGTACATTAAAAGTGACCAAACTTTAACAGATCCATCCTCGGACCCAGATATTAACAGCGAGTCGTCATCAGAAAACACCAAGCATGTAACGGCTCTATAATGAGCATGCCAATTCTTTAGCAGTCTACCACTAGCAACCTGGAGAAAAAAAATCAGAAAACATGTAAAATTACAAAATAAACAATCTTTTCTCAATCTAAGAAATTTGATAATTAACACGACACTAAAATTCACCTCCCACAAGTAGATATCCCCAGACAAACCACCACCAACAATGTATGTTCCTTCTCGATTTGCAGCGAGCGGCCTTATCTGTTCCGCAGGAAAGCTCTTAACTTCTACTTGAGGCTTCATAGCAAAGACAAACAACAAATGTTTAGCAAAAATTCATAGGTAATACACCGAATATGTGAAGTTCGATATATATATATATATATATATTGAGAGAACCTTGGACCAAGTCCAGTAAAGGACAGAGCCGGAGGAGGTGGAGGAGTTGCGGAGCTGAGAAGAGGCGAGGAAGCGTTGACCGACGCAGACGAGGCCGTGATGGGGAGACGTGCAGGACTTGTAGCGGAGTTGTTCATCGCCGGTTTGTAAGTCCCAGCAGCCAATACCAGCGTCGACAGAAGAAGAGGCCACGACAACCTCCATTGGTGGTTTTTTGCTAGGATATTTTGGGAAAGAAAATCAGAAAACAAAAAAAACAAAGAAACACAAAACAAAAAAACAGAGAAGCTAGAAAAGGAAAAATAAGTTTTAAAAAGAACTTCAATATAAGAGAAACAGAGACAGACGCAGAGGGACAAAGATATAGGGTTTAAAAATTTAAAGGGTTTTGTGTAGGAGACGGACTGACAGTGGCGGCAGATAGGGATGTATACGGGGCGGGTTTGGCAATAACAGTCCCCAATCCCCGTTTACGCCACCATCACCGCCCCATAAGCCGCTAAGGTTGGGCCAGGCGGGGCGGGGGCGGGAATAGGGCCCCGTTTTCCCTAACAACAACTAATTTTTCCAGTTTTATTTTTTTTTAAATGAGAGTAATAAAAATTGAATTATAACAATAATATAAAGAAGTATCTAACAACATATATCAACTAAAATTATATAAAAACACAACATCGAGCATATTAGCTTGACCCAGAATATCTGATATTTATACAAATTACAAACATATCTGAATAAATAATTAGTCATTTTACATATCAACTTGACCCTGGTCAGCATTCTTGTATCCAAAGCATGTACCCATTACCTTCTAAAAAAGAGTACTTTCAGAGAGAAACGCAGATAAATAGAAAACAAGCATATGCTTTAGTTACTGTTATTTGGCCTTATATACAATTAAATCTGAAAAAACAGAGTTCCAAGACACCAATGTAACGAAAATCAATCACAACCATTAGGGCTTGGCCGATTTTTATTAGAACCCAATAACAAATTGGATCAAGTAAAACAAATGTGATAACAATTTTTTTTAGCTTATGCAGGTAAAGTATATATGCTTAATGAACTGACAATAACTCTTGCGAAAAGAAGGGGCAGAGAAAGAATCAAACTGTGACTTCAATAGGCACACGAGTATCATTAGAACCTTAATCCTCAATTCAAGGATATCATCTCAGCGATATAAATGAAAAAAAAAAAAAAAAAAATTCAACCGCTGCACATAGAAGTCGATCCTTAAGCATCCCAAAACAAAATCTAAAACCAGAAGGAAGAAATTACCTCACTCCTCACAGCAGCAACCAACGAGCAATGTGATGGTGGAGAGAGATGACGACGGTGATAAAAGCAAATAGCGGCCAGCAGCAACCAACTTGGGATGTGAAGGGCGGAGAGAGACAAGGATGGTGATAAGGCAAACAGCGGCAAGACTGATGGTGGGAGACGACGGCGGCGGCCTACGAGAGTGACGATCTCAACAAGCGGAAGGAAAGGGGCAATTCATTCCAGGAATTGATTAAAAACTGTATATTTCTTATTTTTATCTTGTCAACACGCAGGAATTGAAACAATTTTATGACATGTATAAAAACGGAAGATTTTGACAAAGAGGCCAAAAAACAATTTTAATTGGATAAATGGTTTTTTATTTTTTAGAGCTAAAAAGTACATTTTTTTGTACAGATAAATTGTCTCAATTTTTTTAAACAAATAAAAAAAATGACTGTAGTAGGATAAGGAACCTCAACTGAAAAAAAAAAAATAGAACCGTTTTGATGTCTAAAAAATCTTTTTTTTGATGTCAAAAATTGTCCAAAAAAAGGGTCTATTTACCCAAAAAAAAATTTAGTCGGAGGTCCTTTTTAAAATTTTGCAAAAAAACACAAGGGGATTAGGCCTTTTTTTTTTGAAGAGTTATTAGGTTTTCTATAGAAGCCAAAGGGATAAAAATGTAATTTTGTTTCACGCCAACATGTTAAAAAAAGAGAAAGAAAAAAAGAGAAACAATTTGGAAGGCAAACTCTTAAAACCTAACTTTTACATAGATGTTGAGCCAATTTTCCTGAAGAGGATCCTTTTTGCTCTATCGATTATAGTTTTATACTTATATTTATATATACAATTTTTTAAAAAAAGTATGTATGAGTATACTTGGGGGAGTACACTAATTTAAGTATAAAATAATAACTTGTTAGAACAAAAACAATTTGTATTTGTAAAAAAATAATTTCGTTTAACATAGAGTAGAGTTTGTATCTTGTTTCATGTTAAATTACATTAATCATGGAAGGTAAATTTTACTACAGAATTCCAAAGACAACCATTTGTATCTTCATACCTAACAATAAAAAGACTTATGAGATTGCATACAAAAACACATCATAACTTGAAACAACGCAATAACATAACCTAGCTTGAAATTGTTCATTGCTTACAAATTTAGATGCTCGGCTGTGTTTCGAAAGTTAATTTTATTAGACTACTTATCTGAGATTGCTGTTGTAATAGTTGCTTGTAGCCTGGTGCAAGCTATTAAGGTGGGTCTCTTTTGGAGTCCCACATCGAGCAATACAAGCCTCTCTCAATTTCTTATTTAAAGTTATTTTTAGGGTCTGTTTAATAAATGGATTTAAATTAGTGATTGAATTTGAGTTAGTTAAATATATTTGAATTAGTTATTTGATTTGAGCTAGTATGATTTGAATTAGTAATTTGAATTGCTATATGAATTGATGTTTGGATGTGTATTTAGGTTTTCATCTGAGTATAAAATAAAATTAAAATTTGTGAATTAAAATTTATGTTTGGAGAGGTAGTGAAAATAGTTTTTGATTTATTAACAAATTTAATAAAATTTTTATGTCAATTATCTTAAAAAATATACAATATAGATCTTAATTTATTCATCTCTTTACTAGGAACACAATGAAAAAAGAATCATCTTAATTGGATATCCAATAAAGAAGAAGTTATGATTTTTTTCCCTTAAACATAAAAGAGAATTAGTTTTACTAGAGATATTCGGAGTATTCAGAAGTTTAGGGATGAGAACTCTGAAAACTTAGATCCTTGATACTCAAAGAATTTAGATTTTAAAAAAAACAAACACGCATCTAAAAGATTCTTGATACTTAAATCTAAATTTAAATTTATTGAATCTAAATAATACTTAAAATAAATAGACCGTTGCAAACTGAGAGAAAAATTCACCTCCCATAAGTAACTACAACAAATCTTTAACGAAAGAGAAACTTGGACAAGGAGAATGTTGAAAGTCCAAATATCTGGTTGAAATTGCATAGCTGTATTTCTTCTAAACAAACCAACTGCTGAATCCAAGTTGAGGCCGTGGCAAGGAGACGCGCAAGACTTGTAGCGGCGCTGCTCGGTGCTGGTTTGTAGGTTCAGCAGTCAATACAGGTGTCGATAAAACCTCCATTGGTGGTTTTTTGCTAGGATTTTTTTTGGAAGGAAAACCAGGAACCAAAAAAAGTACAAAAAAGAAAACAAAAAACAAAAGAAAATAGAGAAACAAAAAAGGAAAAATAAGTTTAGAAATGGACTGCAATGTGAACAAAAGAAAATAGAGAAACAAAAAAGAAAAATTAAGTTTAGAAAAGGACTACAATGTGAAGAGAAACAGAAAGAGGGAGAGAGACAATAAGCTAGGGTTTAAAAATTTGATGGGTGTTGTGTGGGAGACGACTAAAAGAGACGGCAGACAATAAAAAAGGTTAATTAGCACAAATTGTCTTTGAACTTTTTATAAAACCCAAATGTACGCGTAAAAAGTAAATAGCCCATTGAAAGTTCATGGATTAAATGGCCAAAATTAAAACATTAACGACCAAACTAAAGCTTTTTTAAAAAAGTACCCTTAAATTTTATGTTTATACAAAAAGGAAGCGTTTGTCTAGTATATTAAACTAACTGTTTACACTCTTAGTCTAAAGAAGCTTTTAGATAAATGTTTGTTTCTCTTAAAATTTAAATTAAATAAATCTTTTAAATATAAGTTTTTAAAATTTGACTCTCTTAAATTTTTTGGACTTAAATTGATTTGCTATAATAAAATTTCATATTTTCTCTTCATATTTGTGAACAAAAATCATAATTTTTTCATTTCATATTTAATTGAAACGATTTTTGTTTTATTACATTTCTAATAAAGAAAAGAATGAACTAAGATTTATATCGCATATTTTTTAATATTATTAACATTAAAATTTTATTAGTTAATTAGTCTAATTTTTTTTTACTAGCTACCTAAACATAAATTTCAATTTTATCCTATATTTATATTAATAATTTTAAAACGTATTTAAACGTCGATTCGTTATTCGAATCATATACTTCAAATCCATTAAAGTCCTTCATTTTCAAACCATCCCTTACATTAGAAATTCATACATTTTCTCATTAATTCTTTTTCTAACTGTGAAGCTCAACAACCCTAACGAAGGAACCTTATCTCTCTCTTGTAACTTATCCCCGTTATCTCTCTCTTTTCTCCCGAGAACGATACACGAGCCTCCTTGTCAACAAATTTCAGCAGGCAATTAGCCAATTCTTCTATTCATACATACCCCATTTCTGATCAGCGATGAAAAGAACCAATTTTCACTTTTAACTGAAATTGCCTGTTATCATGCGTGGAGTTCAAAGTTTGGTTTCAGTCGGTTATCAATGGCTATCTCTATGAAGACTAAAGAATCGAATTCCATATCTGGGCGACCCACCAGAAGATCTTGCCCTCCCAAGACGAGAATCGTGATCGAGAACATCTATGAGAGCAGAGCCGAGCACAACGATGGCGCGGCGGTTCAGATGAGCCTTTTGTTCTTCACGACGACTCGTCCCTTGTGGGTCCGAGCCTCAAGGATTGCCATTGCCCATTTCGGCAGCCTGGCCCACGGTGGGTCCCGCGCCCTTCCCGTTCCCGATAGAGAGGTAATCTCGAATTCCGAGGGTTGGTTTGTGAAGGTCGTTTGTACTCTTTTTGTTCGTTCTCAGTCGTTGGATAGTTATTTTAGTAAGAACTTGAATCCTTCAATTGCATTCGAGGTCATTAGACGGTTAAACAATCCTAAATTGGGTTTGAAGTTCTTTGAGCTGAGTAGGGTTGATTTGAATGTCAACCATACTTTGAGGAGTTACAATTTTCTCATGAGGTCCCTTTGTCAAATGGGCCTTCATGATTCGGCGAAATTTGTTTTTGATTGCTTCAGGAGTGATGGCCACTTGCCTGATAACTCGATTTTAGAGCTTTTGGTTTGTTCATATGCACAAGTGGGAAGGTTAGATATTGGCGAAAAGCTTCTCGACGAGCTTCGGTTTGATGGGGTTAGAGTCAGTTCGGTGGTTTACAATAATTTATTGAATGTGTTGATCAAGCAGAATCAAGTTGCTGAGGCTGTTGGCTTAGTTAAAAGACATATGGATTCACATTTCCGTCTGGATACTTGGACTTTCAACATTCTCATTCGAGGTATGTGTGGAATTAGGGATGTCCAAACCTGCTTTTGAGTTTTTCAATTATATGGGCAAGTTAGGTTGTTCTCCAGATATTGTTACATATAACACATTGATAAGCGGATTGTGTAAGACTAATGATGTCGATAGAGGTTGCAATCTACTGAGGGAATTACAGTCAAGAAGTGACCTTTCACCGGATGTTGTAACTTTTACGTCGGTTATATCTGGCTATTGCAAGTTGGGTAGGATGTTGGAGGCCTCTTCCCTTTTTGATGAGATGATGAAATCTGGAATCAAACCAGGTGCAGCCACTTATAATGCTCTCATTGATGGATATGGTAAGGCTGGTGACATGGATTCGGCAGTTAGCTTGTTTAGAAGAAATACAGCTGTGCAATTTCAACCAGATATCTGGACTTTCAACATCCTCATTCGAGGTTTGTGTGGAGTAGGAAAAGTCCATGCCGCTTTTGAGTTTTTGAAGGATATGGGGAAGTTCGGTTGTTCTCCAGATATTGTCACATATAACACACTAATAAGTGGGTTGTGTAGGACTAATGAGGTTGATAGAGGCTGTGATTTACTGAGGGAACTTCAGTCCAAAAGTAAACTGTCACCTGATGTTATAACTTTTACATCGGTTATATCTGGTTATTGCAAGTTGGGTCGGATGGAGGAGGCCTCTTTCCTTTTTAATGAGATGACAAATTCTAGAATTAAACCAAATGCATTCACTTTTAATACTCTCATTGATGGATTTGGCAAGGCTGGTGACATGGCTTCAGCAATTGCCTTGTATGATAAGATGCTTTTTCATGGTTATCATCCCGATGTTGTCAGCTTCACTTCTCTAATCGATGGCTATTGTCGAGCTGGGAATCTGAACCAGGGTTTAAAGCTTTGGAGTGAGATGAATGCAGGACATGTGCGTCCAAATGGGTATACTTTCTCTGTTCTTGTCCATGCGCTGTGCAAAAATAATAGAGCTAAAGGAGGCTCATGATTTATTGAAGCAGTTAACTAGTGCTAACATTATTCCAAAACCTTTTATATACAACCCTATAATTGATGGATTTTGCAAGGCCGGCAATATTGATGAGGCAAGCATGATTGTGGCAGGAAATGGAGGGCAAGAGATGCAACCCCGACAAAGTGACATTTACCATTCTTATAGTTGGAAATTGTATGACAGGGAGAATGGCAGAGGCAATCGGTATTTTTAACAAGATGTTGGCAATCGGCTGTGCCCCGGATAAGATAACTGTCGATTGCTTGATATCTTGTCTCTTGAAAGCTGGGATGCCTAATGAAGCGTTTTGCATTAAAAAAAGTGCAATCAAGGATCTAAATTTGGGTACTTCATGTTTGAGAAGTAATCATTTAAGAGCAAATGCCGAGATTCCAATGGCTGTATAATTAATTGAATGGCTGTGCAAAAAAATGCCTGTTGATCCTGTCTCACCGGGTGCAAACTGTCTGTTTTGTGGCAGTCAAGAACTAGTAAGTTCCTTATATTTTATTTTATTTTCTCTTATTTATGACCTAGTTAGATTTCTTTCCCTAACTACAAAGAATTCTGTTTCATTGCACACTAATTACTTTTCTCATCTATTGGTGTCTTTGTATTTGTTGTATGATTGGTTGAATTATGCATCATAGACTCACAATCATTTGTTCGACCAATGCTTTAGTATTTCCAAGAATGCCGAATGTTTTTGTTCCAAAACTATTGCATGGTTTATCCTCCAAATATCCTGCAAGGTTTCAACTTGTAGCGCCAAAATATGACGCATTAGTTTACATTCTTTCGAATTGTTAATCTTCCTTCATTTTTCAGTTCTTTTGGTACATTTTAAAGCTCAGGTGTACCCTACTCCATGTTAAATAACCACATAGATCTAAAGGGAATTCTTTGTAACTGGGGTTGGAGTGGAGTCATACGTACCTATATATGACTCATTTAGTTGCCAATAATGCAAATGATCAAGCATTTGAAAGTTGGCTTAAATACATCAGTTTCACTATTCCGTATCATGAGCAGGAAGCCAAGCAAACATCAATTATTCAAAAAATATGTTGGAAGTTGTTGGTGACTTATACCTTAAACAATTAAAATCCTTATCTAGAGGACTAATGTTCAATTATATTCCTGCTCGCTTGATTTGTTAATTCATTATTTTCTTTCTTTCTTTCTTTCTTTTTCAGGTTAAGTTCTGAATAATAATTTCAGTATTGTGTCTGCGTTCTTGTTACCATGGAAAAGTGAGGCAGACTTCATCTTGAAGTTGATATGACAAAGTTCCTTAGAGAAGTATGAGGTTCTACTCGCCTACAAACGGGTGAGATTTCCCAATACTCGGGGCACATGGACTTATCCACCAATATTCAGCCTTTGGTGAATAAAGTTTTTCGATCTACAATGTTTAGAAGAGTACCGCAGCCATCCATCCTGCTTCGTGACGGTTTTAGCGGGTAATGTTATTTAGGTAATTGATTAGCATTGCATTTAACTGAGTTAAAATTTAGATCCCCAGTGTGCTATGATGGAATGCAGCTTGTAATAGGAATTTGAGGAAACTTCTTAGGCCGGCACCATTTTTGTTTCACAGCTTCTGATTCAGATGCAATAAATTAATTTATTTTTTGTTAATGTAGTTTTAGTACAATCGGTGTTTCTGATCATACTTGCTTATTGACTCGACAGAACAAACCCAACTGAAGTTTCCCTAGAATTAGACACAACTAAACATGAATATACTCCCTTTTTTTTTTTTGGAATCCATTTAGCGTGTAACGTACAAAAGCATAGGAAATCATATATCCTGCCAAGACGTTTATCGAATAAGCAGAAGTCTTTTTGGAAGAAGCTATTCAAGAACAGATGGAGTGTTTTCTCCTTCAAGAACAAGTATAAGTAAATTGATCACTTTAAATCTCCATATTATTTATTAAGTGTATATAAGAAGTGGATATCCTTTCTTATTCAAATCATTCAAAATATTTTTCTTGACTGTAGACATAGAAATATAAAATATATATGGAAAGAATTTGCGTCCAATAGGATTTTGAATCTATACCAAAGGTTTATATGGTGTTTGGCAACGTAGGTTAGAACCAAAACTTGTAGCTGCTTATAGTGTAAAACTTTCACGTACTATAGCATTAAGAAAAAGTATGTTACAAGTGTAAAGCTTTCACAGGCTTACAGTAGTTTTCAACCAATATTTGTCCTAACCAATTGCTCTCAAGCACCCTATTAGAAGACCTTTGTCCTTTCCATTAGACATTGGATGCTTTTCATTTCAATTTTTATTTTTTATTTATTTTCTTGTCTTCTTAATCGGAAAAAAGGAATATTGTGAAAGACTTACAAGAATTGCGTATTCAATTCAATATTGCATTGCAGAAACCTCAAAACTTGGTTCTTATTTCGGTAAGTTATTTTATTTTACTTTCGTCTTCTCCAAATATAAAAACAATGCTCATAACTTGCAATACCGCCTTTTATGTCTATAGTAGCTGGAACATATATTTCAAGTGGCCTGCTCTCGTTGAAAAGTGAACTTCCGTTGAGACAACATCCATCCGTCAGAAGGCTAAGGCCTCGTTTAGTAGGAGGAAAAAGTGGAAGCAAGGGGAGGCGTGTGGATTGGTGAAGGATTTTGATCTCATGAGTATTTGATAAGAAAGAATGAATTAGGTTAAGGATGACAAAACTTTCAAAGAATCCCAAATTATAAAGTGTTTCATAAACCGGTTTGAACTAAAAAAATTGGTTAAAAAACTATAGCATTTGAAAGTCTTATACTATAACAGCTTTTTTCTTTATGCTATAACACATGTGACTTTATACTATTATTAGTTCGAACCAGTTTGCAAAACAAAATCTTGATCTCTCTAAATCAAGGATTAGAAAAGGGAGTTCATACCAAACACAGCAAGATAAAAGTCTCTTCCCATTTTTCTCACCTAAATAATACACCCGTGTGTTCTATATTTTCTTTTCTCCCTGCCAAACATGACCTAGATGTTGATGTACGATCTTATGCCTATAAGTTGTGTGGCCTAAGGGCCAAGCCAAGACATGAATGAATCAAGCAGTTTCTCCTGGTCACTGACCCCATCATATGCCACAAATGAATGCGTTTAATTGCTTATTTAGTTCAAAGGATTGCATTGCAGGCATCGCCATGTCAATAATTTACAAAAAAGGTCTTTGCTTGCTTTAAATTATATCACAGCGACCATAGTAATAACCTTCCTTTTTTTCTTTTTCTTTTTTTTTTGAAATAATAATAATGACTTCTTCCATCTTATCGTCTACATCAAGCCTAAATTATTAAACATGACCCTTTAAATGCTGGACTGCGATATTTTCATGCGGAGACAAGCTAAAGCCCACATAACAGATCGCCCACCAGGGCCTACCATTACTTCGAAATCGTTCTAACTCAGTAGGCGACAATAGGGTATGACGCGCAAGTTGCAACACCTGTCATCAGAAGTCAGCAAAACATTTGGTATTAATTGAGCAGCTGGAATATGATCAATCCTAGTCATCATCGGACTTCTTTTTTTTTTTTAACTTTACACGCAAGAAATTAAGGCAAAATATCTATGGAATCTTTGCATAAATGGTGGTGTTAAAACCATTCTTTTTCATCAATTTGCCATATATGCCTTGAAAGGTGCCTAGAAAAGAAAACTCACCGCACATATTCTTTCCAAGTTCCATCTTGAAGTAGCCGTCTAGACCCCAGTCTTCTCCCCATGAGTTCTTGATGAGCCAGTATGGGACACCGTTTTCAACTCCATACCCAACTGCTAGCACAGCGTGGTTCACATCCTGCAACACAATGGATGTGACAATAAGAGGGCATGTTGAGATTTGCTAGAATTTGCAAGAGTCAATAACTTGAATATTGGATTTTCTAGACAGATGATATTCATATATGTATCTTCAATACCTAACACAAACTTTAAATATAAACTATTCCCATCCCTTGAAAACTAACACCAGCAATAATTCAATGCAGTTGACCATTTTTATTCAGCAAATTGGTATGTAATAGACTGCCCTTATATATGTGTACATATACAATGGCAAAGTCCCAAATTCGGTACTCAGACAAGTAATTTTTTTCGTTTGACATGGTAACACAATGGGTACACGCAAGTAACACTTAATTTGTTCAAGTGTAATACTCAATGTTACCGGTGTTAGACTACATTTATGGAGTTAAACTCGCCTGGGAAGTGCTTCCACATGTGTCGCTTGTGAATACTCCTTCCTTGTAGAAACGGAATGTTTTCACCACTTCAAATGCCACGCTCACTGGCCGAACGATTCCTACCGCATGCTTTAACTCATCTTCAGCACCCTGCAAGTATGTCCACACGTATTAGAAATCTATAGAGGACATCTTCATCAGAGAAAAAATGAACAAATTGTTAGAAAGCCCTTACCAGAGTGATGTTGACAGAATCTTTAACTTGGACAGCAACATTCTCAGCCAAGAATTTGCAAACACCATCTTTTCCAGTGTAAGGATAAGCATCCTCGGTTTCAAGGCCACCGTTGTACTTGATATATTCAAAGGCCTGTGATGGCAATCCACCATTGCATCCATTGTTGTTGAAAGCTCCGGCGCAATCCACAAGCTGCTGCTCCGAGAGAGAAACATCCTTGCCGAATGCCTGCTTGTAAGCTGCTTCAAGAGCTCCAGTGGTACTGTAGAAGAGAGATGTCAAGTTAAAAGCGTGAAAAATCAGTAGATAGTTTTTGCTCAATCCCTTGACTTTTCCAAAGTTTAGTTCAAGCTGACCTGAATGTCCAGCATGACCCACAGTTGCCTTGATTTTTAACTGGGCTCACTATGCCTGCTTCTCTCCAGTCTTTCTGCAAGTAAAACAGAAATCATCTATGTTATCTTTTAACATATCAATATAAGGGGAGGCGCATAGAGAGAAAAGAGAGGCGTTGGCCACAGAGGACTAGGGACTAGTTAGAGTATGAATTGCTCTAATATTATAGTACAAATTGAAGAAGAAAATTTAACATGGTTCGACAACCTGCATTTACGGGCTAGGAAAAGGGAGAGTATTCACTGGTGCGGCACGTTATGAATAGGCTCCATATAAATACACACGTTACAAGTACAAAATCAGGCAAATTATCCAAAACTATCAAATTTCCAAATATTAAAAGATTTCATGACTGGATAATAAAGACACATAAAATCAAAACTATTAATAAAAGCAACTACATAATATATTTTCCTTAATAACAAATACCCGTACTTCTACATTCAACCAAAAAAAAAAAAAACACATACTTCTACAATTAAAAATGACGCATTAGTCATGCTATCAACGTACAGCAGTAAAAAGACAAATAATAACAGAGGTCTTTTTCTGCAGAGAATAATTATAGAGGTCTAAACCAGATTTTAAGACGCAACTTTGGCCAATGCCTATAATGATTGTTTTGGAGCATATTTTGTTGATTGCGTGATAGAATTAATTCATTCAAGATTAAGACCATAATCAACACTCAAAGCAAGTATGCTAAAAATTGAACACCATCAATGTGACGTGGTTGCAATCAATAACTTAAACGATAAATCTATATCTAACTCCATCTTGAGGCATAGAATTCAAATCCTATACCTCCAAGTTGCCAAAAAAAGAAAAAATAGTATTACCGTCTCGGGAAGAACAACATCAGTGAGCTTGTGGCTGCCCTTTGTGGTGGCAGAGCAGTTCTGAGCAGCTCCCAACCTGTGTCGTTTGAACTCTTCCCATGTCCAGTCCGCATAATCTTTACAATGCAAAAATTTATCAACATCAACAGAAGCAAGACAATAACCAAACCCCCATCCAAAACAAAAGAAATACAGAATTAAGAACTAAACTTCAGGTGAATTCCTACCAGTTTTATTTTTGAGACTTTAGGGCCTCAGATCAAACGACAAAGCCTTAAAAATCAAAATCAGACGGCTAAAATCTCATGAAATTCTACTTATATAATGGTCAAAAAAGAGGAAAATTAGGTGGATATGGCCAGACTTTACTCTTTTTTCTTTAGCTAAATTTCCTTCTTTTTTTTTTTTTCCTGAGTTTTATAGTGGTACATCACTGATAAATCATTGATTTACCACATTTACCAATGATTTATCGATGATAGACCGATAAATTCTTGACTGGTGTTGGTTAATCATCGACTGATACCATACAAATTAGACAACTAAAACTTCTTATGAACTCGTTAGCTAACTAGTGCTGACGGTAATTTTTCTAATTTCACAAAAATTGAGTCACTTACTAGAAAAAAGCTTCAAAACGGTCACTTACTTTAAAAAAAAAGAAAAAAAGAAAAAAAAAAAAACAACAACAACAACTTACGATTAACAGCAAGAGAGTAAGGCAATCCCTTCCTGTTCGAGGACTTGATCACCCTCAGATTCTCCGAAAATATCTTAAACCGAAGCTTCATCTCCTCCACAGTCTCATAATTCTTCCCATACCTTAAAAAACCAAAAAAAAAAAAAAAAAGAGAAGCGATCGGTTTAGAAACTTTGAAAGGATCTGAAAAAAATTGAAAAGTGAAAAAGGCTGTAGTACTTGGTGGCGAAGCGAGCGAAGGAGAGGGCGTGACGGGTGTTGCCGACGACGTGGAGGACTTGAGACTCGAAGTCGCGGAGGCGGTCGGTGACCAATCGGATCGGATTAGACTCCTCGACGCTCGATCCGGCGGCAACGGCGGCGATCACCGATAGGAGGAGTACGGCGGAGACGGAGGTGAGGCGGGCCATGCCTCCGAGAACTGTGGGGAGGGAGGAAGAAGTAAGCAGACAGAAGATATAGAGAGGGGACCGGGGGAGGGGTGTGGGGGGAGTGTGGGTGAGATAGAGTAAGAGAAGATCGACGGGGTTTGAGTACTACTTATTGGGAGGAGACGGGGCATTCTGAGAGGTGGCTTTAAGAAAAAGCCTTTTTGTAAAATAGGTTTTTTTTTTTTTTGGTAATTATTTGGTATTAAAAAATAAGATTTTTAGATATAAAAATTGTTTTATTTTTTATTTTTTACTTTGTTGAAGTTTTTTTTAGCTATAAGTCTTTTTTTTTTTTTTGTAAAAAATTGGAGCAGTTTTACTGTAAGAAAAACGTATTTTTTAGTGTAAAAAGAAGTGACTATTTGTCCAATTTAAATTTTTTTTAGCTCTTTTGTCAAAATATCCGAGAGAGGACTTTTGAGTACTAGATAACAAGAGGTTCAGAGGATGTTTAGCACCATCGTTACGATCGATGGAAAGTTTGAATGATTTTATTATTTTATAATATAGATATTTCTATTTTATATTGTAACATATATAAGTTTTATATTGTAACAATTAGAATAATATCTTTTAAATAACATTGTTAAGCACTGTCGTGATGAGTTAAGGCATTTAAAAGAATGGTTAGAAATGAAAATGGTTATAATAATTTTTTACTTTTTATTATAATTATTGAAAGTTTTATACTATTTATTAATTAAAACTAATCCAAACAAAGGTATAATTTTAATTACTATAATATAATAAAAATAAATTATAATATAAAATTTTTATATATTATAATAATTTAATTTTAACTATTTTTATCAAATACGGTCAGTATCGTTGCTGATGTTTTGCCAAAGTCCGGTCATTGTACATGTGTTTTGATTTCTTTTCTAAAATGTTTGCGTCTTGTTGCTGTGACGCACGGGATGACTTAAAAAGAAGAATTTTTTGCTTTTTTCCTTTTGCTTGGCGGGCGGAAAAGTATAAGGTCGGATAGGTAAGTTAGAATATAGGTATTATTTGTCTTGTATTAACTTTTTTGACCGTGTATTATACAGCCGAACATAATTTTATTTATATCAAGTGTTATAAATTTTAATGTGTTATAAGTTTTTAACATAAACATTTGTAAATTAATCTACTAAAAGGTTAATATGATGACCTAAACAACTTGTCTTATAAATAAGACACAAAATATTTGTCTAACAATATAGCGACCGCAAGATGATTTTGCTAATTAAAAAAACAAGATATATTTTAAATTATAAGAGAGTTCAAACAGTAAATAACGTAAAATTTTTACATATTAAAATAACAAATAAAAATATATTGTAATATAAAACTTTTATATTTTACAATATACGTCTTAAATTTTAAAGTTGCGACTCTTCTTTTAAACATCCTTTCAGGGAGGGAGGGTTCTTATCATTCAACTACCCTCGTTTTTAATGTCTAGAGACTATAGAAAATTTATACTTTTCTTCATCTCTTTTGTTATATCCTCACTATATATCTCCCGTTCCTGAATATTTTATTTTCTTCTTATTAGGCCTTTGCGCGGTTACAGCTGTTTTTAGCCAAAAGAAAGAGGTCTTTGTTTTTTGGTGAATACAAAAGAAAGAGGACTTGTTAGTTTAGCAACAAAACAAATAAAAAATAATATATAGAAACGTGATGGACTAAAGGTATGATTAAACAGAACTGAGCATTAAACAATTAAAAAGAGATATTGTAAGTTGGATTTCTTTTTTTAATTACTAAGAACATAGTTGTTTTAATCAATTAAGTTGCTAACGCTATAATTATTTTTAGATCCACAGTTTAATATTCCATTTCTAATCAAATCAGATTATGCAAAAAAAAAAAAAAATCTGAGAAAAAAAGGTAAAAAAAACTTTCTAAGAGAGAGGCTGGCAAGTGGCAACGACATTAAAAAAAAAAAAAAAAACTTGGAAAATAAGTATCTTTCCATTTGATAAGCAAAAGATTGCGAGTGATGCATATTTGCCTACAATACACAAACTAATATATATATATATATTTATTTATTTATTTATTTATTTATTTTCAAGAAATTTTTTTAGATATTTATAAGAGCATAGGTCAAAAGGCATAAGCGCAAATCAAGACTATTCAAAGTATGATATCAGGGTTCAAATAAAATTAGGGTTAGGCTAAAGTCCTTCACATGGAATAGAATTTCATCCACACGCGAGCCTCCTTTGTCGTGCGCGGAGTGAAGAAGTGAGGGCAGCATTTTAGGGAAAAAAAAAAAAGAAGAAGAAGAAAAAAGTGAGAAGGTGAATCATCTACGTAAAATATTCGTTTATACCTTATTGGAAATAGAAATTGTTTTCCTGCCCATTTGAATCACATTGCAAAACAATTTTATTAGACCTGTTTGCTTCGCATATTAAGCTAATTTTTTAGACTCTAAGTTTAAAATTTTTTTTGGATAGATGTTTGTTTTCTCAAAAATTTAAATTAAACGAATCTTTTAAAATTAAGTTTTTAGAGTTCTACTCCCCTTAAACTCTTTGGACTCGGATAAATTTGCCACAATAAAATCTCAATTTCTCGCTCTTATATTTTTAGAAAAAAAATCATAATTTCTTTATTTGATATCCGATTAAGATGATTCTTTTTTCATTGCGTTCCTAATGAATAGAGGAATAAATAAAGATCCATATTGCATATATTTTTAATATTATGAACATTAAGATTTTTTGTTAGATTTGCTAATAAATCAAAAACTTTTTAAACTATTATCCAAACATAAATTTCAAATTTATTCCATACTCAGATTAACATTTTAAATGCACATCCAAACATTAATTCGAATATCAATTTAAATCACACAACTCAAATCAAAATAATTCAAATCAATACAATTCGAATCAATATACCAAATGGACCCTTACAGCTTGTTTGGCAAAGTTGGTTCTAATAAACTTTTTAGTTAGTAACTGTAACGCCCCGAAATTTATTTAATGTTAATGTATTATAAATGATGAATTAGTGTGCCATAATTAACGTTTTAACCTTAATTAGATTATTTGGTTGGATTTTGAATTTTTGAATTTTTGTTAATTTAATGGATTCAAATGATTTCTTAATGTTTTAAAATGATGTTTGAGTTTTAAGACACAACAATTCGTAAAATGTTAAAAATACTCCGTTTTGCAAAACCGTGGGCGGCACATGGTTTTCGCACAGTAAAACCGCCCACCGATTTTTTCTATTTATTTCCTTCTTCTCTCTCTCTCTTCACTCAGCTCACTCACTCTCTCTCTCTTCCCTCCCGTGGTTCCCTCTCGGTTTCCCCTCTCTCTCTCAAATTTCTTCACAAATTTTTGAATCAAAATTCGAATCCAAGCTTCGGGATAGCAAGGAGGAGGCTCGAGGATGTGATTTGGCAACCGAGAACGCGGATTGAAGCTTCGATTCGATGTTAGATTTGAAATTTCTAAACTTTTTCTAAAATTTTTAATTTTGTGTATTTTTGAAATCTAGGGTTGTTTAAGCTTAGAAAACCTTGGATTTGAGTTAAATGAACTTAGAACAACTAGAATCTAAGCTTAGATTGAAGAAAAACGAATTGGATTCAAGATTTTTCATTTTTCCTCAATTTTTCCTATTTTTGGATTTTCAGGATTTTGAGTTTAAATCTTGTTTAAATGAGTCCAAACATGTTCTAGTATGTTTTTCTATTAACTATGATTGTTTTTCATGCCTAGGATTTGAGAAAAACAGGTTAGAATCAAGATTTGAATTTTGGGGATCGAGAAACCCATAGCTGGGATTTCTGGATTTTTCCAGTTCGGCAGGCCGGTGTTCTTCCGACCGGCAGGCCGAACCTGGGGAAGTGTTCGGCCGACCGAACTTTGCTTCCGGCAAGCCGAACTGTGCAGTTCGGTCGAACCTGGGGAAGTGTTCGACCGACCGAACTTTGCTTCCGGCAAGCCAAACTGTGCAGTTCGGCCGGCCGAAGCAGGGCGTCCGACAGGCCGACCGAGTCATGGAAAATTTTGTGATTTTCACCCATTTTCACTATTTTGAACCCTGATTTAAATCCCAACCTTATAGGATGATTTTAAAGGTACAAATGTGTGACACCCGTTATTCTCCTAAGGGTATTAAGGTAATTAGATTAATTACCTAGTATATATATAAAAAAAATCAGAAAATCTCTCATAATTCGAAACTCTCTCTCTCTCTACTTTCTCTCTCTAAAAATTCTCTCTCTCTCTCCTCAAAGATCGTCTGAGATTTCGGCATCCGTTTTCGACACCTCCCGCACCAATGGAAAGCTCTCGACGAGCTGAGTCCAACGAGGTGCCGCGCCGCCCAAAATGCCGCCGGAGGAGACCACACGCGCCGCCCAAAGTGGCGGCAAAACCCATTTCTTTCCGACGAGATATCTTCGCCGTCCGACGTCCGATCGACGTGATTCTTGTTCCTACACGACCACCGTGATGAGAGGAACAAAACCCACCCTTGGTGGCAGCTCAACAACCGCCGAATTGCTCCGCCCGTCTATTGCCGCCGTGCACCGCCGCCCCCATGGTGGAACTCCGCCTTGCCGGAGGAGGTGACTGACACCACCCCTCCCAATGAGTTCAGAGGATCAAGGGGAGTAAAACCCCTCGATCAATTGCACGGAAGGAGCCGGTTTCGCCGGAGAACAGCCAACGCCGCCGTCAACCGCCGCGGGAGCCTCCGTTTTGGCTCTTCCCAGCCACGTTTCTTCAAATTGGATGAGGGGAAATGCTCATAGGAGGATGGGTAGCAAAATCCCTCAGCCAATTTCAGGTTTCCATCGTCGGAGAATCAAGATCGGAGCTCATCCATTTCTACCGACGTTGTACTTCACGACCCGCTATGTTAGAGGCAGAATTGGGTGAAATTGACCCAGCCATTGGACTCAGAAGGGTCGATTTAGGGGGGGTAGGCCTGAGCCCAGCTGCCAACGGACCCCGATTGACGCCGGTCAACGACGGTCAAAGTCAGTCAACGCCGGTCAACGGCCAGTCAAAGGCTAAATTGGAATTTTGTGATCCGGACCTCCGATCGAAGATCCGAGACCGCCTCCTGACTCGTTTCGATGCTCTGGATGCAATGGTGACCTCCGTTTGAGCAAATTCCACTCCGATGAAAATCATCCGGTACCGACTGCACGCGAATCGAGGCGATTCAAACAGCAGTATCGGAGTCCAGAATGACGTTTTCAAGAATGTATGATCTCCAGGAAGCATTCCTAGCCATTCATAGTCGCTCGAGGAGCACTACAGAGGATGCTTCGTAGATACAGCGAGATACAACTGGATCTGTTTTGCTTGGAGTTCAAGATCAAGGGAGTATGGAGCTAACGTTAATTGATTCCAGGATTAAGAGACTGTTGATAAGCTTGAAAGGTAGGGATTCTATTACTCATCTTTTGTGAGGTTTTTATAGAATTAAAATTGATTGTTTTGCCGCAATATATATATCTATGTTGAACTAATATTATATGAGTATCACATATGAAACTATGACATGGACTCGTCTTGTATTGTACGGCGAGGAACATAATGAATTGACACATGTTATAAATTGAGAAGCATGGTTAGGAAAACTAACTCTATTAATAATGATTCAATATAGAGAAATTGTGAGACATGAAGAGGGCGACGGTTACGTCCTTGGGCATGAATACCCTAAAAGGTAAAATAGGGGGAAGGCGATGAGGCTTCCTTGGGTTGAAAGTCCCAGAACACACTGTACAGGAATCGATTTGGTGAGGACTCGGGGCTTGATGTCCCCTCACCGGAACACCCTTGGAATGTTTATAGGGTGATCAAGTGCGCCCACTTGGGTTTCGATGAGTTGAGTGATACTCAATTTAACATGGATACCTAGGAACAATGATGATTGGTAATATTTGTATAAATGTGTAATTATGACACTTGGTAATGATTAACTACGGTATCCATAAGATGTGATCATAATAAACCTCATAATCTGAAATATGATGTGACTTACTAACCATGCAGATTTTAATGTGGTAATGATAGAGGTGAGTAATGGCTTTCTCTACTGAGCATAGTATCGCTCATTCCCTTATGTTTATATCTTTTCAGGACTCACTAAGTGTGAGGTGGCTACGAGAAATATAGTTGAAGAAGTGATGTAGCTATATTATTGTAACGCCCCTATATGGGGGTTAACAGTTTTTAATGAGATAAAATAAAAATAAATAATAAAAGTAAAACCTTAAAAATAAAATTTACCCGGGACTTAAATGAAAACTCTCAACTCAAAAATAAAAATATAAACGATAAATAAACCACAGTTTTAATGTAGCACCTTAAATTTAATAATATAAACTGTTGTCATCATCATTTTAACCCTCAACACATTATAATACAGTCACAGAAAGTAACAATTGATGCTTACATTATCATGAAGAACATTCTCAACAATTGAAGCAGTCCCAATGTAATATAGCTACATCACTTCCTCAACTATATTTCTCGTAGCCACCTCACACTTAGTGAGTCCTGAAAAGATATAAACATAAGGGAATGAGCAACACTATGCTCAGTAGAGAAAGCCATTACTCACCTCTATCATTACCACATTAAAATCTGCATGGTTAGTAAGTCACATCATATTTCAGATTATGAGGTTTATTATGATCACATCTTATGGATACCGTAGTTAATCATTACCAAGTGTCATAATTACACATTTATACAAATATTACCAATCATCATTGTTCCTAGGTATCCATGTTAAATTGAGTATCACTCAACTCATCGAAACCCAAATGGGCGCACTTGATCACCCTATAAACATTCCAAGGGTGTTCCGGTGAGGGGACATCAAGCCCCGAGTCCTCACCAAATCGATTCCTGTACAGTGTGTTCTGGGACTTTCAACCCAAGGAAGCGTCATCGCCTTCCCCCTATTTTACCTTTTAGGGTATTCATGCCCAAGGACGTAACCGTCGCCCTCTTCATGTCTCACAATTTCTCTATATTGAATCATTATTAATAGAGTTAGTTTTCCTAACCATGCTTCTCAATTTATAACATGTGTCAATTCATTATGTTCCTCGCCGTACAATATAAGACGAGTCCATGTCATAGTTTCATATGTGATAATCATATAATATCAGTTCAACATAGATATATATATATTGCGGCAAAACAATCAATTTTAATTCTATAAAAACCTCACAAAAGATGAGTAATAGAATCCCTACCTTTTAAGCTTATCAACAGTCTCTTAATCCTGGAATCAATTAACGTTAGCTCCATACTCCCTTGATCCTAAGGCGTGCATAAGGACAATTAAAACTAAAGCACAACATACAACTACATTCATAAAATTTATTTTAATTTAATCTTAGAATTTCAAGAAATAACCACTGCCCATAGAGGTATTATAAAGTTTAACAATATAAATTTTCTGTCTAGGGCATATACACTTAGACTTCATACATATGCTCCAAAATAGCAACAAACATATACTTAGGTTTAAGAACGCAAATTTGAATAATCCTTTAGTATAAAAGAAAATTTATAAATGAAAGACTAAATTTGTTCATAAGATTCTAACCTCGGATTATGGTTAGTTGGAAGCTTGAAATGGCTTCAAAACAGGTTCCTTTACTTCGGTATGACTGAAATTCTTGCTCAAATGGAGGTGATGGTGGCTGATTTTTATGGCTGCCTTGAAGAAGTTCTCTAAGTATTTTGCTTCAGCAAAGAAATGAGAAGAAGAGTGTGGGAACCGTGGAAGAGAAAGGAAGAAAAGATGAAGTCTTTGAAGAGAAGTGATGGAAACAATTATAGAGGAGACATGTTGAAGCATGTCACAGAGGAAATAAAGAAAATGAGGGTCAAGAGTAGTTGGAAAAGATATCCTTATGTCTCATCTAAAGACTTTAACACACATAATGCCAATATGACATTTTTGAGATTTATTAGAAGTTCTAAGACTTTTTAGTAATCATACTAAATAAATATAGGAGAATTTTAGAAAATTTAAAAATAGATAAAAATAAATATTATAAAATAAATTTAAATGAAGCAATTTTTTTTATACATTAAAAATTAATTTAATTACCTCAATACCCGTTAGGAGAATAACGGGTGTCACAGCTCTACCCCCCTTAAAGAAATTTCGTCCTCGAAATTTCAATTCTAGCAATACTAGTAAAAATTATGATTCCACTATGATTCCAATTCTTAGTCTAAACCGTTAATGTTGTTTGTCCTCCAAATTTAAGTTATCGTATTTCCACTTATTTACTTGCATAATAAATCTTACTCCTAAATCCCTCAATAAAAGTATTTCTGACAAGTTTCAACTTATAACACCGTATAATAGTCTAAGAATCTGATCAGGCATACATATTGACCATATCATGATTCCAGTCCTTCATTGTCCATGGACTGTGATTTACAATCACATTTAAGGAGATTGCCAGAGAAATTTTATATACTTCATCTTTAGGTTCCTTTTCCTTTTTGAGTAAGGAAAAGTCAAATATATTTGATTTCATACCTCAACTAATAAACTAGAACATAATCATAAAACATATATCACAAACACTTTTATTCAAAACTATACATTAAACTTATTCATAGAGATATTAAACGGAATCTCAGAGTTGCAAACATACCCGACATATTTTTCATTAAACAGCTATCCTCATGACACAAACATTCAACCCAAATAATATACTCATATTTCATATGGAATATCCCCATAACTGACTCTGGTACTTCCACATAATATTAACAGAATATTACACATTACAAACATAATACGGATACGTTTCGAGAGTGCAAGGCACTCCGTATACCAGCTATCCATATCATGCATGCTTAGAGGATACAAAAACATCGATAAACAAAAGATCGGACCTTAAGAAGGATGCGTTTCGAGAGCATCAAGTACTCCGTATCCAGCCATCCCGGCATTAGGCTCAATGAATCTAAAAGATTGAACAACAACGTACCACAAGAAACACAGAATACAAGACAAACGGTTATTCGTAACACACGAAATACGGACATACATGCCTACATGCCAAAGATAAAACAAAAAGATTACAGATGGAGATTCAAATCAATTGGCCGCTCCCGGCTTTCCCTTTCCCATTCAAGCTTGGATGTTGCAGTGTCGGATTCTGGATGTATGATTTGCATTTTATCTATCAATTCCTCAGCTGTTGAAGCAGTAACAAAGATTTGTCTCTCCGATTCTGTAGTGATGTTTTCTTCCACAGCGTAATCTAGAAATTTCAAAAGACCGTCATAAAAACCCTTTACGTTCAGCAGTCCCAAAGGTTTGGAATAAAAGCCCAACAATTGCCCACAAGCAACTATAAATATTTCCTCAAGAGTACCTAGACCACCAGGTAATGCTATAAAAGCATCAGAATTATAGATTATGTCTTTAAAATTTTTAGGGATACTCCTGACTCCTTCTCCCTTACCTATGGCTTCCTTACAAAGGTTTCCTTCAACTGGAATATGAGGCCAAATTTTTACATCAGTAGCGTCGCTAGACCTAGCTGCTAGTGCCATATTTACCATCATTTTTATACTACCACCCCCATAGATTATGTTAATCTTTTTGTGTGCTAGGACTTGCCCTAAGTGATTTGCAGCTTCTAAATAAGCTTTATCTTTTCCAAGGCTGGAACCACAAAAGACACAGACATTCTTTATTTTCTTCGTGGACTGGGAGGTAGACATATTTGGTTTATAGAAGTGGTTGCTTAATGTCTGCTCCACTTAGACTTCGGGTTCTACATGAGATTTTAAAGATGAGAAATATACAAAAAGGGCTAAAGAGATAGACGAGTAGGTAATGAAAAGGTAATCCAAAGATTTAAACAAAATCTTGTGCGGATAAGAAAGTAAGATAAGGTGATTGATAGTTTACAGAAAATCTGATTCACTTTTTGAAAAAGATTAGACTCTAATTGTATAACTTTTGACAATTGAGAACAATTTGACAGAAGACCCTCTTGACACAACTGTAGACTTTTTGACAAATATACACCAAGTCTAGAAATTTAATATAAACGACAAATACTGTAGAACTTTTGAAATTTGAGACACAAATCTTGAAATATCTGGATAAACTTTTCAAAATTCAAACATATTACTGTACCGTATGTGACGTGTCTGATAAGATAATATATTTTATTATATATATATATTTAAGAAAATCATAAATTAAATAAGATATTAACACTTACTGTATCAATCTAATAATCACAATTATTTCAAACACAAAAGCAAATATTCTGAGTAAAAGAAAAACACAAACTGTTGAACATCAGCTAAAACTGCTTCAAATAAGTAAAGACTAAATAACCTTTATAGAGCGATGACTTATTCCCCATCCAGTTTTCTTATGGCTTGGCAAACAGGATCTAGAAATACCATATTCTTGAGGCGTTGTCTTTCTGTATAAAATTTAGGCCAGAGTTTAAAAATAGCTCCTTGAACATATCCACTAGGGTGACCGTGGAGAGGAGGATGGATGCTATCCAAGTTCTCCTTTGAAAGTCCATCCCTACAAAACCTTATTTTATCCTCTCTATTCGTAGACATATAACCAGGTGAAGTACATTTACCGTTACAATTTTGTCTTCCACATTTGTTACAAGTGACCACGATGGCACGAGCTCTTCTTTTCATTGCACTACGACTGGTACCTGTTCCTGGTAAACCGACATCTTGACTAAAGTCACTCGGACGGATTTTCCCCTCTATTAACATTCTCACATCACAAGGGATGCCAAAACGCATAAGAATCCACAACCGAGTAATTCTAGCCTTGTATTTCTTTCTGAGAATCTTTTGGGAGAATGATGGGAAATACTTTCTCATGTGTTGGTACTTTGGGTCCATGATGAGATGAAAGAAGAGTAAATAGAAAGGAAAAATTAAGATAGTAAATTGCAGAATCTTAGAATTCCTTCTTCTTTTGGAGGAAAAGAAGAATTTCTAATGAAAAAGAAGAGGATTTGCGATTTAGAGAGAAAATAACAAATTAAGAGAGAAAAAGTGAACTCGGAGAAATAAGCTCTTATGCACAGTAAACGTATATGTAAACAATAATTAAACTACTGTATATGACACGTATAGAGACCACGTGGGAAAGACAGTGTGAATCAAACTGATTTAAGATTTGAACTAGGCCCAAATGTTCTAAGTTGAAAATGGTCAGGTTGTTTCGGGCCTTAACACATTTAGAACGAGTTAAATAACAAACATAAAATTGAAAACCAATTTGTATAAATCTTAAACACAATTTAAAGTCCACTATAGATAAGTTAAGTATGAACAACAAATCTAATTTAACGACAACAAGGATCTTCCTGAATGATCCAGCAACTCAAATAATTTTGTTTTAATCAAAACCTTATTGAACAATGCATACACCCATATGTTATTCATAATACTTAACATCTATCAATGGATTCATCATCATTACTACCAAGGGTTTAGAATGCGACTAACCTTGAAATCAATACGATTTACGTCTTTCAACATAGACCATATCAATGAACAAAGACACTTGATGTTACTACTTAAGAACATCTACAATCCCCACAATTCTACTCATACAATATATAATTTCCTCATATAACAAAACCTTAGGTAACCAAAAGATTCACTGATACACTTAAATACAATGTACGTAACGAAATATTCCAATTTTGAGATTCATGCATTCTAGACTTTACACAGTCTCAACAGACCAAAAGTCTAACATTTATCTCTCTCAAGATTCAATACCATGATTCTCAACTTATATCATATTCCTCGAATATATAGAACTTTTAAGAAAAGACATTGACACTTATGTGCTCCATCGAATCCACACATAATCATTACTTAGGTTTGAATCAATTACGAAAAATTTGGCATATCTATGTCAAACTTTAAAATCAATAAATCAAGCCTTATATTTCTCATTGTTTTTCACGAGACAAAAGGCTTTTAAATCCTCTTATCTATACGAATTTCTCATCGTTTATACGAATTAGATATGCTTATAGATCCAAATATTATACGAATCTCTCATAAGCAATCTACTTATAAACTCATTCCATATAATTATCATTCCCTCATAACTATTAATACTTTCCTTCTATATAATTATTGTACTCATATAACCATTAGTATTTTCATTCTATGGCCTTTCCATGTTACATCCTTCTAGACTGTATAAATCAATGTGAAGGTTCATTTTGATGATGACAATGAAAATTCAGCTTCAAAACCATCTCAAAAATATATTTTTTTAAAGTGGTGCTACACTCCCTAGGTTAATCGAACCTAGGCTCTGATACCAAAAATTCTGTAACGCCCCTATATGGGGGTTAACAGTTTTTAATGAGATAAAATAAAAATAAATAATAAAAGTAAAACCTTAAAAATAAAATTTACCCGGGACTTAAATGAAAACTCTCAACTCAAAAATAAAAATATAAACGATAAATAAACCACAGTTTTAATGTAGCACCTTAAATTTAATAATATAAACTGTTGTCATCATCATTTTAACCCTCAACACATTATAATACAGTCACAGAAAGTAACAATTGATGCTTACATTATCATGAAGAACATTCTCAACAATTGAAGCAGTCCCAATGTAATATAGCTACATCACTTCCTCAACTATATTTCTCGTAGCCACCTCACACTTAGTGAGTCCTGAAAAGATATAAACATAAGGGAATGAGCAACACTATGCTCAGTAGAGAAAGCCATTACTCACCTCTATCATTACCACATTAAAATCTGCATGGTTAGTAAGTCACATCATATTTCAGATTATGAGGTTTATTATGATCACATCTTATGGATACCGTAGTTAATCATTACCAAGTGTCATAATTACACATTTATACAAATATTACCAATCATCATTGTTCCTAGGTATCCATGTTAAATTGAGTATCACTCAACTCATCGAAACCCAAATGGGCGCACTTGATCACCCTATAAACATTCCAAGGGTGTTCCGGTGAGGGGACATCAAGCCCCGAGTCCTCACCAAATCGATTCCTGTACAGTGTGTTCTGGGACTTTCAACCCAAGGAAGCGTCATCGCCTTCCCCCTATTTTACCTTTTAGGGTATTCATACCCAAGGACGTAACCGTCGCCCTCTTCATGTCTCACAATTTCTCTATATTGAATCATTATTAATAGAGTTAGTTTTCCTAACCATGCTTCTCAATTTATAACATGTGTCAATTCATTATGTTCCTCGCCGTACAATATAAGACGAGTCCATGTCATAGTTTCATATGTGATAATCATATAATATCAGTTCAACATAGATATATATATATTGCGGCAAAACAATCAATTTTAATTCTATAAAAACCTCACAAAAGATGAGTAATAGAATCCCTACCTTTTAAGCTTATCAACAGTCTCTTAATCCTGGAATCAATTAACGTTAGCTCCATACTCCCTTGATCCTAAGGCGTGCATAAGGACAATTAAAACTAAAGCACAACATACAACTACATTCATAAAATTTATTTTAATTTAATCTTAGAATTTCAAGAAATAACCACTGCCCATAGAGGTATTATAAAGTTTAACAATATAAATTTTCTGTCTAGGGCATATACACTTAGACTTCATACATATGCTCCAAAATAGCAACAAACATATACTTAGGTTTAAGAACGCAAATTTGAATAATCCTTTAGTATAAAAGAAAATTTATAAATGAAAGACTAAATTTGTTCATAAGATTCTAACCTCGGATTATGGTTAGTTGGAAGCTTGAAATGGCTTCAAAACAGGTTCCTTTACTTCGGTATGACTGAAATTCTTGCTCAAATGGAGGTGATGGTGGCTGATTTTTATGGCTGCCTTGAAGAAGTTCTCTAAGTATTTTGCTTCAGCAAAGAAATGAGAAGAAGAGTGTGGGAACCGTGGAAGAGAAAGGAAGAAAAGATGAAGTCTTTGAAGAGAAGTGATGGAAACAATTATAGAGGAGACATGTTGAAGCATGTCACAGAGGAAATAAAGAAAATGAGGGTCAAGAGTAGTTGGAAAAGATATCCTTATGTCTCATCTAAAGACTTTAACACACATAATGCCAATATGACATTTTTGAGATTTATTAGAAGTTCTAAGACTTTTTAGTAATCATACTAAATAAATATAGGAGAATTTTAGAAAATTTAAAAATAGATAAAAATAAATATTATAAAATAAATTTAAATGAAGCAATTTTTTTTATACATTAAAAATTAATTTAATTACCTCAATACCCGTTAGGAGAATAACGGGTGTCACAATTACATTGGGACTGCTTCAATTGTTGAGAATTTTCTTCATGATAATGTAAGCATCAATTGTTACTTTCTGTGACAGTATTACAATGTGTTGAGGGTTAAAATGATGATGACAACAGTTTATATTATTAAATTTAAGGTGCTACATTAAACTGTGGTTTATTTATCGTTTATATTTTTAATTTTGAGTTGAGAGTTTTCATTTAAGTCCCGGGCAAATTTTATTTTTAAGGTTTTACTTTTATTATTTATTTTTATTTTATCTCATTAAAAACTGTTAAGCTCCACATAGAGGCGTTACAAAATGGCACACTAGGACATCATGAAATAGTTTAGTAACATAAAATGTCTCGAATTAGATATTGATCGACTTAGTTTGTATCTAGGATCGTTCGTGGTTCCGTGGAGCTAACGTATAGCGGACCGGGATTACGATGTGGGGCACCGGCACGAGTATTGAGGTAGGACTTCTATCCTATTTCTTTGGTAGCCTGGTTTTGAAATGATTTGGCTTTGAAAAGGATTCCTATTAAAATGTTTTCAACAGTTGTTTGAAAATGAATTTATCAGTTTTGTTTTAATGTACCGTGATCTGAAATGAATCTTATAATGAATATAATTGACAACACTCGGTAATTGGGTTTGAATGATAATGATAATAACCACATAGGCATGATGCCATATTAGAGATCGGGTCGTGTAGCGATCGACCTTGGGGGCAGGTCCCAAAACCCAGCTGGGCCACTACGGTGGTGATATCATGGTTTGCCTAGGTAAAAGAAAAATGGTGTTTTTGATTGTGTGAGTAGACTGTTCTGTGTCAGGACGGCTCTACTCAAATTATCTATTTATTTATTTACTTATTTATTCAAAGTTTTCTTTTGGATACTCCTAATGGTGAAATGTTTCTTTACATTAAATTATTTATAAAACATAGTCCTACTGAGCCTTTTGCTCACGTTTATCTGTTTTAAATTTTTCCCCTCTAGGTGGTTACCTATTTAGGTTTGGAGAGGATTCTTCGGACCGAACTCAGGAGCAATAGGAGGATTTATTTATATTCTGTATTATTTAATCAAGGCATGTAAGAGTTAACTTTATTTGTACTTGGACTGTAATTGTATTTATGATATTGTCAGAACCATGTGTGTGCACAAGTTGTGGGTTGTGGAAACCCATGCTCGCGGTACTTTATTATTATTATTTTATTTATTTATTACTGTGACACCCGTTATTCTCCTAACGGGTATTGAGGTAATTAAATTAATTTTTAATGTATAAAAAAAATTGCTTCATTTAAATTTATTTTATAATATTTATTTTTATATATTTTTAAATTTTCTAAAATTCTCATATATTTATTTAGTATGATTACTAAAAAGTCTTAGAACTTCTAATAAATCTCAAAAATGTCATATTGGCATTATGTGTGTTAAAGTCTTTAGATGAGACATAAGGATATCTTTTCCAACTACTCTTGACCCTCATTTTCTTTATTTCCTCTGTGACATGCTTCAACATGTCTCCTCTATAATTGTTTCCATCACTTCTCTTCAAAGACTTCATCTTTTCTTCCTTTCTCTTCCACGGTTCCCACACTCTTCTTCTTATTTCTTTGCTGAAGCAAAATACTTAGAGAACTTCTTCAAGGCAGCCATAAAAATCAGCCACCATCACCTCCATTTGAGCAAGAATTTCAGTCATACCGAACTAAAGGAACCTGTTTTGAAGCCATTTCAAGCTTCCAACTAACCATAATCCGAGGTTAGAATCTTATGAACAAATTTAGTCTTTCATTTATAAATTTTCTTTTATACTAAAGGATTATTCAAATTTGCGTTCTTAAACCTAAGTATATGTTTGTTGCTATTTTGGAGCATATGTATGAAGTCTAAGTGTATATGCCCTAGACAGAAAATTTATATTGTTAAACTTTATAATACCTCTATGGGCAGTGGTTATTTCTTGAAATTCTAAGATTAAATTAAAATAAATTTTATGAATGTAGTTGTATGTTGTGCTTTAGTTTTAATTGTCCTTATGCACGCCTTAGGATCAAGTGAGTATGGAGCTAACGTTAATTGATTCCAGGATTAAGAGACTGTTGATAAGCTTAAAAGGTAGGGATTCTATTACTCATCTTTTGTGAGGTTTTTATAGAATTAAAATTGATTGTTTTGCCGCAATATATATATATCTATGTTGAACTGATATTATATGTGTATCACATATGAAACTATGACATGGACTCGTCTTGTATTGTACGGCGAGGAACATAATGAATTGACACATGTTATAAATTGAGAAGCATGGTTAGGAAAATTAACTCTATTAATAATGATTTAATATAGAGAAATTGTGAGACATGAAAAGGGCGACGGTTACGTCCTTGGGCATGAATACCCTAAAAGGTAAAGTAGGGGGAAGGAGATGACGCTTCCTTGGGTTGAAAGTCCCAGAACACACTGTACAGGAATTGATTTGGTGAGGACTCGGGGCTTGATGTCCCCTCACCGGAACACCCTTGGAATGTTTATAGGGTGATCAAGTGTGCCCATTTGGGTTTCGATGAGTTGAGTGATACTCAATTTAACATGGATACCTAGGAACAATGATGATTGGTAATATTTGTATAAATGTGTAATTATGACACTTGGTAATGATTAACTACGGTATCCATAAGATGTGATCATAATAAACCTTATAATCTGGAATATGATGTAACCTACTAATCATGCAGATTTTAATGTGGTAATGATAAAAACCTAAAGGTGAGTAATGGTTTTCTCTACTGAGCATAGTGTTGCTCATACCCTTATGTTTATATCTTTTCAGGACTCACTAAGTGTGAGGTGGCTACGAGAAATATAGTTGAGGAAGTGATGTAACTATATTACATTGGGACTGCTTCAATCGTTGAGAATGTTCTTCATGATAATGTAAGCGTCAATTGTTACTTTCTGTGACTGTATTATAATGTGTTGAGGGTTAAAATGATGATGACAACAGTTTATATTATTAAATTTAAGGTGCTACATTAAAACTGTGGTTTATTTGTCGTTTATATTTTTATTTTTGAGTTGGGAGTTTTCATTTAAGTCCCGGACAAATTTTATTTTTAAGGTTTTACTTTTATTATTTATTTTTATTTTATCTTATTAAAAACTGTTAACCCCCATATAGGGGCGTTACAATTACTTGCTTAATATTTATAAATTCTTTTATAAAAATATGGTGGAAATCTTCTTATTTTTCACTTAATTTGATCCTTAAACCATTGATTTTAATTAAATCCTCTTTTAATATTCAGCCACGTCACCCCCCGCACTCTGGGGCGTGACAGAATGGTATCAGAGCTCAAGGTTATGAACCTTGGGAATTGTGCACACATAGGTTTGACAATGAAATACCTCTGACAGTCCAAATTTTGTTTTCAGAAGTGAGAGAATGGCACCTAGACGTCGTTCAACTGCTGACGCTGAGTTCAGAGATGATGAGAGCATGATGTGGTCTATGTTCGCGGCTTTTCGACAGATGGCAGCCAGGGCTAGACCAGGAGATTTCGATGTTGGTAGTCGGCATGCGTACTTTAAGGAATTTCGGCGGGCATCTATTCTGACTTTTGATGGCAATGGGGATCCGCAGTTTGCAGAGTATTAGTTGGATTTGATCTTGAAGCATCTAGATACTCTTGGCGTGCCTGAGGAGTATCGTGTGGAATTCGCGGCATATAAGCTTGAGGGTGGTGCTAACACTTGGTGGAAACAGACTAAGCATCTGGAGCACGGTGGCGATATCAGTTGGGACAAGTTCGAGGAACTGTTCTATGATCGGTATTTTTCGCAGGGGTATAGAGACCAGAAAGCAGCTGAGTTTTATAGATTGCAGCAGGGTGATATGTCAGTCCGGGAATATGAGGCAAAGTTTAATAAGTTGGCTAGGTTTGCTCCATCAGCGGTGGCATCGGAGCGCGAGAAGTGTATTAAGTTTCAGGAAGGGCTCAAGGCTCCTATTCGGCGGCAGTTGGTTGCTCTGCGGCTTAGGAGTTTCGGAGAGCTTGTCTCATCGGCAATCTCTGTGGAGAATGATTATGTGCAGTATTGTGAGGACCGAGCCAAGGCTTCAGGAGGACCGCAGAGGAGTGGCAGGAAGAGCACCAGTAGTCGTCCAGCTCCGGGGAAAGGCAAGTAAGGCGGTGCGACCAGTGGCAGCAGCAGTTCGTCTGGCAGCGGGCGCAGCAATCCTTACAGCTTTCATTGTCGTTTCTGTCAGTAGCCCGGACACATCAAAAGGAATTGCCCGATCAGGAATGCTCGTCTTGGATCTCAGACCGGGGAGGATGCCAGTCATTCATCTCAGCCTCAGCCTCAGACCCTACCTCCGCCTTCGCAGTACCCGTAGTTGCAGTATCTGTAGTTTTCTCCTCAGCAATTCTCATATCTGGCACGGGGCAGCAGCCGCAGCATTTTCAGCGCAGTGTTCCTCAATATCGAGCGCCAAGTACAGGTAGTGTGCAGTCGTCTCCATCTCAGCAGCATCGGCCGAGTAATCCAGGACCCAGCAATGTCGGTAGAAGAAAAGGGAAGGCGCCAGTGCAGGTTCATGCAATGGCATCTGGAGGGTCAGATTCTCAGACTGGTAACGCGGTTGTCGATGGTATGATTTTGGTTTCCAGATCTTTAACTCGTGTTTTATTCGATACCGGTGCCTCTCATTCTCTCATTTCGAGTTCTTTTGTACATGCCTTGGGATTAGAGGTAGAAGAGTTTAATGAACCCCTAGTTATAACTTCTCCCTTGGGGCGGGTGTGTGTAAATTGTATGTGTAAATCCTGTAAAATAAAGATTGGGGATGAGATTTTGAAAAGTGATTTGATTATACTCCCCATGAGCTCCTATGATGTAATTCTAGGGATGGACTGGTTGTCCAGGTATAGTGCAGTCGTGGACTGTCAGCTTAGAAAAGTGACCCTAGTGTCTGATAGGGGGACGGTGATCACTTACCGGGGTGGTGGTGATTGGTCAATGAGTGAGCGTCTTATGAAGTCGTGTCTAGGAGGGCGAAGGAATCTAGGTTGTTGTGCTTTTCTTGCCAACCTGGATTGCGAGCCCTATGTTTCAAGTGGCAGTGTAGCGATTCCGGTGGTTGATGAGTTCGAGGATGTTTTCCCCGACGAGTTATCAGGGTTACCACCGCATCGGGAGATTGAGTTTGGTATCGAGTTGTTTCCAGGGACATCACCGATTTCTATGGCACCTTATCGGATGACGCCGGCAGAAATGAAAGAATTGAGGAAGCAACTTCAGGAGCTTGCTGATAAAGGATATATTCGAAACAACACATCTCCGTGGGAAGCACCAGTGTTGTTCGCTAAGAAGCACGATGGGACTCTCAGGTTATGTGTGGATTATCGGCAGCTGAATCGTGTTACGGTGAAGAACAAGTATCCCTTGCCTAGGATTGATGAGTTGTTTGATCAGTTTGGGAGGTTCGCGATGCTTCTCGAAGATTGATTTGCGTTCAGTTTATCATCAGCTCAGGATCAAGGAAGAGGATATTCCCAAGACAGCTTTTAGGACTCGGTATGGGCACTTCGAGTTCCTGGTTATGTCTTTTGGGTTGACGAATGCTCCGGCAGCTTTTATGGATTTGATGAACAGGATATTTAGGCCGTATCTGGACCAGTTCGTGATCGTGTTCATCGATGACATTCTTGTGTACTCTAAGACTTGGGAGGAGCATGAGCAGCATCTTCGGATCGTGCTTCAGACTCTACGGGAGCACCAGTTGTATGCTAAGAGGGAAAAATGTGAGTTTTGGTTGACTGAGGTCAAGTTTCTGGGTCATGTTATCTCAGAGCATAGTATTTCTGTGGATCCGTCCAAGATTGAAGCTATATTGGAGTGGGAACGACCAAGGAATGTAGCGGAGATTCGCAGCTTCTTAGGTCTTGTTGGATATTACAGGAAATTTGTAAAGGATTTTTCGAAGATTGCAGCTCCGTTGACGAGATTGATCAAGAAAAATGTCAGGTTTGAGTGGAATGAAGATTGTGAGCTTGCTTTTCAGGAATTGAAGAACCGGTTGACTTCAGCTTCAGTGTTTGTTATTCCTGGCAGTGACGAGCCGTATGAGGTTTATGCTGATGCTTCAGGGCGCGGACTTGGATGCGTGTTGATGCAGCATGGGCGTGTGGTTGCGTACGGATCGAGGCAGCTACGACCTCACGAGCGGAATTATCCTACTCATGATTTAGAGCTCACGGCGGTGATTTACGCGCTGAAGATTTGGAGGTGTTACTTGTATGGAGCATCGTTTTAGGTCTTCTCTGATCACAAGAGTTTGAGGTATTTGTTCACTCAGAGGACCTCAATTTGAGGCAGCGCAGATGGGTAGAGTATATGGAGGATTATGATTTCGCGTTGCAGTATCATCCCGGGAAAGCTAATGTGGTCACGAACGCGCTTAGCAGGAAGTCTTCAGGGATTCTCGCTTGTTTGATTTTTGAGGACTGGAGCAAGGATACGACGGTGAGTGAGTATCAGCTACTGTATCATGAAGACGGTGATCGAGTTTCGTTATATCATGTGAAAGCGACTCCAGCTCTTGTTCAGATGGTGAAGCAAAGTCAGTGGCAGGATCGGCATTTGCAGGGGATTTGATCGCGGATTCAGAACGGGGAGCAGTTTGAAGAATGGAGCGTGCATGCAGATGGATCATTGTACTTCCGGGAGCATCTTGCAGTTCCAGTTATCGCCGAGGTGACGAAAGCCATTCTAGACGAAGCTTATAGGTCTCAGTTCGCTATTCATCCGGGGAGCACCAAGATGTATCGTGATTTGAAGAGGCAGTATTGGTGGAGAGGCATGAAGAAAGACGTTCGCGAGTACGTGGCCAAGTGTTCGACGTGTCTTCAGGTGAAAGCCGAGCATCAAAAGCCTGCAGGTTAGCTTCAGCCGCTTCCTATTCCAGGATGGAAATGGGAGCATGTGACGATGGATTTTCTCACAGGTTTGCCGAGGACGGAGCAGCGGCACGATGCAGTTTGGGTTGTGGTCGACAGGTTGACGAAATCGGCACATTTCATTCCGTTTAGGTCGACGTGTTCGAGGAAGGTTCTCGGGGAGTTGTATATGCAGAACATTGTGAGGTTGCATGGAGTTCCCTTGTCTATCACCTCTGATCGAGACACCAGGTTTAATGCTAAGTACTTGAGGAGTTTTCAAGAGGCTTTAGGTACGGATTTGAACTTCAGTACGGCGTTTCATCCTCAGACTAATGGGCAGTCTGAGCGGGTCATTCAGGTTCTCGAGGATATGTTACGTGATTGTGCGTTGGACTTCGGCGGGAATTGGAAGCAATGTTTGCATTTAGCGGAGTTTGCGTACAATAATAGCTATCAGGCGAGTATCGGTATGGCACCGTTTGAGGCATTGTATGGGCAACCGTGTCGGTCACCTGTGTGTTGGGCCGAGCTGAAAGATAGAGTTATTCTTGGGCCGGATGAGATTCGTGATAGCAACGAGAAGTCGCGGTGATTCGAGATCGGTTGAGGGCAGCTCAGAGTCGGCAGAAGAGCTACGCGGATAGGAGACGTAGACCCTTAGAGTTTGCGGTTGGAGATTTTGTTCTCTTGAGGGTATCGCCTCGTAAGGGAACTATGCGGTTTGGGGTGAGTGGGAAGCTCGCGCCGAGGTATATTGGGCCGTTCGAGATCACTCAGCGTGTTGGTGTGGTCGCTTATCGGCTTGATCTTCCACCCGAAATTTCTCACGTTCATGATATATTTCATGTGTCGATGCTTAGGAAGTGTCCACCTGAGCAAGGTAAGATAGTTTCGTTCCGCGATGTGCAGGTTCAGGAAGATACGACGTACGAAGAAGTGCCGATTCAGATTATCGACCGAAAAGTGATTAGCTTGCGTCGTCGTGAGATCCCGTTGGTAAAAGTCGTGTGGCAGCATCATGGGGTTGATGAAGCCACTTGGGAGCTAGATTCGAATATGCAGGAATTGTATCCGCATTTGTTTTGTTTTTGAGATGAGTTGTAAATTTCGAGGGCGAAATTTCTTTTAGGGGTGGAGAGTTGTAACGCCCCGAAATTTATTTAATGTTAATGTATTATAAATGATGAATTAGTGCGCCATAATTATCGTTTTAACTTTAATTAGATTATTTGGTTGGATTTTGAATTTTTGATTTTTTGTTAATTTAATGAATTCAAATGATTTCTTAATGTTTTAAAATGATGTTTGAGGTTTAAGACACAACAATTCGTAAAATGTTAAAAATACTCCGTTTTGCAAAACCGTAGGCGGCACATGGTTTTCGCACAGTAAAATCGCCCACCGATTTTCTCTATTTATTTCCTTCTTCTCTCTCTCTCTCTTCACTCAGCTCACTCACTCTCTCTCTCTTCCCTCCCGTGGTTCGCTCTCGGTTTTCCCTCTCTCTCTTAAATTTCTTCAGAAATTTTTGAATCAAAATTCGATTCCAAGCTTCGGGATAGCAAGGAGGAGGCTCGAGGACGTGATTTGGCAACCGAAAACGCGGATTGAAGCTTCGATTCGAGGTTAGATTTGAAATTTCTAAACTTTTTCTAAAATTTTCAATTTTGTGTATTTTTGAAATCTAGGGTTGTTTAAGCTTAGAAAACCTTGGATTTGAGTTAAATGAACTTAGAACAACTAGAATCTAAGCTTAGATTGAAGAAAAACGAATTTGATTCAAGATTTTTCATTTTTCCTCAATTTTTTCTATTTTCAGATTTTTGGGATTTTGAGTTTAAATCTTGTTTAAATGAGTCCAAACATGTTCTAGTATGTTTTTCTATCAACTATGATTGTTTTTCATGCCTGGGATTTGAGAAAAACAAGTTAGAATCAAGATTTGAATTTTGGGGATCGAGAAACCCGTGGCTGGGATTTCTGGATTTTCCCAGTTCGGCAGGCCGGAGTGATGATCGGCAGGCCGGTGTTCTTCCGACCGGCAGGCCGAACCTGGGGAAGTGTTTGGCCGACCGAACTTTGCTTCCGGCAGGCCGAACTGTGTAGTTCGGCCGGCCGAAGCAGGGCGTCCGGCAGGCCGACCGAGGCATGGAAAATGTTGTGATTTTCACCCGTTTTCACTGTTTTGAACCCTGATTTAAATCCCAACCTTATAGGATGATTTTAAAGGTACAAATAGCACACTAGGACATCATGAAATGGTTTAGTAACATAGAATGTCTCGAATTAGATATTGATCGACTTAGTTTGTATCTAGGATCGTTCGTGGTTCCGTGGAGCTAACGTATAGCGGACTGGGATTACGGTGTGGGGCACTGGCACGAGTATTGAGGTAGGACTTCTATCCTATTTCTTTGGTAGCCTGGTTTTGAAATGATTTGGCTTTGAAAAGGATTCCTATTAAAATGTTTTCAACGGTTGTTTGAAAATGAATTTATCGGTTTTGTTTTAATATACCGTGATCTGAAATGAATCTTATAATGAATATAATTGACAACACTCGGTAATTGAGTTTGAATGATAATGATAATAACCACATAGGCATGATGCCATATCAGAGATCGGGTCGTGTAGCGATCGACCTTGGGGGCAGGTCCCGAAACCCAGTTGGGTCACTACGGTGGTGATATCATGGTTTGCCTAGGTAAAAGAAAAATGGTGTTTTTGATTGTGTGAGTAGACTGTTTTGTGTCAGGACGGCTCTACTCAATTATCTATTTATTTATTTATTTATTTACTTACTTATTTATTCAAAGTTTTCTTTTGGATACTCCTAATGGTGAAATGTTTCTTTACATTAAATTATTTATAAAACATAGTCCTACTGAGCCTTTTGCTCACGGTTTATCTGTTTTAAATTTTCCCCCTCTAGGTGGTTACCCATTTAGGTTTGGAGAGGATTCTTCAGACCGAACTCAGGAGCAATAAGAGGATTTATTTATATTCTGTATTATTTAATCAAGGCATGTAAGAGTTAACTTTATTTGTACTTGGACTGTAATTATATTTATGATATTGTCAGAACCATGTGTGTGCACAAGTTGTGGGTTGTGGAAACCCATGCTCGTGGTACTTTATTATTATTTTTTTATTTTTATTTATTACTTGCTTAATATTTATAAATTCTTTTATAAAAATATGGTGAAAATCTTCTTATTTTTCACTTAATTTGTTCCTTAAACCATTGATTTTAATTAAATCCTCTTTTAATATTCCGCCACGTCACCTCCTGTACTCCGGGGCGTGATAGTAACACTGTAAAGCTCTCACATGCTATAGTAAAAAGAATAAAGTAGTTACAGTGTAAAGCTCCTATATGCTATAGTATTTACAGTTTTAAAGAATGATTTTAACTACCATATCAAACACCATGATGGTGTACAGTCTTTTTTTCTTTCCTTGATGAAAGGATAGGCATAATTTTGAAACTCCAAATCAATGACCGAGATGCCGAGATGCATATTCCTACAACTTCTTGACATGATGGTTTTGAAATCAAAGCCACTTTCAAGCTCTGTATTAATGATGATTTGTTTAGAGGTAATCATTTCTTCATCATTAAGCCTTTGACTTGATTTGATCAATGGTGACGCTCGAGGCACTTCGGCTACAGACCAAGAAAACGCCATGAGCTAGGGACGCAATTGTTGGCAAGCCACCGAAAGGGTTCAAGTTGGTTACAAGGTCCAGAAAGGCCTAAGGACTGTCTCGGCCCATTTTGCCTGGTGGGTCTTGAGAAAACATGCATTCCACATTATGACCAAGATATATCCAAAGGGAAATCACGTTCAAGACCTAAATTTCAAGATTTCAGATATCAAAACACATACAATGCTTTATCAGAATCTAGACGGTTCTAGATCCGCACACATAGTAAGTTAACTAGAAGGTCTTATCAAGATTAGGAAACCATTAAAATAAGAGATCAATTTATAATAATTAAATTTTCAGTAACCTACTAGAGATCGAGAAACAACCGGTCTAGAAAACTATAAATAGAGACCAGTCCTATAGGATAGCCTCAAGTCCAATTGTTAGCACTGGTCCTTGCCTTAGCTTTGTAATAAGTTTTCTCTTAGTAAAATCTGTTTTTCTGAAGAAAATCCCACCAAACGCAGTCTTTAATTGAAATGAACCAATATAAAGTATCTTATTATTTTTCTTGCTATTTTATTCTTTAATATGAGAAAAATTAATCAGAGTAAAGAATTTGTGAGATTATTTGCTGACGAGTAATTTGCCCGTCAACAACTTTCATTTTTAATCTCGAGAGCCTATGGAAGAGAAATTACACCAAAGGCTTTTTCTTTCTTCCCTATTTTTCTTACCCGACTATATATCTTTCTTTCCTTTCTTTTCTTATTACTAGCCCCTTTCGCTGTTACAACTGTTTCTAACCAAAAGAAACAATTTTTTTTTTTTAATACAAAAAGAAAGAGGGCTTGTTAGTTTAGCAGCAACTAACAATAATAAGGCGTAGACTTCATCTTGAATAATACTTTCGGTAGCGTGTGTCTGGATTCTTGTTACCATAGAAAAGTGGGGCAGCTTCATCTTGAAGTTGATCGTGACAAAGTTCCGTACAGAAGTATGAGGATGCGTTCGCCAACAAACGGGTGAGATTTCTGAACACTCGGGGTACATGGGGTTGTTACCAATACAGAGCCTTTGGTGAAACAGTAAGGCATCTGGCAAGACGGTTTGAGCTTAAACCGCTCATAAATAAAAGCTTTCATATGTTATAATAAAAAATATATTATAATATAAACTCTCATATGTTATAATGTTTAAACTTATTATGAGTTCGACTTTGCCAAACACCTTAATTTTCAGATTTACAATGTTTAGTAGATCGTCATAGTCATCTACCCTACTTCGTGACAGTTATAGCAAGGCATTGTTTACAGTTGCATTTGACTGACTGAATTGAAAGAAGATTCCCGCTCTCATAAAATGCAGCTTGTATTGAGAAGTTGATGTTAGAGTATGTTGACTCGAATTCTGTTTGGTCCGGTCTAAAAATTTATGGTACAGCGTTTGTGATGAAATTATAATTATAAGAATTTTTGGGATCTCTGATGATAGCTGAGTAATCACATACATATATATATATATATATGTATTATTTCAACTTCTCCTTTTATACCAATTTTTAAGATATAGTGGATTTACTTCTCTTTTGTGTGTGGTTTTTTTGTCTAAGATTTTCACTTAAATCTGTATGTTCTTTGTTCTTCGCTTTTATTTGTCTATTTTTTGTTTATTTTTTAACAGTTAGGACATGTTTGACATACTGTATTGTATTATATTGTATTGCATTGTATTATATATAAAAAATACAAGATAATACAATACAATATAATACGGTACGTTAAACAAGCCTTTAAGGAAAAACCTTAGGCCGGTGCCATTTTTGTTTCGCTGCTTCGAATTCAGATGCAATGAATTAATTTTTATTTCTTGTTAATCTAGATTTAGTACGCACAGTGTTTCTGATTATACTTGGTCATTGACTCGACAAAATATACCTGACTGGTGTTTCCTGGAATCGGACACAACTCAACATGACAATGGAGACAACTCAACTTCGAGTTGGAGGACTTGTAACTCGAAGTCACGGAGGCTGTTGGAGAACTATCGGATTGGATTTGACTCCTCAAAGCTTTATCCGGCGGCGACAGCGGCAAACACCGGTAGGAGTGGTACTGCGGAGAGTGAAGTGAGGCGGGCCATGTCTCCGTGAAACGTGGAGGGAGGAGGAAGTAAGCAGACAGAAGAGAGAGAGGGAGCAGATCAAACTCGATGGGCTTTCATTTGTACTTATTGGATGGAGTACCTAAAACCAAATGGTAACGTTGTTAAATGTTTTTGCAAAATTCCAAATCAGCAGAAGTAATTAGTCCAGTGCCATTGGGCAAAATGGAAAGTCCACTCGCTGTCCATTTTTTTTTTTTCTATTTAATATCACTGTATTTCAAATCAAAACGATATACACACTAATTCAGACTCCAATGACTTTGTAACATAACGGCATGATTTAAGGGAGATTTGTTATTCCTATATTTGGATGGGGTAAAGTAGAAGGGATAAAAGAGCAAAATTTATGATGGAACGGAAAAGGTAATTTTCGTCATGCTAATTAGGTAAGTTGTGTTAGTTTTATAAACTTTTTAACGATTTAATACGTAAATAAAGGTAATTTAATATATGTTAGGCGTGTAAATTTTTAAGGTCAACGTTTGCAAATCAACCTGGTAATCTGACAAGTAAAACTATTTATCTTATGCAGAACAAAAAATGCTTGCCCCATCATAAAGGGACCCACTGAAGGATTTTAATAATTAGGGAAAAGGTATCTATTGAGTGAGGGATGTTACCTTTCAGCTACTCTCGTTTTTAATCTTGAGAGACCATAGAAGAGAATTTATACTATAAACATTTCTTCATCTTTATTTTATTCACTTGCCTATATGATCTCTTTCCTTTTTATTTTCTTTTCTTATTAATAGGCCTTTTTTGCTGTTACATCTGTTTGTTTATTTTTTATTTTTTTTGTTAATACAAGAGAAAGGACTTGTTAGTTTAGCAACAAAACAAAGAAAAAAAAAAAACATGGTCGAGACGTGATAGACTAAACGCATGATTCAACAGAACTGAGCATTGAACAATACAAAAAGAGATCCTGTCGGTTGGATTTTTTTGTTTCTTTTTTGAATACCACAAACCTAATTATTTTAATCGGTTGAGTCACTAACGCATGCCTATAGTATATTTTTATATTCATAGTTTAATATATCATATCTCTAATCAAATCAGATTATGCGTAAGAATAATATGTGAGGGAAAAAAACTTGATGCAGGCAACGATATTTAAATCATGAAACTTGGAAAATAATAACTATCTTCCCGTTTGATATTCGAGTAATGCCTTTTGCCTACAATACATAGGTCTTTTCAAGGGGAATACTTTTTTTAGATATTTAAAAGGATGTAGATTAAAACGCACAAGCGCAAATCAAGAGTTTATATAATCAAATTACACAATTTACAGTAGAGAAGAAAATTTTGTTCTAATGGAATATAAGTATTTTAGTCATCAAATTAACTTTTTAATAGTTTGATATGCAACTGAAAGCAATTTTGTGTATTATATTGTAAATTTTTAATATGAACAATCACAAATCAAATCGTTAAAATTCTAATTCAACGGCTTAAACACTTGATGCACCAAGCAAAATTGTTTTCTTCAATATAAGAATCCCCATCAAATTATGATAAATGATTTATATAAAAAAAAAAGAAAAGAAAAAATAGATAGGCTTAAGTCATATCCACATGTATAGTAAACATGGTTAGAACTAACTTATTGGTTATCAAATAATATAAAGCTCTCACATATTATAATAAAAAGCAAATTATTACTGCAATGTTTTGAATCAAATAGTTGATTTAAATTATGCTTGCCTAACAAACTAGTAACTAAGCAGTAAAGATGTGAGGGCAGTCCAAAGGTGAGAAGGAGGGTTATCTGCGTAAAATAGTGGTTTATAGGAATTAAAAATTGTTTTCTTGCCCTTTAGAATCACATCCTTATTCTAAGAAGATATTGCGTTACATCCGCGCAATCCTGCTTGTGAATGTAAAATAAAAGGTTGGTTGAGTTTATTGAAAAAAAAATTAATTAATTATCACCAAGTAACAGCTTCTGCACTTAAGAAATATGTTTGTTTATGTTGCATTGAAAAGTTTGCTTTTTATAGTACATTTTAAAATGACGTTGTGCACATTACCATTTATATCTAAAGGTTTAATTTGTATTACACTTAAATATGTATAAATAAAAAATAAAATTCAAAATGTCATTTATATAAATTCACCTTTTTTAAATTTTTGGCTAATCACGTGAGCTCGATTAAATGAAGCCTTATTAATAGCTCACTTGCTGCCAAGAAGAAGAAACATCCTACAATTTTGAAGCCCGTGGCCTCGATGTTTGTCGAGTGAAAGATGATTCTTCAGGCTGTTGAATCCTAGGCTTCGTTCGGCAAACTTAATTAGAACTAATAAGTTTTAATTGTTATAGTATAAAACTTTAACATGTTACAATATAAAATTAAAATTTGTTATAATATAAAGTTTCAATATATTACAATATTTTAAATTCAACTTGTAGTTTTAACAATACTACCAAACACTCACTACAACTCATCAACAGCACCATAACCCAAATTTTTTTCACACTTTTTTTTAATCTAACACCTTTTTTTTCCTTGGTTTGCTTGCTGAATTTTTTAATGATATTTATATGAGATTTTTTTGAATGTATCCCTTTTACCTAAAGCTTTATTTTTGACAAAAATAAGTTTCAAATCAAAACTTTTAGTTGCTACAATGTAAAGTTTTTGTATGTTACGATATAAAATAAATATATATTATAGTGTGAAGCTTTTACATGTTTTGGTATTTAAATAAAAATTTTGATTCAAACCAAAATTCTTAAACATTATTGTACTTATTTTAAAGGGAAATGACCCTGAATATTAATACAAGTGAACAAAGAATTGTAAAATTAAGCAAAAACTCAACGAAAAGAAAAAGGTTTGATCACGTGTACAGTGACTTTTTTTGGGGAAATGAAGTCGTACAAGTGAATTAAGAAGAAATCTTAAATTAAGCAAAAAGGTTGAATTAAAAAAGGTTTTTATCATTTTAGTATCCGTATTTATATAAACATCACATATACTTTATTTGTAACGCCCCTATATGGGGGTTAACAGTTTTTAATGAGATAAAATAAAAATAAATAATAAAAGTAAAACCTTAAAAATAAAATTTGCCCGGGACTTAAATGAAAACTCTCAACTCAAAAATAAAAATATAAACGACAAATAAACCACAGTTTTAATGTAGCACCTTAAATTTAATAATATAAACTGTTGTCATCATCATTTTAACCCTCAACACATTGTAATACAGTCACAGAAAGTAACAATTGATGCTTACATTATCATGAAGAACATTCTTTACAATTGAGCAGTCCCAATGTAATATAGTTACATCACTTCCTCAACTATATTTCTCGTAGCCACCTCACACTTAGTGAGTCCTGAAAAGATATAAACATAAGGGAATGAGCAACACTATGCTCAGTAGAGAAAGCCATTACTCACCTTTAGGTTTTTATCATTACCACATTAAAATCTGCATGGTTAGTAAGTCACATCATATTCCAGATTATGAGGTTTATTATGATCACATCTTATGGATACCGTAGTTAATCATTACCAAGTGTCATAATTACACATTTATGCAAATATTACCAATCATCATTGTTCCTAGGTATCCATGTTAAATAGAGTATCACTCAACTCATCGAAACCCAAATGGGCGCACTTGATCACCCTATAAACATTCCAAGGGTGTTCCGGTGAGGGGACATCAAGCCCCGAGTCCTCACCAAATCGATTCCTGTACAGTGTGTTCTGGGACTTTCAACCCAAGGAAGCGTCATCGCCTTCCCCCTATTTTACCTTTTAGGGTATTCATGCCCAAGGACGTAACCGTCGCCCTCTTCATGTCTCACAATTTCTCTATATTGAATCATTATCAATAGAGTTAGTTTTCCTAACCATGCTTCTCAATTTATAACATGTGTCAATTCATTATGTTCCTCGCCGTACAATACAAGACGAGTCCATGTCATAGTTTCATATGTGATAATCATATAATATCAGTTCAACATAGATATATATATATTGCGGCAAAACAATCAATTTTAATTCTATAAAAACCTCACAAAAAATGAGTAATAGAATCCCTACCTTTTAAGCTTATCAACAGTCTCTTAATCCTGGAATCAATTAACGTTAGCTCCATACTCCCTTGATCCTAAGGCGTGCATAAGGACAATTAAAACTAAAGCACAACATACAACTACATTCATAAAATTTATTTTAATTTAATCTTAGAATTTCAAGAAATAACCACTGCCCATAGAGGTATTATAAAGTTTAACAATATAAATTTTCTGTCTAGGGCATATACACTTAGACTTCATACATATGCTCCAAAATAGCAACAAACATATACTTAGGTTTAAGAACGCAAATTTGAATAATCCTTTAGTATAAAAGAAAATTTATAAATGAAAGACTAAATTTGTTCATAAGATTCTAACCTCGGATTATGGTTAGTTGGAAGCTTGAAATGGCTTCAAAACAGGTTCCTTTACTTCGGTATGACTGAAATTCTTGCTCAAATAGAGGTGATGGTGGCTGATTTTTATGGCTGCCTTGAAGAAGTTCTCTAAGTATTTTGCTTCAGCAAAGAAATGAGAAGAAGAGTGTGGGAACCGTGGAAGAGAAAGGAAGAAAAGATGAAGTCTTTGAAGAGAAGTGATAGAAACAATTATAGAGGAGACATGTTGAAGCATGTCACGGAGGAAATAAAGAAAATGAGGGTCAAGAGTAGTTGGAAAAGATATCCTTATGTCTCATCTAAAGACTTTAACACACATAATGCCAATATGACATTTTTGAGATTTATTAGAAGTTCTAAGGCTTTTTAGTAATCATACTAAATAAATATAGGAGAATTTTAGAAAATTTAAAAATAGATAAAAATAAATATTATAAAATAAATTTAAATGAAGCAATTTTTTTTTTATACATTAAAAATTAATTTAATTACCTCAATACCCGTTAGAAGAATAACGGGTGTCACAGCTCTACCCCCCTTAAAGAAATTTCGTCCTCGAAATTTCAATTCTAGCAATACTAGTAAAAATTTTAATTCCATTATGATTCCAATTCCGAGTCTAAACCGTTAATGTTGTTTGTCCTCCAAATTTAAGTTATCGTATTTCCACTTATTTACTTGCATAATAAATCTTACTCCTAAATCCCTCAATAAGAGTATTTCTGACAAGTTTCAACTTATAACACCGTATAATAGTCTAAGAATCTGATCAGGCATACATATTGACCATACCATGATTCCAGTCCTTCATTGTCCATGGACTGTGATTTACAATCACATTTAAGGAGATTGCTAGAGAAATTTTATATACTTCATCTTTAGCTTCCTTTTCCTTTTTGAGTAAGGAAAAGTCAAATATATTTGATTTCATACCTCAACTAATAAACTAAAACATAATCATAAAACATATATCACAAACACTTCTATTCAAAACCATACATTAAGCTTACTCATAGAGATATTAAACAGAATCTCAGAGTTGCAGACAAACCCGACATATTTTTCATTAAACAGCTATCCTCATGACACAAACATTCAATCCAAATAATATACTCATATTTCATATGGAATATCCCCATAACTGACTCTGGTACTTCCACATAATATTAACAGAATATTACACATTACAAACATAATACGGATACGTTTCGAGAGTACAAGGCACTCCGTATACCAGCTATCCATATCATGCATGCTTAGAGGATACAAAAACATCGATAAACAAAAGATCGGACCTTAAGAAGGATGCGTTTCGAGAGCATCAAGTACTCCGTATCCAGCCATCCCGGCATTAGGCTCAATGAATCTAAAAGATTTAACAACGACGTACCACAAGAAACACAGAATACAAGGCAAACGGTTATTCGTAACACACGAAATACGGACACACATGCCTACATGCCAAAGATAAAACAAAAAGATTACAGATGGAGATTCAAATCAATTGGCCGCTCCCGGCTTTCCCTTTCCCATTCAAGCTTGGATGTTGCAGTGTCGGATTCTGGATGTATGATTTGCATTTTATCTATCAATTCCTCAGCTGTTGAAGCAGTGACAAAGATTTGTCTCTCCGATTCTGTAGTGATGTTTTCTTCCACAGCGTAATCTAGAAATTTCAAAAGACCGTCATAAAAACCCTTTACGTTCAGCAGTCCCAAAGGTTTGGAATAAAAGCCCAACAATTGCCCACAAGCAACTATAAATATTTCCTCAAGAGTACCTAGACCACCAGGTAATGCTATAAAAGCATCGGAATTATAGATTATGCCTTTAAAATTTTTAGGGATACTCCTGACTCCTTCTCCCTTACCTATGGCTTCCTTACAAAGGTTTCCTTCAACTGGAATATGAGGCCAAATTCTTACATCAGTAGCGTCGCTAGACCTAGCTGCTAGTGCCATATTTACCATCATTTTTATACTACCACCCCCATAGATTATGTTAATCTTCTTGTGTGCTAGGACTTGCCCTAAGTGATTTGCAGCTTCTAAATAAGCTTTATCTTTTCCAAGGCTGGAACCACAAAAGACACAGACATTCTTTATTTTCTTCGTGGACTGGGAGGTAGACATATTTGGTTTATAGAAGTGGTTGCTTAATGTCTGCTTCACTTAGACTTCGGGTTCTACATGAGATTTTAAAGATGAGAAATATACAAAAAGGGCTAAAGAGATAGACGAGTAGGTAATGAAAAGGTAATCCAAAGATTTAAACAAAATCTTGTGCGGATAAGAAAGTAAGATAAGGTGATTGATAGTTTACAGAAAATCTGATTCACTTTTTGAAAAAGATTAGACTCTAATTGTATAACTTTTGACAATTGAGAACAATTCGACAGAAGACCCTCATGACACAACTGTAGACTTTTTGACAAATATACACCAAGTCTAGAAATTTAATATAAACGACAAATACTGTAGAACTTTTGAAATTTGAGACACAAATCTTGAAATATCTGGATAAGCTTTTCAAAATTCAAACATATTACTGTACCGTATGTAACGTGTCTGATAAGATAATATATTTTATTATATATATATTTAAAAAAATCATAAATTAAATAAGATATTAACACTTACTGTATCAATCTAATAATCACAATTATTTCAAACACAAAAGCAAATATTCTGAGTAAAAGAAAAACACAAACTGTTGAACATCAGCTAAAACTGCTTCAAATAAGTAAAGACTAAATAACCTTTATAGAGCGATGACTTATTCCTCATCCAGTTTTCTTATAGCTTGACAAACAGGATCTAGAAATACCATATTCCTGAGGCGTTGTCTTTCTGTATAAAATTTAGGCCAGAGTTTAAAAATAGCTCCTTGAACATATCCACTAGGGTGACCGTGGAGAGGAGGATGGATGCTATCCAAGTTCTCCTTTAAAAGTCCATTCCTACAAAACCTTATTTTATCCTCTCTATTCGTAGACATATAACCAGGTGAAGTACATTTACCGTTACAATTTTGTCTTCCACATTTGTTACAAGTGACCACGATGGCACGAGCTCTTCTTTTCATTGCACTACGACTGGTACCTGTTCCTGGTAAACCGACATCTTGACTAAAGTCACTCGGACGGATCTTCCCCTCTATTAACATTCTCACATCACAAGGGATACCAAAACGCATAAGAATCCACAACCGAGTAATTCTAGCCTTGTATTTCTTTCTGAGAATCTTTTGGGAGAGTGATGGGAAATACTTTCTCAGGTGTTGGTACTTTGGGTCCATGATGAGATGAAAGAAGAGTAAATAGAAAGGAAAAATTAAGATAGTAAATTGCAGAATCCTAGAATTCCTTCTTCTTTTTGAGGAAAAGAAGAATTTTTAATGAAAAAGAAGAGGATTTGCGATTTAGAGAGAAAATAACAAATTAAGAGAGAAAAAGTGAACTCGGAGAAATAAGCTCTTATGCACAGTAAACGTATATGTAAACAATAATTAAACCACTGTATATGACACGTATAGAGACCACGTGGGAGAGACAGTGTGAATCAAACTGATTTAAGATTTGAACTAGGCCCAAATGTTCTAAGTTGAAAATGGTCAGGTTGTTTCGGGCCTTAACACATTTGGAACGAATTAAATAACAAACATAAAATTGAAAACCAATTCGTATGAATCTTAAACCCAATTCAAAGTCCACTATAGATAAAGTTAACTATAAACAACAAATCTAATTTAACGACAACAAGGATCTTCCTGAATGATCCAGCAACTCAAATAATTTTGTTTTAATCAAAACCTTATTGAACAATGCATACACCCATATGTTATTCCTAATACTCAACATCTATCAATGGATTCATCATCATTACTACCAAGGGTTTAGAATGTGACTAACCTTGAAATCAATACGATTTACGTCTTTCAACGTAGACCATATCAATGAACAAAGACACTTGATGTTACTACTTAAGAACATCTACAATCCCCACAATTCTACTCATACAATATATAATTTCTTCATATAACAAAACCTTAGGTAACCAAAAGATTCACTGATACACTTAAATACAATGTACGTAACAAAATATTCCAATTTTGAGATTCATGCATTCTAGACTTTACACAGTCTCAACAGACCAAAAGTCTAACATTTATCTCTCTCATGATTCAATACCATGATTCCCAACTTATATCATATTCCTCAAATATATAGAACTTTTAAGAAAAGATATTGACACTTATGTGCTCCATCGAATCCACACATAATCATTACTTAGGTTTGAATAGATTACGAAAAATTTGGCATATCTATGTCAAACTTTAAAATCAATAAATCAAGCCTCATATTTCTTATTGTTTTTCACGAGACAAAAGGCTCTTAAATCCTCGTATCTACACGAATTTCTCATCGTTTATACGAATTAGATATGCTTATAGATCCAAATATTATACGAATCTCTCATAAGCAATCTACTTATAAACTCATTCCATATAATTATCATTCTCTTATAACTATTAATACTTTCCTTCTATATAATTATTGTACTCATATAACCATAAGTATTTTCATTCTATGGCCTTTCCATGTTACATCCTTCTAGACTGTATAAATCAATGTGAAGGTTCATTTGGATGATGACAATGAAAATTCAGCTTCAAAACCATCTCAAAAATATATTTTTTTTAAAGTGATGCTACACTCCCTAGGTTAACCGAACCTAGGCTCTGATACCAAAAATTCTGTAACGCCCCTATATGGGGGTTAACAGTTTTTAATGAGATAAAATAAAAATAAATAATAAAAGTAAAACCTTAAAAATAAAATTTGCCCGGGACTTAAATGAAAACTCTCAACTCAAAAATAAAAATATAAACGACAAATAAACCACAGTTTTAATGTAGCACCTTAAATTTAATAATATAAACTGTTGTCATCATCATTTTAACCCTCAACACATTGTAATACAGTCACAGAAAGTAACAATTGATGCTTACATTATCATGAAGAACATTCTTTACAATTGAGCAGTCCCAATGTAATATAGTTACATCACTTCCTCAACTATATTTCTCGTAGCCACCTCACACTTAGTGAGTCCTGAAAAGATATAAACATAAGGGAATGAGCAACACTATGCTCAGTAGAGAAAGCCATTACTCACCTTTAGGTTTTTATCATTACCACATTAAAATCTGCATGGTTAGTAAGTCACATCATATTCCAGATTATGAGGTTTATTATGATCACATCTTATGGATACCGTAGTTAATCATTACCAAGTGTCATAATTACACATTTATGCAAATATTACCAATCATCATTGTTCCTAGGTATCCATGTTAAATAGAGTATCACTCAACTCATCGAAACCCAAATGGGCGCACTTGATCACCCTATAAACATTCCAAGGGTGTTCCGGTGAGGGGACATCAAGCCCCGAGTCCTCACCAAATCGATTCCTGTACAGTGTGTTCTGGGACTTTCAACCCAAGGAAGCGTCATCGCCTTCCCCCTATTTTACCTTTTAGGGTATTCATGCCCAAGGACGTAACCGTCGCCCTCTTCATGTCTCACAATTTCTCTATATTGAATCATTATCAATAGAGTTAGTTTTCCTAACCATGCTTCTCAATTTATAACATGTGTCAATTCATTATGTTCCTCGCCGTACAATACAAGACGAGTCCATGTCATAGTTTCATATGTGATAATCATATAATATCAGTTCAACATAGATATATATATATATTGCGGCAAAACAATCAATTTTAATTCTATAAAAACCTCACAAAAAATGAGTAATAGAATCCCTACCTTTTAAGCTTATCAACAGTCTCTTAATCCTGGAATCAATTAACGTTAGCTCCATACTCCCTTGATCCTAAGGCGTGCATAAGGACAATTAAAACTAAAGCACAACATACAACTACATTCATAAAATTTATTTTAATTTAATCTTAGAATTTCAAGAAATAACCACTGCCCATAGAGGTATTATAAAGTTTAACAATATAAATTTTCTGTCTAGGGCATATACACTTAGACTTCATACATATGCTCCAAAATAGCAACAAACATATACTTAGGTTTAAGAACGCAAATTTGAATAATCCTTTAGTATAAAAGAAAATTTATAAATGAAAGACTAAATTTGTTCATAAGATTCTAACCTCGGATTATGGTTAGTTGGAAGCTTGAAATGGCTTCAAAACAGGTTCCTTTACTTCGGTATGACTGAAATTCTTGCTCAAATAGAGGTGATGGTGGCTGATTTTTATGGCTGCCTTGAAGAAGTTCTCTAAGTATTTTGCTTCAGCAAAGAAATGAGAAGAAGAGTGTGGGAACCGTGGAAGAGAAAGGAAGAAAAGATGAAGTCTTTGAAGAGAAGTGATAGAAACAATTATAGAGGAGACATGTTGAAGCATGTCACGGAGGAAATAAAGAAAATGAGGGTCAAGAGTAGTTGGAAAAGATATCCTTATGTCTCATCTAAAGACTTTAACACACATAATGCCAATATGACATTTTTGAGATTTATTAGAAGTTCTAAGGCTTTTTAGTAATCATACTAAATAAATATAGGAGAATTTTAGAAAATTTAAAAATAGATAAAAATAAATATTATAAAATAAATTTAAATGAAGCAATTTTTTTTTTTATACATTAAAAATTAATTTAATTACCTCAATACCCGTTAGAAGAATAACGGGTGTCACATTATTGTTTAAAAAATATCAAAATAATACCCTCCAATTTTAAAAAATATCATTTTGATACCTTGAGTCTATGTTTTGTGACATGAAATGTTCAACTTACTTTTTATTAATGAATCCCAAATTATTTTACGAAAACTAAAAAGAAAATAAATACAAAAAATAACAAAAAATGAATAAGTCCATATATATGTTTTTTTATGAGTTTTATTTAATTTTTTGTTTGATCTTTTATTATAGTTTTACGAAATTAATTTAGGATTTATTAATAAAAGGGTGAAAGGAAAATTCCACTTCAAAACATAAAATCAAGGTTCCAAAGAATGACGTTTTTGAAAATAGAACATATTGTTTTGATATTTTTGAAATAATAGGATGCCAATATAATGTTTCTCTAAAAGATAAGGCGCTAAAATAATAATATTTAAAAAAAATTAAAAAAAGACAAAAAAGAAGGAAACTATACAGTAAAATAACTTTACATCCACAAAGTCATTTATTGACCTAAAAAATTCCCAAATATCAAATAAAATGACATTTGGCTTACTTGTTTGTTTTGCTATCTTTTTTTTTTTTTTTCCCTAAAAGATATAACATGTTGTCCTATATGGCTATGATAAGACCGCTAAAAGAGTCTTATTTATAAGACCTGTTTTTTAAGTCGTTGGATTTAATCTAACAATTTAAAAATTTGAACTTCATCTACTAATCATGAGGTCTCCCTTACACAAACAAAATCAAAATTACAATTGCAAAAAAAAAATAACAAAATCAAAATTACAATTACAAAAAAAAAAAAAATTTTTTAAAAAAATATAAAAAAAAAGAAAAAAAAACCACAGCTATAGATTCCTCTCCTTCTTCAGAGGCCAATGCCACCATCACCTCACCGGCCATTGTCGAAATCTAGCCTCATGTCCCTGCTCGCGAGGGAAACTACGAGATCGCGGTGGGTACGTCGCGGGATGGTGACCGATAACGAGGCGCAATTCCCTTGATGAGATCTACCCTTGCATGGGTTTGTTCGGGTCATGACCTCCAATAGTGAGCAACAACAAGCGTATGTCATGGTAGGACGAGATCTACCTCCCACGTGGATTGCAATCACTGTAGTGATGGAATCGGGCGGAGTGCAACGATGATCTACAAGAAAGGGGGGTTGCGGGCAACAACGGTGAGGTAGCCATGATAGTCACCTTACGATCATAGTCGTAGATTTTAAGAAAAGGTTAGGCTTCGATCAATTCTTTACCTCATGTCGTCAATCAGCTCACCGAGGTGGTCAAGCACCATCGTAAGGACTCTTACTACTCGAGCGTGCGTCGTCACCAACAACAGCGATGTCCACGATGGTCAAGATTTCAACAGCGGCCAGTGACCCCTTCGATGATGGAAGAGGAGAAAATGAGAGTTTGCCTTTGGCTCAGCTTACCGGTGGTCATCGGCAATCATAGTGTTTTGTTTTCTTTTTTTTAGTTTTTTTCTAAGAAAAATTTAAGGTGCTTGAACATATTGAACTTTTGGTGAGCTCATTTATTTTTCACTATTGGATCCAAATCTAATAGACAAAAAAAGGGTTTGTTTGTTGCATGTATTTTTTGAACTCAATAGACTCAAATTTGGATTCGAATATCAAGAATCCTTCATATACGTGTTTATTTTCCCCAAAATTCAAATCATTTGAGTATCAAGAATCCAAGTTTTCAGCGCTCTCATCCCCTAAACTTTTGATACTTGGATATCTTTGCTATTATATAAACTAAAATTCACTCTCTTATATTTGAAAAAAAAATCATAATTTCTTCATTTGATATCTAATTGAGATGATTTTTTTTACTGTGTTTCCTAGTGAAGAGAGGAATAAATTAAGATCCATATTGCATATTTTTTAAGATAATTAATGTTAAGATTTTATTAGATTTGTTAATAAATCAAAAACTATATTTACTACCTCTCCAAACACAAATTTTAATTTTATTTCATACTCAGATTAAAACTTAGATGCACATCCAAGTATCAATTCTAAAAACAACTCAAATCACTAACTCAAATCTTAATTCAAATCACTCTAACTCAAATTAAATTACTAATTTAAATTCATTTACCAAACGGACAAATAATCTTATTGATAAGAGATTTTAGTAGGTTTACAAACTATAATAAGCCCATTATTTTTCTTATCAATAAGACTTTTTTTGGTCCATTGGATATAAATCTAATAGTGAAGAATTAACAAGCTCACCACAAGTACAATAAGGTCAAACACACCTAATACCTCAATAACCCAAAAATACAGATAAACATAAAAATTCAAAAAAACAAAAAAGAAAGAAAAGAACAAGGAGAACAGGCCTCATTCTTCATCACCGGGTGAATTCACTGACAGTCCAGCGACCTCAGTTTCATGACCACTTAGTGTTGGGCTTCGTAAGAGGAGGAGCAGGTTGTCGAGAATGCCGTTGCGCCTGTGTTTGCGAGATTTTGGCATGGCAACGGATATGTTGAAGGAGGCAATAGAGACGCGACGACGACGGCACGGAGGTGCGACGAAAACCGTCACGTTGCAACGCCACCCTCGCTGACCTTAGGTTGAGATTGCTAGGAGCCAACGTGACGCCACCTACTGGCGACATTATGTCATCGAGGGTGTGATTGGGTTCATGACCCATCCGCCTCCGATTACACTGTAGCGACGAGATCTGCAAATCAACACTGCTTTTTTTTTTTCTGAGTTTTTTTTTGAGATTCCATCGAGCTCAGTGAATTCGAAAAAGGGGTTGAAAAGGGACATGGTGTTGATCGGTGCTCTCGACGCTGGTAGGGATGAGCAAGCCGGAGGTGTACTCCGGGAAGGGGATGGAGATGGTGGCGGCAGGGACGTTGGAAGGGAGTTTTCCTCTTTTTTATTTGTTATTTTCAAAAATCAGATGTGAAAATAAAAAGTGACAGAGCAAGGGTGTATTTTCTTTTGTTGGTGGAGACATAGGGTGTGTTTGTTTCGTGGTTTGAATCACGATTTGAATCATTTTGCTACAGTATTTTTTCTCATAAAAATTTAAATATTCATTTAAATACTCGAACTAAACGGACTTAGATTTCAATCCAACGACTAAAAAAAAGAGTTTTATTAATAAAAATTTTGAGTAAGTCTTATGGTAACATTTCCTTTTCTCTTTATTCCCACAATTTTATCTCTCGTAATTGAGTGAATATTATACTGTCGCTGGATTTAAGCAACATCATCTTGTCTTCTTTTCTTCTTCTTCTTCTTTTTTTCTGTTGTCTAAAATTATTTGAATTTTTTCATTTTTTTAATGAAAAGGGTACGAAACAAAAAAAAAGGACAAAAAAGGTGGGGACAGATGCATTATTTTATTTTATTATTACTTTTCTGAAGTGATAGATGCATTATATATTATTAGTTTGGAGTAAAACATGGGGATGAAAGATACGGAGAGACGGGGGCCTAGAGGTGTCAAAAGGGCGTGTTGGCTTTTGACCATAGGCCAAAGATGGGCTTGTATTGTGCCAGACTCGGCCCCCTCCAGCAAAGAGCCGTATACGAGGTGAAAAGCTCAGGCCCATCCTTAGCCTTTGATGGGCCGTACTTGTATCGTGTCAAGCTCGACCCTCTTCAATAAAGGGCTGTACATGACGGGGAAAACCTCAAGCCCAGCCTTGACCCTTGAAGGGCCGTGTTGGGCCCAGGCCTAGGCCCACCGACCCTTAAATTTTTAATTTTTAATTTTTTGTTTATTTTAAAATAATTAATAAAAAAATAATAAGTATAAAATCATAAAACTAATAAATGCAAATAAATATTTTTAAATATTATATAAAGTATCGAAGAATAGAAATTCTTATTTTTTAAAAATATACTATTTATTACAATTAGTTTTAAAAAAGTAATATTTATTACTATTTTTGTTTTTGTAACCATTCAACCATATATGTTTCTTATTTGGGCCAAGTTTAGATGGGCATAAACCCCTAAAGCCCATATTTTTGTTTCTTGATCCTAAAGTCCATGCTTAACTGCTCTTCTTATCACTAATTACTAAATTATAAGACGGATGAATTTATAAAAAAAATGCACAAAATTAAAGAAAAATTATAAGAGCACATTCCCAATTTTCTCATCTACTAGTTTACCTGACAACTATAAAGATTACTAGGCTTTTTATTTTTTCTCAAATTAAAAGTTACTAAACTTTTAGTAATTCAAAGGCTTTTTTCCTCTATTGCCTACTAAACTTATCACATATTTACGATCTACCTCCAAACTTTTAATCTTCATATTTTACACCATGAATTTATAAATCTGTAGAAAATTGACCCTCATTAACAGTGTTGTTATAAATCTACAAATTGATTAAAAAAACACACACGAAAAAAAATAACTAAAAATTGACCATAAAAATGAGAAAAAAAAAGAGACCGGAATGCTAATACGAAAATAAAATGTTGACAAATATTGGAGCACAAAAATTTAAAAGGGAAATATGAGGCGTAAGAAATGTTAAATATACTAAAAAAGAATTTAACTCTTTCACAAAATATATGATCCAAAATAACCAAACAAATTGGGGATATGTATGTCAAAACAAACAAACAACCATCGAAGACCAGTTCTAGAGAAAATGAGGGATCCCTAATGAAACAAAACAGTTTAAAATATTATTGAACCTTTAAAATAACCAAACAGCCGTAATTATCATCCAATTTAATCGTTTCTATTCAAAATTTTAATAAGGAAATCAAAGACTTTTTAGTTTAGAGACTATTTATGAAATGATACTACATAGCTAATGTTAGTAAGAAGAAAATTAGAGACCTCTCATGAATTTATTTTATATCATGCTTGTTTCGTTGAACGAAATTAAAGAAAAAGACACTATAATTATTGCCCATTTAGCATTTTACCTGGCTTATTTATCTTTTTTTTTTTTAAATTTACCTAGTTTTTAATCTTTTATTAGTTATTAATACTATGCACCTACATTTCTGCTGGAATCATTATTCACTCCTTGATATTACTATAGGAATATTCTTTAGCAAGTTAACATCAAATTCTCCATCGCCAAGTAAAATTTTGTGTCATCACCAAATAATTATATCGTCATTTCATAATATAAATATAAATATAAATATAAATTTAAATTTAACTCAGAACTATAGAGATAAAAATATCTTGCTTGCAAGTAATCCACAGTTATATGAGGTTATGTAATGGAATGGCATTCTTTTCCGTCTAGATCCTTCTAGGATGCCATTTTTATTCTTTCCTTTCTTCGTCTTCTTTTGCCAAATGAAGAAAAGAAAAAGAACAGCTAAAACGCAAATCTGGACCTTTGTTTCTTATTTAAATAAATTGGTGAAATTTCAAAGACATATATTGAAGCGGACTAGCCAGTGGGCAAGTCGTGTTAAAACAGGAGGAGGCTGCTGACACGGTTAGAAGAGAACTACTAAAGAGAGTTCTTAATTTATTGACTAAGTCAACCTTATTTTTTCCTCGTGGCCAAATGGGTTGACATTTGACCCAAACTAACCTCGTTCACAAAGACAATATATATATATATATAGTGATTGAAGTTCCTATAACACTCTTATGGATGCAATAATATATTTAGTTGAAAAGTCACATGTTTTGCCTTTTTAAAATTTTACGCATATAGAAACTTGAAAAAAAGTGACACATTTCCTCATAGTCATTTTCAGACAAAAACAATAATACATCATGCTTATGATATGTGTGCATCATTAATATTATATATATATATATATATATATATATATATTCATCGTGGATTGCGTACCTTGGCAAGAGGCTTTCCTCTCCGGTTAGTGATAATTTTTTCTTTCTATACTTATTAATATAGATGATAGAGGAAAATGGTTGTAGTGAAAAGTTCCATTTGAGATTTTTCTATTTCAGTTTTTTTGGAATGGGGTTTGGAAGCAAAATTTTTGGTCAATTGAATATAAACATAATGGTTTCAAGAAAATTAATTCATGCTGTGGGGTTGTTTGGCGAAACTCCATTGACAAAGTTCTAGGGTGGTTGTGGTTTGTTTGATTTGTTCATCCCAATTCTTGACCTTGTGCAAGGAAATTAACAGTAAATTTAAATAATTAATGAAACCAAAAATCACAATTCCATGATAATATATAAAAAAATAAATAAGCCAGATGGGAGAAATTTCAATGCGCGGGTCTATAATTCAAAGGCTTACCAAAGGTTGGTTATTTGAGTTGCAAATTTCAAAGGGTAACGCTCATAATTAACATTTGTTTTGAAATTAATTAACTTTTTTTTTATATATATATAAGAGGAGGGGGAATGTCACTATTTTTGAGTGAGACTAAGCGTGACTTAAACCCTCAAATTACGGTTAAGGTGCATGGACAAGTAGTTTACACTTTAGAGTTCAAGGCATAAATAATATAAAACTCTTACATGTAGCATGTAAAACAAAAATATATTACAGTATAAAACTTTCACATATTATAATATAATAATGAATCCAAGAGAGGCCTTTAGAGGCATGTGCTCCTCTTTAAAAAATAAGAAAATATGTATATATATTAGTTTTTATGTAGCATGCAGGTGTGCCCCTATTGACATAGACTTTATCCTATTTATTTTAATGTTTTTGGGTTATAGTCCTAATGGACTTTCTATTTTCTTTTTTGCTTATTTAAATGTCAAATCAATTTATGTTATTATTGTTCATATCTACTATTTCTTTTGATTGACATTTGATCTTCTTTTCATTTTTGCCTTCTCTGTTTTTACACAAACAGACCCTGAATTTTATTTTATTTGCTTTTCTTTTATCTCCCATGTTTATTTTCTCTGTCATACATACTTACAAGTCTTCCCATTTTTTTCCTTGTTAACATGAACTTTCTTAATTTAAAATATAAATGCAATGTTTAAGTTGTAATTTTTTACAATGATAATACTTTAGAATACAAAATAATATAAGCCTTTGTTAGCCTGAAAAGCTAATTTTCCCTACATGAAATTTGCACAAACATAATATAGAAATTCATTTTTTTAAAATGTCTTAACATGTGCCCCATTGAATTCATATTATGGATCCGTCACAGCTACAGCGTACGATTCAAACTTTAGAGTTTGAACTTTTCTTTCGAACACCCTAATTATTTTATTTTATTATTATTACAATTAGATGGATAAATTTATTATATATGTGTTTTTCATCAACTTCGTTCAAGTGGTATTTAGTGGGAGTCTGTGAGATCACCATTAAACTAATCACACGGGTTCTATTAACATATAATAATGAGTAGTTTATCTTTCTGAATGTTGCAATCCAGGTACCATTCAGTTGTTTTAAAAAGGAAGCTTGGGTTCTTCGTCTTATTCGTTCTAATTATGCTAAACAAATAATGACATGCAATGTCTCATGCACATGTAAGAGGCTTAAATATTAGACTGTTTTTGGTGTTCCTATCAGTTATGAAAGGCATAATGGTATATTCTCTCTTTTAGTTGTTTTCAACTTTCGGTATAATGATTGCAGTTGGCCAAAAAACAAACCGAAATAAAAAAATATATATATCATACAAAATAATTCTGCATCTCATTATTATTCCCAAGAAAAATCTTTTCTTCTTCTTCCTTTTTTTTTTTTTTTTCCTTTTAATCAATTATGTTTGGTATCAATTTTCCAACTTTCACGCAGGCTACGTAAACAGAGAATGTGAATCTAATAAATGAAAGTTTTTCTGTTTTATTTTTATTCTTATGGCGTCAAAATCTGTCATTTGATTTTTTTTTTTTTCTTTTGCTAGGTTTTAACCTTAGTATTACTATTTTACAAAATTTTTCTCAAAGGAAGCAATCAATCCACCTCCTAATGACCTTATTGTTGACAAGGTCGTCTGCATTTCCCAAATGACGATAATACCCTTTGACTTTCTTAGGGACGACACAAACAATGGGGCCCACGCAGCTACTTGCCCTTTGACAAAATTGCCCTCCCAAAAGAAAATAAGCCCGTAGGCCGGACGGTTATGATCACGTTGCATTTTAGGACATCTTACCTAATGGTTCATGCATGAAACGGTTGGAGCTCAGATATGGTATTCTGGAACTCAAACAAACAATATTGCAAACATAACAACCTTCGTTATTCTAAAGAAGTTTAATAAAACATTTTTGACGAAATTAGCCTCTGACTTGAGGCCAAGAGAGGAAAGGATTCTTTGTATTCTTTTGGGGGCATTTTCAGTCACAGCGTGAAATAGCTGGATTCATTTCTTTGCTTATTTTAATTTTTTTTTTCCTTTTAAGAATAAAAAAGAAGTCAAAATTACTACTCTCAATAACCGGCTTGGGGCACTAAACCCACTAGGAAGATAGAAATAGAAGAAGCTCTTGCCTCTCTGATTAATTCTATTTTCAAACAAGAAGTTGACAAAAGATGAAAAGATTTTTATATTTGTTTTTTCTTTTTGTTGGGGCCCTTTTTTGTTTTCTCCCACCTTAAATGCAAAAAGTCAAAGAGGGTAGGCATGTCATTTTTTCTTGGAATAGTTTTACGCGTTACCCATCAATCCCAAACGCAAAAAATAATACATCTCATAATATAAATACACAACGAGTAGGAAAGCAACGCCATGCTGTAAATGATAAAAGCAAGGAATCGTAAAATAGGTATAGGGAAAAAAAAAAATTCAAAAAGGTGTTGCCTCCCTCCTTTCTCTTTGTCTTGGCTTTAGAAGGTGGTTGGTGATTTTGAATACTTCTTTTTTTTTTTTTTTTTCAAGGCCTTCACCTTCTAATTATATACCTTTTGAAGCCTTCAAAAACCATCACCATTTTGCTCATTTTCCCATCGCACCCCATCTAAATTCCAACCTAATTCTTTGTGTTTTTTGGTCTCATAAAATAAAAGCCAGCCTTGTATAAAAGAGTACTTGAAGAAAAAGATTGTGCAATTTTGATTCATAATGGCAGTGACCAAGAAAACCACATGGAGATCTATGGTCACAAGCTGCTACAAGGCTACGGATTGCGCACCAACGAAGCCAAAGAAAGTTCATGTGGCGAAAAAAACGTCGTTTCAAAGGCTTTCTCTATCGGATTTAAGTTTCCCAAGCTCGAATCTTTCGGAGGACCTCTCAATATCTCTTGCCGGATCAAATCTTCACGTGTTTACTCTCGCGGAGCTAAAAGTCATAACTCAGAGTTTCTCTTCAAGTAACTTCCTTGGCGAAGGCGGGTTTGGACCGGTTCATAAAGGTTTTGTCGACGACAAGGTTAGACCCGGTTTGGAGGCGCAGCCTGTGGCCGTGAAGCTCTTGGACTTGGATGGTTCTCAAGGTCATAAGGAGTGGTTGGTAAGCACAACATTTTTTTCTTCTTTTTTTTGGACAATCCTTTTATTTAATTGAATTGGGTACTCGTAAAAATTTGAATTCTGACAGTTATTCAATCTTTTTTTTTTTTTTTGAATACAGACTGAAGTGATTTTTCTTGGGCAATTGAGGCATCCACACCTTGTGAAGCTGATCGGTTATTGCTGTGAAGAAGAACATAGGCTACTCGTTTATGAATATATGCCTAGAGGCAGCTTAGAAAATCAATTATTTAGAAGTACGTCCTTTCTTTGCCAACTTTTGTTTGGCTCGCTTTGAAATCAATTATTTAGAAGTACGTCCTTTCTTTGCCAACTTTTTTTTGGCTCGTTTTGAAAAATACTCCCTTAAAAGACCCCACATGCTTTTATTGGCACTATTGGCCTTGGTAAACAAAACCAAGTCTAATTAATTTGTTTGTCATAATTTACAGGGTACTCTGTCTCACTTCCTTGGTCAACGAGGATGAAAATTGCTCTTGGGGCTGCAAAGGGCCTTGCTTTTCTCCACGAGGCAGAAAAGCCAGTCATATTCCGGGACTTCAAAGCTTCTAACATCTTGTTAGATTCTGTAAGTATCTTCTTCTTTTCTCTCTCTATTCATATTCTCACCAGAAATCAAAATCTCGTCTTTTTTTTTTTTGGCACTAAGTTCGGGTGATTTTATCTGTCTTTTATTCAGGATTACACGCCAAAACTATCCGATTTCGGCCTCGCGAAAGACGGCCCGGAAGGAGATGACACACACGTTTCCACAAGAGTAATGGGCACTCATGGTTATGCTGCACCGGAATACATCATGACAGGTACTAATTCACTCATTAAAAACGAAAAGAAAAGAAAAGAAATGTTAAGATATAATTAGGCCTTTTCTTAAAATGTTTGGATTATGTTTTGTTTAGGTCACTTGACCACGAAGAGTGATGTTTATAGCTTTGGAGTTGTACTTTTGGAGCTGATAACGGGGAGAAGATCGGTCGACAAGAGCCGGCCGACGAGGGAACAGAACTTAGTCGAGTGGGCTAGACCGATGCTATGCGATCCAAGGAAGCTCGGACGGATAATGGACCCGAGACTCGAAGGCCAATACTCGGAAACAGGAGCAAGAGATGCTGCTGCATTGGCCTACCAATGCCTCAGCCAGCGGCCGAAGCAAAGGCCGACGATGAGCACCGTTGTCAAGACCCTGGAGCCGCTCAAGGACTTCGACGACGCTGCGATCGAGCCTTTTGTCTACACGGTCCCGACAGAAACTGCGAATTCGACCAAGGAAGAAGTGAAGGAGTACTGCTTGAGCGAAGAGAAGAAGGAGAATGTTGGTCACCACCATAGTCACCGGCTTCAAAACGGCCATCACAACAAGCATCATCACAGAATGAGATCGCCGAAATCGCCGAATTTTCACTTGGAAAATGGGGCGAGACAAAATCAAAAAATGGTTTGAACTCTCCATTGCACCACCGAGGCAGAGGAGCTTAGAATATTAAGTGAAAAATGGAAATGACAAAAAAAACGCAGAATGATCACACTGTAAATAGAGAGATAATTGGTTTAATTGTTATTACATCTTTTTTGCTTAAGTGTAAATCTGAACTAGTTTTTCAGATTGTTGAAGCAAATTTCTTCCTTTTTTTATATAAAATTTTATCCACAATTTTATTTTATTTTATATTATATTATATTTTATTTTGTTTTTCAACACGAACAGACTAATTCAAAAGTGGAACTTTCACCGACTCTTGGATACCTCGGAGTGGTATAGCAGATTTTCAGGAGTTTGTGTCAAACACAGCTAAGCAGTTTGAAAAATATAACGCGGTGATATAACTAAATTGTTATGAAACTCTCTTCCCTTGTGACTCATCAACAATTCTGTAATCTATATATAATCAGTGACATAATGTCTATATGGTAATGATTAGCGCTATATCATGAGAGACACATCGGTTTGTTTGGTATTGTTTTTAAAATAGGTGAAAATATTTTTACTTTAAACAATAAAAATTTTTTAAAAATTATACCGAAAGAGTTTTTAAAATTTTTATTCGAAAAAACGTGCACAAATTTTTCAAAGATTCTGAAGACAAAAAAAAAAAAAAAAAGAAAAGAAAAGGGGCCAATGTTCCCTGGGCTACCATAGCAATATCCCATGTTTTTTGGCTCCCGCCGATTTATTTGTTTTGGTCGAATTAGTGAATAACAAAGTACAACGTGAGCTTAATTACAGGCCGTGTCACCTTGGCGATTTTCATGTCTAGTTTGCATGATTTTCTTTCTTGTCATAGCGATTCTTATAGTGGAGAAGATAATTATACACCATCAGTAGATAATAGTATTTTGTCTGTTGGATTAATATTTTAATAATTTGATCTGTGATTATTTACGTTAAAAATTTACAGCATATAATACAAAATTACTTTTTATCGCAAATCATACATGAAATGTTGCTTGATCCTCTTTAGGAATTTGAGTAAAGAGTAGACCTTTTGAAAGTAAAAACTCCTTTTTTTTAGTCTTTATTTAGTGTAATTATTTGAGCCCGGTGACAGGAAACTTTCACATTTGATTCCGAAAGGAGGTGCTCCTACGAGGATCCTATCAAAATTTTTCTTTGGCTAAGCCTAAAACTAAAAAAGAAACCTACTTTCTCACGATTTCAAGGTTCATTCAAATATGAAATCCAATCTTGAAAATATAGCATCCCAACTTTTTTTAACTACCCTTAATGCATTTCGAGATCGAAAAATTTCTACTGGAACAAGCGCTATCCAAGTACAATTAGCTGATCTAGATTTGTGAATTATTATAAATTATCTATTAGTAGAATGGAAAGAATTAAAGGAAGAAAGACTTACTTGTTGAAAAGTTAATTCGACAATATTAAAACACTCATGTTCTCCACCCTTAGTGCAAAAGAACCTTCTCCACTGTTAGAATTTCAGGATTAGTAGTTGTAAATGTAGTCTTAAAAAATCAATAAATGAGTTGTTGGTGTGTTAAACATATAGATTAAAACGTATGGAAAAGTGTACTTAATTAATCCGCACGTGGAAGGGTGGACTATTGTAGCGTTATTGCTATGTTCTTAAAATTTCAATCGCATGTTGCTTGCGGGATTTTTTGCTTGGTAATAGTTGCGCAACTAACACCCTTGTCTTATTATTATTTTTTTCTAAGTGACTCGTGTAAATCAATTTTTTTGGGGAAGTATAAATCTCTTATTAGGAGAAAAACGCAAGCAAAATAAATTCAAACCGGTTGGTAGCCATAGATGCATGAACCATGGCGGCGTTGTTGACTGTTACGGGTGTTTGGTAAAGTAGTTATAACTACTGGTTAAAACTATTTTTATTGTAGTATATGAAACTTTACACTGTAGCGATTTTTTTATTGTTAGTATAGTATGAGTTAAAATTTCAACCGATAAGTGACCCGGATCGTGACCCGAAAGACCTAGCCAACACCTTAGTTGTTGTTTTTTTTTTCAATTATTTTTTTAGATATTGAAACTGTAATTTGACAAAAAAAGGAAACAATTATTAACGTGGAAAAGTTATCGGATTGGAAGCAGCGTAATAAAAATGAAGATGGTCGATACTTGATGTGGTAGAATGAAACACATTAATACAATTCTTTTAGTGTTTAAATTGTTATTAAATTGTAATTTTACATCAAAAAATAATCATTAGCTTAACATTGAACTACTAAGGGCATATAAGTAATTTTGAGATTTATTACCTAACATCGAATATAGACAGAGGATTTATCATTTAAGCCTGCGGGTCAATGTTCTCTTTTTTAGTTTTCTACGTGAGTAGGACCCATTAAACTTTTATTATTGGTTCTATAAATAAATTCGTAAGTAAATGGGAGAATGCGGCGCTTACGTTTGTTTCCAAGGGAACGATTCGTTCCTTTTTTTTTTTTTTACTTTTTCTTTTTGTCCTTCTCTCTCTCTTATTCCTTCTTTCTTCTGCAGCTTCTTCTGCCTTTTTCTCCACACCAACTATCTTATATTTGTTAAGTTTTTTTTATTGTTCTAAGAGAATATTTTTCCCTTTTTTTTTTACAAACCTATTTGTTTTGTTTTGAAAAACACCAACAAAAATATTCTTTCTTCTAATTTATCCCCATTATCTAACCTGCTTTTTTTTTTTTGTTGGAGCAAATTTTTTTTTTTAATTTTTTTCTTTTGCTTTCTCATTATTTAATCATTTTACCGTATTAAAATAACTTCTTTTAAATGCGTCCACATGTATTCTACAATTTCATTTTCTATCTGCTTTTTTGGATTTTTTTTCTCCGTTGTTTTTTTTATTAAAATATGTTCTGGAGATTTTCTAATTGGCCAACTATAATAATCTTTTTTTATCTTTTAAAGATGTGTCTCCTTTTAAAAGTTTTTTCATGTAATTCTTTCAATTGTTATGTTCTAATTAATGCATTTTCTCTAATGTGTTCACTATCATCGTAATTTTGAAGTGTGTTTTTTCCTATTTTTTTGTGAATATAATTTCTTTCATAGACGGTTGTGCTTAATTTTTTGTTCTTTTATTTTCATTTTGTTTAAAGATCTTCTACATAATAAATTTTTTAACACACTGCTTTTAAGAGTTTTTCTTCACATGTTCTCATTGAAATATACTTTTTAATATATGTCTCTGTTTTCTTTTTAATCCTTATTATTGTCATATTGCCAAAAAATCCTCTACATGGTATTTATTTTTTAATGTACTTCTTTTAAATAATTTTTCTTCTCACTGAGATATACTTTTTAATATATGTCTCTGATTTCTTTTTAATCCTTATTGTTTTCATGTTGCCAAAAGACCCTCGACATGGTAATTATTTTTTAATGTACTTCTTTTAAATCTTACTTTTAAATAGTTTTTCTCTGCATGTTCTCATTGAAATATAATTTTTAATACATGTCTTTTTTTTTCCCTTGTCTAATTCTTATTATTTTAAAAGCAACACCCATAAAAATGTTTGCATTAATTTGTTCTGTATTAACCAACAATGAACTGATATATATAGTATTAAATAAATAAAAAATGCAACAACTCAGTAATCAAAGCTTAAACTACACGTACATCGAATCTAAAGAATTACTAGCACATGAGTTCATATTATATTAGATATATATACATATATATATATATATATATGTTCTTAAAAAGAAAAATCGCTTGTAGCTTTTCATTATAGAGGGTTGAGAGATGCATGCATCTAACTGATTAATTTACCATCCTGTTTATACTATTACGTCAATTCTTAATAGTCTCTGTCGCCGTGTACTATATATGGTTGGGGTCCTTTGATTTTGATTTTGAATTTTTTTTTTGTTTTTTGTTTTTTTATTTTTTGTCTCGTTCTAGTAGCTGAGATTCTTTAAGAGACATATTATATGATAGTAGCCCCTACACAAGCATGTGGTGAATAGATCTTAGTTTGGAAGCTTGTGCCACATTTCAAAGTTTTGTAAGTCTAAAGATTCTCTTGTTTTAATTCCAGTGGAAGTTTCTGTTTTCAACTATCTTTAGGAAACGAAAAACACTAAAACTTAGGTTGAATTTTAACCAAAAAGACAAAATCTTGAACACGTTTTGTTTTTTCAGCGGGAAAAATAGCATTTGATTCTAGAAATACCACTGTTGGTCCCTGCAACGAAATTTTTATTGAAGTGAAGATTTCGTTTATTGATGTTGTCCTTTACTTATTATTATGACATTTAATCTCATTTACTTGTTTCGAAGACGCATTTTTTTTTTATATTGTCAAAAAATATTGTCTTTAAACTATTGTTAATTGTTATTCCATTTATTTTCCTTCAAGATGATGTCCTTTTTGTGACACTGTTGTTTTCCTGTGACATTGTCGTTTTGTTGCGTTGTGATTGTGAGCAAAGTATACTGTATCGAAAAAATTTCTATGACGGACTTGAACTTTAGCAAAACTTTCAAAATATGGTAAATATAACAAATATTACGTAACACTTATTATAATGATGTCATATTTTATACTATAGGGTAATATAATAAATATTTTAATGATATTAATTCTTACTATTCTTGTAATATTTTGGAATTTTGTTATATATGTAAAAAGCAGTTTCTTTCTTTCTTTCTTTTTTTTTCATATTTCGTTTTCAAAATGTTATCATTTGCGGACCACACTGTCGCTCCATATTGTTGTCGTTTTGTCCCTAATTTGTTTTATTTCTATGCTATTGTCATTTTCAAGCTGTAGTTTTCTGAGAGAGCTGTTGTCGGTTTTAAAAGATGTCGTTGTTCTAGTATATTGTCGTCTTCTAAGTGGCCGTCTTTTTCTGAAGATTTTGGTGTCTTTCATGTATTGTCTTCTGATGCTTTAGGATATGCCGCCTTTTAAAACGATGTGAATGCGAATTCATTTATATATATATATATATATTATATGTGTATATATAAATATGTGGTTGGTAGTGATGTTCTCGTTTCTTACAGTATCAATGTTATTCAAAGATGCGTTTTTAGTTTGCTGTTTTCCTAAACAAATTATCAGGTTAGGAGTGATGTCGTTTTCCTGGTTTCTCGTCGTTTCTAAGAGTTATTGATGTCATCGTTATGACACTAAATAAAAAAGAGAAGTAATTGTCTGGGTGATATCCAATTTTTTAGAGTACAACGGAAAAATTTTCGTTATTTTCTTTCTTTAACTTGTATTACCCTTTTTGGAACACCGAATCATTTGTTAGGATTTTAAAACTACTGCTATTTGTTACGAACAACTTTTTTTTTTTTCCAAAACTAATCTCACGATGCCGTTAATTTCCTAAGAAATTGTTGTATAAATTTTTTTGTTCTTGTTGTATAAATTGTTGTATAATCTTACGCCAACTTGCTCAATTTTAAAAGGTGTCGCAATTGCACTCCTCAAAGTTTTCTTTTCAAAGATTGAAACTTTAATCTTATGCCAACTTGCTTAATTTTAAAAGGTGTGTCAATTGCACTCCTCAAAGTTTTCTTTCAAAAAGTGAAACTTAAAAATAAATATTGTAAATAGTAAAAAAAAAATTAGGAACATAGTTATTTTCTCATGATACTTTCGTTTTAATTTTTCCCATTTCTTTTCCCAACTTGCTCGATTTTAAAAGGTGTGGCAATTGCACTCCTCAAAGTTTTCTTTTAAAGATTGAAACTTTAAAAATAAATATTGTAAATAGTAAAAAAAACTGGAAAATAGTTATTTTCTAATGATACTTTGGTTTTAATTTTTCCCATTTTATGAAAATATTAGCCAATTAGGTGCCTGTTATCTTTATGAAGTCGTTGTTTCTAGAAGCTCTCGTTTTCGAGGATATCAGTTTATTTATATTTCGTCATATTCCGAGACATTGTCTTTTTCAAGATACTGTCGCTTTCTAGGATGGTTATATATTAATTTATTGAGGATTTTGTTCTTCCTCAAATCAATCCTTTCTCATAAAGACGATGTCGTTTGTAAGATCATGTCGTTTTCTCAAAGTATTGAAGTCTTATAAAGGATGTCGTTTTAGTTAGTTCATGATAAGTGCAAAAACTACCCTTGCACTTTTATCTACTTGATTTTGTCCTTGAAAATTACATCTACTACCATTCAAATTTAGCTAATTTTAAAGTCACCCTTCTGACCAGGTGGCCATGAATAAGTTGGGGATGCACTTTTAAATTCACAACAACCTTTACGAACTCTATTTTCAAATTATGATTTTTGTTTCAAATTCCATCATCCCAGCCATCAATCAAATTTAAAACTAAAATAAAACACTAATCAAAGGAGCTATTCCGCTCCCAAAAAAAAAAAAAAAAATCCGAATTACATGTCTGTGATGTAGCATTTCAAGAGAGAAGGGATGAATTGAAGCAATGAAATTAGAAGTGGTTAGAACCATGAGGTTATAAATGATAATTTCAGAAACAAGAAGAGACTTTAAACGGAGAAAAGGATATTTCAATATTCATTTTTCAACTAATAGGCTGTTTAAGAAATAATAAATTAGAATTGAAAGTTTAAACCGAAAATACTGTGACATGTAAGAGCTTTAACATTGTAGGATGTGAGAGTTTTACACTGTTTATCATTGTATAGTTCCAATTTAAAATACATTAGTATCAAAATCAAATTTAGAGTAAAATGTCGACTATAGTCTTACTAAAGGGCCGACAATATGTTAGTTGTTCCAAATGAAAAAACAACGTGCATTACAGGGGAAAAATAAAATTTACTGAACAGGAATTCAATTGACAGTGAAAAATAGACAATATGATAGTCATTCTTAAAACCATTTTCTCCCGTTATTGTTTCCTCAACCCTTAAGTTGGCCATGGATAAACATTCTATCAATAATATTGTGTTCCAAAATAAGATATGAAATCTGTAGATTTTCTAGAGTTTATATAGACAAAGATGTGTCATTTCGTGAAATGATGCAACTGGTTCAAGTAATATAATCCTTACTGAAAAGTACCTCTTCATTTGTAAATGTATCTTTTTAGTTGTAAAAGTATCCATTCGTGTATTAACACAGCTATTATAATAAATGTATCTATTACTAATAGATGTTTAGATTTATATGAAAACATACAACTATCAAAAGCACTGGTTCAGAATGAGTCAAAAGACACAAAAGGTCAATTTGCATCAGTTTGTTACTGTTGGAATTAAAATATGAAACGCAGCAGAAAAAACGGATCGTTGACAAATAAAATTTTCTGAAAACTTTGTTCATCGAGAATAGATATATAATTTTAATTAATAATAGAAAGCTTTAGGTAATTTTACAAACATTTTTGAAGACTATCAGGATATCCTAGCCTTCCTCTTTGACACCACGATCTTCCAATCCAGGCCTCCACATCAATGGAAAGACGAGTGGGCGTCAGACTGCAAGAATGAATTTCTTCACACTTTTTTGAATCTGCTATACACTCAGTACATGAGATAGCAGATCTTTTTTTTTCAGAGAAGAACTCTCAGTTTTCTCTCTAAGTATTTTGTAAAAATTACGTGAATGAAAAAACTCTTGAGATAACTGTTATCTCTCCATTTTTATATCTTAGTCATTAGTAATTTTTTAATTAATTTTTTATTTAAAATAACCACCATATCAGATATACGAGGAAATGATATATTTTGCATGATTCTAACCTTTTTTCTTTCCTCTTTCCTTTTTTTTTTTTCAACGAATCACATTTGTGATTCTTTTTTTTTTCTTTCTTTCCCGAATCACATTCGTGATTCCTTTTATATATATATATATATAAATAAAGTAAAACGTGAAACATGACAGTTTCATATTTCCCTTCCTTTTTTTTAAATATTATATTAATATATATATATATATTAATATATTATAAAATCTTATATATGTAAAAAGATTTGGTCCAAAACCATATATATATATATAAATCTAAATTCAAAAATAAATCACATTTATTTAAGAATAGATTTTAAAATTAACCAATTAATTAATTAACTAATGCTCAGTTAAATGTGACAACATTTATCACATTTCATTATGTGTCACAGAGAACATTTTTCTGTGTCACATTAATAATTCAAGTGTGAAATAATTAATTCAGAATTCAATAATTCTAAATTAAATATGTATAATTCATTCTATGCATAAATCCATTATAGTATTACAGAGATGGTATTAGGAACCTATGGACCCATAACCCAAGCTCCAATTAATTAAACTCTTTAATTAATGTGTCAAGTTTATTAGTTTTAGTGTTATTCCACTAAAAGCCTAAAACTGAACTCTTGAGATTATAGTAAAATTACTCAAAGAAAATTAGCGAGTAGTCTATTGATATAATAATTACATATAAGTCAGTCATTCATAAATAGTTCATAATAAGAGCTAGATTCAATTTTCGTTCATCTCTCTTATTACAACTTTATTCTTGAGTTCCAATAATTATCTAATGAACAATTAATTCATAATCTTATTATGTGTGAGTGCTCTATTGTTCAAACCTTGAATTATCACTCAAGAGAACTATCTTTCTAACTTCCATAGGGAAGGAATGGATTCCATATCTATATAATATTATTCCTAACCATTTATTACATTATGTTTCTAAGATTCTAAGTTATGATCTGTGCTTAGACAAATCTTACCATACAAGTCAAAAAAACGTAATGTCATAAATAGGAGTCTAATAATACTCAGGATTAAGACTGTCAAATATATGATCATCATAGTGATAAATTTGAATACTCTATTTGTAACAAATGATGATTAGAGATTCATAATTTATCTGGTCCAGTCATATATAATCTCATTATATAAAATACCTCTAATCCAATGTCTCTACATTAATAGCCCAGGTAATGACTATTTCATTTTAAATGAGATTGGACCGTACTTGTAATATTTAATTAAAGATCCTAAACTTTAATTAATTATTACAGACTATTTAGATTATTATCTATAAATTTTATCCCTAAGCATATAACACTTATATGCTAAATTTATAATCACATAAATAATCATGGAATTTTCTTGATGTTTATAAATGTATTCATAACACATATAAGCAACCAAAATAATTATAAATGTCACTTTATTTATTTATTAACAATATGTACAATGTCACAGCTTTTAGGGCACCAAACCCAACGGTTACAATGCCCCGGTGCTAGCTTTTCGGTGCCATGGTGCTCTCGGTACTACACTAGTACTATAATGGTATCTTTTTAGTTGTAAAGGTATTTATTTGTGTATTAACACAACTATTATAATGAATATATCTATTACTAATAGATGTTTAGATTTATATAAAAACATACGACTATCAAAAGCACCAGTTCGGAATGAGTCAAAAGACACAAAAGGTCAATCTACATCAGCTCGTTACAACGCCCCGATGCAAGCTTTTTGGTGCCATGATGCTCTCGGTTCTGCACTGCAGTACCCAGAATTGGAGTTGAGTGCCCATGCCTAGGCATGCCAGAGCCCAGGCACCATACACCCAGCACCTAGGCTCTAGGTGTTCTATCTTTTAAAAAGCGGATTATAGTTTCTAGCGTCATAGCATTTCGTGCTGATTCTAAACATATTAAAAATGTGTTTTTCACTTATTTATTGTGATCTTTTGATCTCAAATATTTAGAGAGACATATTATAATCTTTCTAACCTACAATGTCCAAGATCTGGCTAAAAACAACTCCTTTTTTGTTTTCCTCTTTGAGATGTGGATATATTATTTTGTTTGCTTTGCTTATATTGTCTTTATAAATCAATAACAAGCAATTATTTTGATAAAACAAAAGCGGAAGAAATAAGTGAAAGAGAGTAAAAACGAATTAATTGGCAACAAGAATCTTGAAAAAAAAATGCCTTAAATGCTAAATTAGGATACATGCATGATTGAAAAGCATGATTAGCGTGGTTACATTTGGGAGGGAAAAAAAAGTATTTTTGAGAAGGCAAATTTAAAACTAAATAAACCATTGGACAAATTAAAAAATTTAAAAACTTATGTGGAGGCACCTCCCCCAACTTGGCCAAAGGTGTATTTGTGGTTATTTAATGATCAATAAATATAATTATTCAACGATTAACATGGGTTTCTGAATTATTGATATTGAAAGTAACCCGTCATCCAATAAACCCGTACACTTTTAACTTTTTTTTAAGCTAGAAACGATAAAGTCGATAAAAGGAGATATTACCCAAATGTCAATGTAGACACGACTCTCGAAGTGCATCATTGTTATATTACTTTCACTACAGTCATTTAAACGTGTATATATATTTAGATCGTCGGCGCAAGAGGTAAGTCATGTGGCATGTGTAAATGGGATTGCAAATGTTGGTAAGTGACCAAGCATGTAGAGTTGAATGTCCTATAGAGAAAGAGGTATACTTGTACGTTCCTCTCCCCCCCCGGGCGATAGTGGGATGATATGATGCATGGGGATTTCTTCGGTAGAACTTTCACCGATAGTGCTCGTTTTGACATCTTTATATCTGATCAAAATTATTTTTCTCTACAAATCTATAAAAGACGGATACCCATCGGTAAGTATCTTTTTGGTTCCTATCAAAAATTTGCCTTAATATATAATAATTATATATAACGCCCATAGCTAATAGGTCATTTATCAAATACTCGTAAACAACAAGCCTGAAAAGTGCTACTCAATGAATGCACAAAATTGTTTTGCCTATTCCTGCTCCAAGTTCAACAAAAAATCGTATAAAATCATTCCTTATTTTCATATCATTTTTACAAAATTAGATTACAATAGTATCATTACAAAAGCATACAATCACATGCTTAATGACTGCACCAAGTGCATAACTGAAATATCATGTATAAATGATTATTAAACATATCAATGAGTATATAAATCATGTAATCGCAGAGAATAAATATATATGCATCAAAACTATTATTTTTATAATACAGTTGAGATTTCTACTTACTTTAACCCACCACAATGGTTACAATTGAAGGTGTCAATAGCTTGTGAAGACTTAATTTACTAATAATCTATAATATAAGAAATAAGAAATTAATACTATATTCAAGATTTTCCTAAGCTTAAAAGAAGGTTATAAAACATGGTATAGTAATTGTACGACAAAGAGTGTGCTTACTTGGGCAAATTAAATTGGTAAATAAGCTTTATTGGACATGTTCCTTTCTTAGTTTTTGTCTAACTTGACATATAACACATTTATATTATCCAATCCCCTCTTAGAATAACAGAATAAATCAATATGATAATTTTTGTATAAAATGTAGTCTCTACAATTCCACTTCAATTTAAGGTCAAGGCACAAGAATTAAACTCTAATTTCTTTCATCAATGTACCTGCACCCATAATACTTCAAACCCTATACAATATATGAGTAAATGACCTCAAGCACTTTAAAAATGGGAAAGAACGTAACAGCATTCTTCTTGGAAAAAGATGATCCTCATAAGGGAAATAAGCAATTCCTTGCATAAACTTCACTCATGCATACACATATAATAACTAATCGTTCATCATCTATACATATAATCTCAAGAGTGTGGAACAATTAGGGACAGAGGCTAGAGAATTGGACTTTTTTTTAATGCCATTATTAGAATTAGAAAGTGTCGAAGGTGGAGAATAGAGAGATAGCAAGCGCGCGGTGGGTATCATAAATGAAGAAGATTAGAGTTGCTGACTTCGCCTATTTAGATCTTCTATTAATTATATATTATATTTATATATACATAGACATATATAAATCAGTACCATCAACCATGTAATGTGAAGCTCAGGCATAACATCATATAACAACCAAAAACATGTATACATAGATGTACATATATATATATATATATTAGGTTAATGTGGAGATATTACTTAAGAAGGAAAACATGTTATTATTATGCGAATTTAATAGCATAAACGAACATTATCACACTCTTTATATTTACAGAGTCTAACAGTAAAGGACAGGGAACTTTAGCAAATTAGTGATTTCTACTAATGAAAATTAGATAAGTAGGAATCTCGTCTACAATATAAAAAATTTCTAAATAAAATATTTAAGATGTTTTATAAAAGTTATAAGTACCTATTTATGTTGTGTTATAGTATGTTATACCATGTCATACTATATACACGTTAATAAGTCCAGTGAAAACCTAAAATAATAAGTTAAGTTAAAAGTATCATACCAACTTTTCGACCTACGGAGAAACATTCAGTTTAGTTTCTTTTTATAGTCTAGGGACATTGGGGTCCTTTGTTAATCTAACTTCCCCATGATCATGCACAACGAGTACATACACATAAGAGCCCTTTAGTTTTATAAAATATGATGATAAATAAGCATAATTGCTGTATGTATTTTTTTTTGTATAAATATTCTCAGATGTTTTGCGAGTTTTAGTTCCTACTTGCTAAGTGAAAGATCATTTAAGTATATTTATGCTGTAGGTAAGTTGCTCGCTAGCAAAATCTGATGAACAGTGGTACAACAACGGACGTTCAGTGGAGATAGGGAATGGATACCGCACATGTTTTTATTTCACACTTAGTTTTGATAATTCAAAATTTTTAATTAAATATATCTAGTACTAACAAAATAGTGTATGTATATTTTGGTGACGAAGATTGTAACTATACAGCCTTAGTCCACATGATTTTAGGATCTTTATACTAATTCATTATGTTATTATATTTGTTGCAACAAAAGTAAAAAGGGTTTTAAGTAATGTTAATCGGTAAAAAATTTTAAAATTTTTTTTAACAAATTTAAGTAACCCTAATAAGTTTATGTTTAAGTAATTAAGTAATAGGTATGTAGATAGAGTTGTTACATTTTCAACATTTGCAAGTAAGTATCATTTGTCAATTGATTTCTCATTGGATTAAGTACCATAGATTTTAAAATATTTATAGCAAAAATACCTTTTACATAGTAATAATAACAATTGATAGAATCAATACTAAAGTTAGAAGATGATAAATTAATATTTATACAATACTTTTATTGATCGGAGAGTCTTCTAGATTTCTTATATAATATTTTAGCATAATTGTTTATCTTATTGCCACCTTAATATTAGTAGAAAAACGTATTCGCTTTGTTTTGACAAATCAACACGAGTGTAGTGTATTCAACTAATCAAATGCTAACTTCATAAAAAAATGCCACCAAGAGAAACTAATTAAACCCTAATATCATGCTGACAATAATACCTAAATCTTTTCAACAATTCAACTATTTACTACATAATTTAATTAGAAAGGGACTACAATTTAAATTTTTCTTTTTTATCAAGGCTTTATAAAGTTGAGACTCTATTGGGCTTTTTAGAAAGTTAATTTTGTAAAATTTCAAGATAGAAAATCATACATTCAATTTTTAGGAAGGCTTTTGTGCAATTTTTACTATATTATATATACACTTAGTTATACAAATATATATAGGGGGAGGAAAATTGAGGGGGGCTAGTCTTATATTGTCTTCGTCACGGGGTATATATCGAAAAAGAAGACGCCTCCAATGACCTTGATAATGTACTTACTAAGCTATGCTTTGAGGCATGAAAAATGTTTCGAGGCATAAAACCCATCATAAACAATCATCGTATTCAATAATTAATAATTTTGTTTATGTAACACCCCTATGTGAGGGTTAACAGTATTGAATAAATAAAAATTAAATTTAAATACAATATCGTTTCAAACCACAGTAAATACAAACCACAGTTTTAGTGTAAAATAAAAATACAAACTGTAAATAAAAATAAACTGTAAATACAAACCACAGTTTTAGTGTAGCACCAAATATTAAAATACAATCATCATCACCATAGTACAATTTCCAAATAACTTAACATAGCCATCACAAAAATAATACAAATCTTACACGTTCTAGACGAGTTACAAATAAACAAAATCTTCTAACACGAAAACAACAGTGTTGTTGTTGTCTATTCCTTGTCAGATAAACTGCACTGAGTTCCACCTGAAAGATGTAAGAATGATAGGGATGAGCATCGACATGCCCAGTAAGAAAAATCATTACTCACCTTAAGGTTTATTCATCACCACATTAAAACTGCGCGTTAGTTAATTTCCATCATATACCAGATTATGAGGCTTATTAAGACCACATTCTGTGGATACCATAGTTAATCATTACCGAGTTTCATACTTATACATATATACAAATATTTCAATTCACCATTATTTCTAGGTATCCACGTTAAATAGGGTATCACTTAACTCATCGAAACCTAAATGGGCGCGCTTGATCACCCTCCAAACATTCCAAGGGTGTTCCGATGAGGGGACATTAAGCCTCAACTCCTCACCAAGTCGATTCTTGTACAGTGCATTCTGAGACTTTTGACCCAAGGGAGCGTCATTACCTCCTCCCTATTTTACCTTTTAGGGTATTTGTACCCAAGTACGTAACCATTGCCCCATTCACGTCTCACCATTCCTCTATATTCAATTATTATTTATAAAGTCAGTTTTTCTAACCATACTTCTCAATTTACAACAACATGTGTCAGTTCATTATGTTCCTAGCTGTACAATACAAGACGAAATTCATGTCATAGTTTCATATGTGATACTCACATAATAGCAGTTCAACATAGATATATATATATATATATCTTGTAGTAGAATAATTAATTTTAATTCCATGAAAACCTTACAAAAGATGAGTAATAGAATCCCTACTTTTTTACAAATATCCACTGATACTTTTCAGCTTACACAATTCACCGCGTAAGCTCCAAGTACGCTGTTATCCTAAAACGTATAAAATAACCATATTTTAACTTAAATCCTAATTTTTAATTATGTTAATTCATCATTTACTTTTTTTTAGTGTGCCATAATTATTAACATACTAAAATTGTAAATATAAATTTTCTAACTTAATTTTAGTAAATCATAAAATAGCAATAAAAATATATATAAATTTTATTTTGGTACAAAATATATTAAATTAGATTTTTAAATAAATAATACAATTTTAAAATATTTATAATTAAAATAATTAAAAGTTTGATATTTATAAAAATTATTTGAAATTACAGCTTGTATAGAAAACTATTTATTATTTCTAATGCATAAATTATCAAATAATTTTCCTTGTCCTAGTGGTTTGGCCTCCTTTTACTTGACTCGAGGTTGGGGGTTTGAATCCTATCTAAAGCTTCTTTTTATTGAATTTTTGTATGGAAAATCGACATGCAGTTTATGGGAAAAACTCATACAGAGAACCTGAAATTCAAGTTCTAAGCTTTTTAATCAAATTTTTAGTGTCATAACAGCTATTTAAGCATAAAAACTATATATAAACAATACACAATCATTTCTAAATATCAAAAACATATATTTCACAATCTGCATACCAAAATACAGCTTAAAATCAGAGTTAAAGCTTTAGAAATCTAACCTCAAAACTTAGATCAAAAGTGTTGTTTGATCTTGAATATCCCTAAGTTTCCTTGATCTATGAGCTTGTGGAAGGTTGTTTGTAGAGATTATAGTTTAGAAATCTTGAGATTATTTAAGTTCTTTCCTTGGTTTTTCTCTGACTGGGTTTCACCAAGGAAGAAAAGAAAAGAAAAGAAAAGAAGAGCAGGGAGAGGATAAAGGAGAGTGAGGTAGGAGAGAAATGAATAGATAAGAGAGTTTTATAAAAAGAAAACAAATAATTGAACAAAAAATTGAAGGAGACACATTTGAGTGATTTACGGGGCAATTGAAATAAGGAAACAAGGGAGTAGTTTCCTTGTCTTGTCTCCTTCGTAGATATTTAACACAAAATGCCATCATGGCTTCTTTTTTTTTGTGTAAATAATGAATTTGTGAGGGCAACTCGAAAATTTTAAGTACAATTTTTTTTTTAATTATCATGTTTTATACACTAAATGTTACACAATTATACCCGTTAAAATAGCGGGTGTGACAGCTCTCCCTTCCTTTAAAAATTTCGTTCTTGAAATTTCCTACAACTGATTACAGTATTAAAACAAATATGGGTATTTTTCTCTCATCTCATACTCAAGTTTCCATGTGGCTTCCTCTACATTATGATGTTGCCACATCACTTTCACTAAAAGAATTTCACGATGATGTAACACTTTTATCTCTTTATCCAGTATCTAAACTGGAATTTCTTCATAGGTCGTATCTCCCTGAATTGGAACATCTGTCCACATGATTACATGTGACGGGTAGGGTTCATACTTTCTTAGCATCGATACATGAAATACATTATGTACATGAGACAATTGTGGTGGTAGATTTAAACGATATGCCAGCGTTCCAATCCGTTCTACAATCTCGAACGGTTGTAGATACCTTGGTGCTAATTTTCCTTTAACACTAAATCGAGATACAACACGTTTTGGTTTCACCTTCAGAAATACAAAGTCTCCGACCATGAACTCCAAAGGCCTTCTCCTTTTAACCGCATAGCTCTTTTGTCGACTTTGGGCTATCTTCAAGCGTTCGCGAATAAATCGAATCTTATCCATTGTTTCTCTAATAAACTGAGGCCCAAGTTCGAGACGCTCTTCCCTTTTAGCCCAACATATAAGAGATCTACAAGGCCTACCATACAAAGCCTCATATGGAGCCATTCCAATACTCGCCTGATAACTGTTGTTGTATGCAAACTTAACATATGGTAGTTGTGCATCCCAATTGGTTCCAAAGTTTAGCATACAAGCTTGAAGCATATCCTCTGAGAATTTGAATGACACGTTTAGATTGTCCATCTGTTTGAGGATGAAAAGCCGTACTGAAATTCAATTGAGTTCCTAAGGCTTTCTGTAATCCTCTCTAGAATTTCGATATGAAACGTATATCCCTATCAAAACTATTGACATTGGTACTCCATGCAGTGTCACTATCTTTTTCACATACAATTGACATAGTTTCGAGACATTATAACTAGTTCTGATTGGAATGAAAAGGGCTGTCTTAGTTAAACAATCCACAATTACCTAAACAGCATCATGCCCCATTTGAGTCTTAGGAAATCCGGTAACAAAGTCTATTGTCACATGATCCCATTTTCATTATAGAATAGGTAGGCTCCTTAACTCGCCTCCAGGCTTTTAATGTTCTGCTTTAACCTGTTGACACGTCATGCACTTAGAGACAAATGTTGCTACATCCTGCTTCATTCCTCGCCACCAGTATTGTCGTTTTAGATCCACATACATTTTAGTGCTTCTAGGATGAATAGCAAACTTTGAACGGTGTGCCTCATCCAACACTGCCTGCCTAAGATAGGGATCCTCTGGAATTACTAACCTCCCTTTGTAAAGTAAGAATCCTTCTGGCTCAATCTGCCATCTATCCAGTTGCTCTCCATTATTTATTTGTTCCCAAACCCTACATAATTCTTCATCGTGCCATTGTCCTTGTTTTACTTGCTGGATTAACGTAGGAGTTGCTATCACATTGAATAGGAAAGCTCTTTCATCATCTTCATAATATTGCAAGTTGAAGTCGGCGATGGTGATGACTCGTCTCTAATCTCCCAATGCTAGACTGGCTGTAATTTCGTTGTTCTTACGACTTAGAGTATCCACCACTGCATTTGCTTTTCTAGGAGGGCATTGGATACTAAAGTCGTAATCCACTATGTACTCAGTGTATCTCCGTTGACTTAGGTTGAGGTCTCTTTGAGTAAACAAATATTTCAGACTTTGATGATCCGTATAAAGCTCGAACTTTGCGTCATATAGATAACATCTCAAAATCTTGAGTGCAAAAACCACAGCAGCTAACTCAAGATCATGTGCGGGATAGTTCCTCTCGTGGGGTTTCAATTGGTGTGAGGCGTAGGCAACTACTCGTCCATGCTGCATCAACACACAACCCAAACCGTTTCCCGAGGCATCAATGTATACTGTGTAAGGCTCCTCGTTGTTGGGTAAGATTAGCACAGGTGCACTAGTGAGTCTTTGCTTCAATTCCTCGAATGCTTCTTCACATTTATCGTCCCACACAAACTTGACATTCTTCCTTGTGAGTCTTGTCAATGGAGAAGCAATCTTTGAAAAATTACCTACAAAGCGTCAATAGTATGCAGCTAATCCGAGGAAACTTTGGATCTCCAACACATTCTTTGGTCATTCCCAATTTAACACCGCTTTAATCTTGGAGGGATCGACTGAGATTCCTTCTTCAGAGACAACGTATCCAAGAAACTTAACTTTTGTCATCCAGAAGTCACATTTTTCTCTCTTTGCATAGAGACCGTGTTCTCTTAGCGTTTGTAGAGCAATTCTTGAATGCTCAGCATGCTCTTTTTCAGTTTTGGAATAGATCAAGATATCATCTATGAAGATAATGATAAATTGATCTAAGTACGATCGAAAGACACGATTCATTAAGTCCATGAAAGCTACTGGTGCATTGGTCAACCCGAAAGGCATGACAAGAAACTCAAAGTGACTGTAGCGAGTCCGAAAAGCCATCTTTGGAATGTCCTCTTCCCTTACTTCAGTTGGTGATATCTAGATTGTAAGTCAATCTTTGCGAAGTACTGAGATCCTCCCAACTGGTCAAAGAACTCATCAATTTGGGGTAGAGGATACTTATTTTTGGTAGTCAGTCGATTAAGCTGGCGATAATCAACACAGAGTCTCAACGGTCCATCATGTTTCTTCATAAATAACACCGGAGCTCCCCAATGTGATGTACTTAGTCGAATAAATCCTTTCTCTAGTAATTCGTCCAACTGTTTTCTTAATTCCACCTTCTCAGTAGGTGCCATTTGGTACGGAGCGATAGAAACAGGCGTTGCTCTTGGAATTAGGTCGATGATAAACTCGATTTCTCTATTAGGCGTAAGTCCAGGCAATTCATCTGGAAAAACATCTAGAAATTCATCCACCACAAGAGTGTGAGAGGATGGTTCGCTCATATTTAGTTCTGCCTTCGAAGCAAAGATTGTCCCAATATTAGTGAAATTTCTTTATCCTCCAATACAAGCCTTTAGCACCAGGGCTGGTGTCATTGTTCCTGCCTTCGCCAGAAATTTGATAACTTGTCCATTTTTGGTTAATAAAGAGATACGTTTCTTATGACAATCTACTATCGCCTGATATTTATCCAACCAATCCATTCCTAATATTACATCAAATTTCGTCATGGTAATTACATATAGGTCAGCTGATAACTTATGCTCTCCTATAACAAGACACACTGATTTACAAATTATGGAAGCTTCAGCTACTCTACCCATTGATGTACTAAGGGTTAGTGGCGAACTACATGCTTCTGTTTCTAGTTACAGTACAGAAGCAAATAACATAGATATAAATGAATGAGTGGCACCAGTGTCAAACAATACATGAGCCCAAGAATGAGACACGTGAATCATACCGTCTACAGCGGAGTGATTAGCCTGCTTTGCTTGTCCAACTGTAGCTGTAATTGCATAAACTTGTGCTGATGCTTTCCTGTTATCACTCTTTCCAAAGTTTCCTTGGCTACTACTAGCCTTATTATTATTTCTCCTGGGAAAATATGGCCTTTGATTCACTGAACCTTGTGGAGTCGGTTGAAAGTTCTGATTGGCATAGAAATTAGAGCCCTATGGCTGCTGCTGGTAGTTGTACTGGGGCTGGAACCCTCGAGGTTGAGTTACTGAAACTTATGAAGCTGGAGCATTTTGCTGAGGTGCTCCTCGGTTTTGACTCCCTCCCAATACAGTGGAGCCAAAGTGACTTCCTTGTGGGCATGGTGCAAAGGATGATTGTACAGGGCGATTAGGGCAGTTCCTCCTCAGATGTCTCACTTGTCCATATTTATGACAGGCGTATGGCTGAAAACGACTACTACCAGAAGATCCACCACCAATAGTCACTCCATTATACTGAGTGACCTGTCCTTGTGACTTCTCCTTCTTGCCTCTCTTCTTTTGACGCCCACCAGAACCCTTATACTCTCCATAGGAGTTGTTTAATTATGTCTCTGCCCATTGTGTCGTAGCTACAAGTTCAAGAAAATCTGTTGATGGGATAGCAGCTATCATTTGTCTGATTTTCGGCCTTAGGTCATTTCTAAATTTCTCGCATCTCGCCATTGGATCCGATACAGCTCTGGGATTGTAGTGAGACAATTATATGAATCAAGCATAGGTATTCAGCAACTGTTGTATCTCCCTGCACTAGGTTTTAAATTCTCGCATCATTGCTTGCCTATGACTCTGAGGAATATAAGTGTTGTGAAATATGGTTTCGAACTGCTCCTATGTTAGGTTCGACACATCATAGTCGTCTTTTTGAAGATCCCACCATTCTTCGGCTTTACCCTCAAATATATATGTTGAAAAGCCAACCCAATACTCCCGCGGAATCCTCAAGACATCTAACTTCTTTTTGACCGCCTTTAACCATTGTTCTGCTATGACAGGGTTAGGTTCTCCACTAAAGGTAAGGGTTTTCTGCTTCATAAACTCCTTCAACAGAGTTAGATGTCATTGCTCAAGATCACGAACCTCCGCAGGTCTTTGCACATTCTGCAAGGCTTGAAGAATTTATCCTAGATTATTCACTACCGGTGCAGCTGGAGAAGATTATGCTGCCCGTCGAAGTTGCTCATCTTCTTGAGATTGTTCCATCGGTTCAGGTTGCTCAACTTCTTGAGCATGTTCGACCTATTGTGACTGCTTAGATGATTATGCTTGATGTTTTAGTGGCATAGTTTTTACTGGCTGCGTAAATTTAAGCAGGATTAGTACCAAATGATAATGACATTAACACTTAACTTTAAAATCATTTCAAAAGATCAATTTTTAAGATAGTGCTACACCCGCTAGGTTAACCAAACCTAGGCTTTGCTACTAAAAATTTTTTGTAATGCCCCTATGTGGGGGTTAACCGTATTGAATAAATAAAAATTAAATTTAAATACAATATCGTTTCAAAACAATAAAACATTGCCCATGGATCTTTGGAAATAAACTGTAAATACAAACCACAGTTTTAGTGTAGCATCAAATATTAAAATACAATCATCATCACTCTAGTACAATTCCCAAATAACTTAACACAGCCATCACAAAAATAATACAAATCTTACATATTCTAGACGAGTTACAAATAAACAAAATCTTCTAACACGAAAACAACAGTGTTGTTGTTGTCTATTCCTCATCAGACAAATTGTACTGAGTTCCACTTTAGAGATGTAAGAATGATAGGGATGAGCATCGACATGCCCAGTAAGGAAAATCATTACTCACCTTAAGGTTTTATTCATCACCATATTAAAACCGCACGGTTAGTTAATTTCCATCATATACCAGATTAAGAGGTTTATTATGATTACATTCTGTGGATACCATAGTTAATCATTACCGAGTTTCATACTTATACATATATACAAATATTACAATTCACTATTATTCCTAGGTATCCACGTTGAATAGAGTATCACTCAACTCATCGAAACCCAAGTGGGAGCGCTTGATCACCCTCCAAACATTCCAAGGGTGTTCCGGTGAGGGGATATCAAGCCTCGAGTCCTCACCAAGTCGATTCTAATACAGTGTGTTCTAGGACTTTCGACCCAAGGAAGCGTCATCACCTCCCCCTATTTTACCTTTTAGGATATTTATACCCAATGACGTAACCACTGCCCCCTTCACGTCTCACCATTCTCTATATTCAATTATTATTTATAGAGTCAGTTTTCCTGACCATACTTCTCAATTTACAACAACATGTGTCAGTTCATTATATTCCTTGCTATACAATACACGACGAGTTCATGTCATAGTTTTATGTGTGATACTCATATAATAGCAGTTCAACATAGATATATATATATGTCTTGCAGTAGAACAATTAATTTTAATTCCATAAAAACCTCACAAAAGATGAGTAATAAAATCACTACCTTTTTTACAAATATCCACTGATAATTTCTAACTTACACAATTCATCGTGTAAGCTCCAAGTATACTGTTATCCTAAAACGTATAAAATAACCATACTTTAACTTAAATCCTAATTTTTAATTACATTAATTCATCATTTATTTTTTTTTCGTATGCCATAATTATTAACATACTAAAATTATAAATATAAATTTTCAAACTTAATTTTAGTAAATTATAAAATAGCAATAAAAATATATATGAATTTTATTTTAGGTACAAAATATATTAAATTAGATTTTTAAAATAAATAATATAATTTTAAAATATCTCTAATTAAAATAATTAAAAGTTTGATATTTATGAAAATTATTTGAAATTACAACCTGTATAGAAAACTATTTATTATTTTCGATTCATAAATTATTAAATAATTTTCCCTGTCCTAGTGGTTTGGCCCTTTTTTATTTGACTCAAGGTTGGAGGTTCGAATCTTATCTAAAACTTCTTTTTATTGAATTTTTGTATGGAAAAATGACATGCATTTTATGGAAAAAACTCATACAAAGAACTTGAAATTCGAGTTCTAAGCTTTTTAATCAAATTCTTAGTTTCCTAACAGCTTTTAAGCATAAAAACTATATATAAACAATACACAATCATTTCTAAACATCAAAAACATATATTTCACATACCAAAACACAGCTTAAAATCAGAGTTAAAGTTTTAGAAATCTAACCTCAAAACTTAATTCAAAAGTGTTGTTTGATCTTAAATATCCCAAAGTTTCCTTGATCTATGAGCTTATGGAAGGTTGTTTGTAGAGATTATAGTTTAGAAATCTTGAGATTATTTAAGTTCTTTCCTTGGTTTTTCTTTGATTGGGTTTCACCAGGGAAGAAAAGAAAAGAAAAGTAAAGAAGGGCAAGGAGAGGATAATGGAGAGTGAGGCACGGAGAGAAACGAATAGATATGAGAGTTTTATAAAAAGAAAACAAATAATTGAAGGAGACACATTTGAATGATTCACAAGGCAATTGAAAGAATAAAACAAAGGAGTAGTTTCCTTGTCTTGTCTCCTTCATAGATATTTAACACAAAATACCATCATGGCATTTTTTTTTTTGTAAATAATGAATTTGTGAGGGCAACTCGGTAATTTTAAGTACAACAATTTTTTTTAATTATCATGTTTTATACACTAAATGTTACACAATCATACCCATTAAAATAACGGGTGTGACAGTTTAAATATCTATTGTAGTTATTAACCTTTTTTTAAAAAAAAAAAAATCCATTAATTTTATTCTTCATTAAAAAATTAATGGCCATGATCTAATTTACCAAATAAACAATTTTTTTTGGAAATTTAATAATTGTTATCACAGCACAAATAGGCAGTGGCTCTAGCTAAATATCGCATGGAAAAGATCACTAGAAGACAAAAAAATAGGAAAAAAAAAAAAAACTGCGTGCGTTAAAAAGGAATCAAACAACTACTGTTTATTCCTTGAGAATACTTGGGAAGATGTGACACCATGGACAATAGAATTTAATTTAAGTGACACATACACAGCTGCTTTTTATTAGTGTGTCACTAATCATTACTCTTATATTTTCATATAGAATTTAGAACCGATAAAGGTGGGCAGGAAGTCGGGGCTCCATAACTACAACAAGTGGAAACTTTCGGACTGTCGCGAAGCCGTAAAGTTCCTCCATGCCCAAATCCTCAGCCCTTTTATTTCCATCCAACTTCCAACTAAATCCATGCAACAAGTTGGCCAAGCTAGAGCCTATCAGCTTCATTGCCAAGTTATAGCCGGCACACCTCCTCCGACCCGACCCAAATGGAACCAACTCAAAACAATGTCCTTTCACGTCTACAGCCTCATGTTTCCCCAAGAACCTCTCCGGTCGGAACTCCTCCGGCTCATCCCACACTGACGGGTCTCTCCCCATGCTCCATGCATTAATAAAGACAGGCGTGCCTTTGCGGATGTCGTATCCGCCAACTTGGCAGTCCTCGAGAGCCAGGTGGGGCGCGAGCAGAACTGCAACTGGGTGTTTTCTCAGTGTCTCTTTGGTAATGGCGTCTATGTAAGGGAGTTGTGAGAGGTCCTTCTCTAAAACCCATCGGTTTTTTCCGATCACCCTATCGAGCTCTTCGGTGGCTTTGTCGATGAGGGTTGGATTTTTCAGGAGCTCTGACATGGCCCATTCAACAGTCGAGGCAGAAGAGTCTGTGCCTGCTGCTATTAAATCCTACATTTAGATTTACACCAGAAAAGAGAACGATTATTATTCAATCCTGTTAGGTTGGCCCAAGGCTCTTACGAGGGGTGAGCCCTATCATGTGGGACTCATCCTTTGTGAGAGCTCCAGCCATAAACTCACAGGGTTAAATCAAATTTTTCGTAAATGTTTGGTGTTAATAAGTAAATGTTTCAGAGTGTAAATCTCATATTTTAATAGCGTGCAGTGTTGAATAACATTGATATTTTTAGCAATATTGTTCAACCTTTTATGCCTTTAAAGTGTACATCAATATAGATAGTGCTGTAAATCAATAAGGTGTCTTAAAAATAGTCCAAAACTAAAAGGTCTTTAAGATGCAAAAAATTAAAAGGAATAACGAGAGCTAATCACTTTATGTACCTGAATGAACCCCTTGACATTGTGATAACTTAGTTTAACTTCAAGATTTGGGTTATCAGCCAACTCCAAAAGCAAATCTACCATGTCCTTCTCCACAAAATCCTTCCCTCCCTCTCTCTTTGCCTTGTGCTCATCAAGCACATGATCATGAAACCGATCAAATCTTTTCTTCAAAGCCTTCATTCTTCCCTCATAACCCTGCAAGTCCAAGAATCTGAGCCACGGAATCCAGTCCCCAATATTGAACACCCCATTGAGCAAGAACAACTCGTCCAACATCTCTTGAAACTCTTCTAGTGTCACTATCGACTTCTCGCTTTCCGATTCACTAAAGTACTTCTTTCCCAACACCATTCTACTTATAACGCTTAGAGTGGCGCGAGAAAGCTGCTCTTTTAGCGCAACGGGCTTCCCCGACATAGCAAAGAGTCTTGACATATAAGCGCGCATTTCTTCCACGCGAATATACTCGTATGACTCGAGTCTTTTCGGGCTGAAAAGCTCGGTGAGGCAAAACTTACGCCCTTGGCGCCAATAGGGTCCATAAGGGGCCCAAGTGATGTTGGAATAGTTATAAGTGGTGTACTTTCCAGCTGCAAATTGCGGTCTAGAGGCGAAAATGTGGTCATGTGTTTTGAGGAACAGTTTTGCCATATCTGAAGAAGAAGCAACCACAACAGGAAAAGAGCCAAATTTGAGTTGCATGAGAGGACCATATTTTTGGGAAAGTTTGTGAAGGGATTGGTGAGGGAGATGACCAATGAGGTTGAGGTTTCCAATGATAGGCCATGGTTTGGGACCTGGAAGAAGTTTTTGGAGATGGGTTTTTGGAAAGAGGACTAATTTGGAGAGGAAGGTTAGAAAAGTGAGGGATAAAAATAAGGTGAAAAGAGCCCAAAAAGGAACTGATTCCATTTTTACTTCTGTTGTGGTGGGTTGGAGTTTGAGGGAGGGGTTTGTTGGCATTTTATAGATGAATTTTTGTAAAGGCTGAAGAGCACTGTGGAGGTGTGCGCAAGGAGTTGGAATGATTATGGAAACACCAGTACTATCCATCGTTTATAATTGATTGTGTCCATTTAGTTAAAAGTTAAAGAATGATGTGATCTTTTGATGGAGATTTTTCCCTCCTCATGTCAATTAAGTTTTGCATGTTAATTGTCAAATAACGCCTTAAATGTTTAAAACGCTTGAATCGGGACACTAGTAGGTAAGATAAGATAAGATAATATAATATAATAAATATAATATAATGTATTTCAAGTGACTTAAAATAATAAAAAAAATTGTTAGGCGAAGTTAAACCATTAGTCTGTTTAGTAAAGTTGCTTTTAACCAACTTTTCAGTATAAAGTTCTCACATGTTACAGTACAAAAAAAAAATTGTTACAGTGTAAAGTTTTCACATATTACAGTATTGACAGTTCTAATTAATGGTTTTAACCACCATGTCAAACACATTTTGAGTAACTTTTTTTAATCCCAAAGGGGTGGCTACTCTGTTAGACACAAGAGGATAGGCCCCATTGGTGGGTCCCACGTGATGGGGCCCACCCACCTGTGAATGACGGGGCACTTGCCCTATCGGATTTTTTAACACTGTTATTTTTTTAGTGGAAGATTGATACAAACTTTTTTGGGTTTTTAGTGTTTGTTTTCCTTAATTAAGGCTTGAGACTTTTGCTCTTAAACTTTCTTTTAAATTATTTAGTCCTGGAATTTATAAAAGAATAGTAATTCACTCATGGATCTAGTTAAATTTGTTGGAATTGTGTTCCTATCTATTTAAGGATTAAGTTGCCATAAAATAATTTGTTCTGGACAAAAGGCGTGAAACTATAAGGAATTGTGTTCCTCTAAAATATTGATCGCGCAACAGTTTTGGAAACTCAAAGATGAAATTACCAAGAGAAAATTTAGGAACAAAAATTTGGGGTGCATATGTAGCGTCAAAAAAACCCTATATTTTCCAGTAGAAAACATGATATGATAAACCTTTCAGCATATTTATAGGGAGTTTGGCAAGTTTTAAATATTGTAACATGTAAGAGCTTTATATAGTTTGAGTTCAAACTATTAGTTTAAATCAAGTTTCCCTAAAACGTTGTTAATTAAATCTTTCTTTTTATAAGTAATGACAATTCTATAATATTTCTAATTAAATGATGGAAAAATTACAATTTATCTTTATCAAATGACTACCTTTACAATTTTACGAAAACATCTCATAAAAAAGTCAAAAACTTTATACAACAGGTGACTGCACGTAACCGTATGGTGGCATCAGGCATTGGTCATTATTATATGTTGAATGATGGAAACCATTATTCATTGTTTAATAAACGATTTATTGGATTAAAAAAAAAATAACAGAGAGAGACAGTGTCCATTTACAACCAAAAATAACTGAAAGGTATAGATCAATTTACTTGAACTGATTCGATAAATAGGAGCTCTCAAATTCTCGTTCTATTCCTTAATGAGAGTAAGGTTAGCTATTTCGTCTTCCTACATAAGTAATTTATAAAATTTAGTGCAAATATGTTGTTTCGCATCTCGTTAGAACCAACAAACAACATAAAGCCTTTAACAGGTGCAGTAAAAAAAAATATTTAACTCTCACATGCCATAGTTTTCAAGCAACATTTTAAAATTTGAATACTCTTCTGAACACTCTATCAACCTAAGGAGCTCCTTTGCTTAGTTTCATGTGCTCGCTAAATTAATTGCCTCTTCCCATACTACTTCTCGTGAAAAATAATGATAAACACTGTCCATTAAGCCACAGTGAAACATGATGTTTATGGAGAACGTGTGTTTAGCTACTTCAGTTTAAATCAAAACTTTTAGTTGTTATAGTGTAAAACTCTCATATATTACAGTATCTAAAAAAAATGAGCTGCGGTATAAAGCTCTCATATGTTACAATATTTAAACCAAAAGTTTTAGTTCAAATTACACTTTCCAAACATACTACAAATTCCTCCAGCGTGTTAGTAAAGTTTTGCATGCCAATTGTTAAACAACGTGTAAAAGGTTATAATGGAGGTGAGTCGGGACATTAATAGGCAATATATAATAGTTAATTTTTTTTTGTTTGGTTTTTAGAATAAGTTAACTAAAGTTTAATATAAATTTATTCTCAGCAACTTGTCATGATGCATGCATCCTGACATGGCTTCCATTAAAAAAAAAAAAGAAAGAAAGTATCCCGGCATGCCCGCCCTCCCTCCCGAAGAAGAAGAATTCTATATATTTTTTTGATCAGAAAAGGAACGTTCGTGACTCTCGTGTTAAATGTAGAGATGCGAGGGTCAGTCGTGGAGATATTGTTTTTTAATCTTGTTACTTTTATAAAAAACTCTAAAACATATTATTTTAAAATAATATAAAGATATAATTAATTATTGATATTGTATTTTAGATCAATATAAGACAAACAAATGTTATTTAAATATACTTTGGTCTTTTACCTAAAAAATAATAGTATGAATTAAAGAAACCAAAAATAAGTAGTGGAAAATATAGCGCCTGATTTACTCCATTATCTCGTCTGGCCGATAGTCTAAAAGCCCACGTTGGGCAATAGGTCAACGCTACCCAACATGTTGTTGGGTTAATATACATGGGTTAGGCCGACGCATAGGTCTAAGTTCTACGACTCAGCCTGCTTGGATAGTGTCAGATCATGTAGGTCTGACCCGATTGTATTAGAATGGGCCTATATCGGCTTGCGGGTCCAAATTCATACTGGCATCTCTTTTTTTAGTTAAATGATGTTGGAGCTAAAAAGAAATCAGTGTGACAAATGTTTCTTTTTCTACTTTCTTTTTTCATGCAGCACAAAAAGTGCAGAACTCACCATCATTCACAAATTTTGATTCGTCCATATGCAAAATTATTTTCGTATTATTTTTTTTTTTATAAAAAGCACTAAGTTCGCCAATTGTTAAAATGTGCACTATTGTAGGAGATTACAACACCTCAAATCTGGCATATTAGTTTCTCATGTATGACTTTAAAAAAATTGGGGAGAATTAGAGGAATATTACTTCCATAAAGATGAAATCTAGATATATCACTTTTGTAGAAAATTTAGGTCTATTTCTTTTATCAAAGTAATACATATGAATAACTAACATGGTACATAGTCTAATTGACACAAAAAAAATTGAGTATAACCACAAAATTCACCACCGTTTGCACACGTTGGTGTAACCTAACCTTTACAAATGGTCAAAGGTGATTCGAGATGTTTATTTTAGCAGCTAGGCCAATTAAGGGCATTGTTTTATCCTATTAGGGAAATTTGCCTCAAAGGTCTTAAAATTTTTACACTTTTAGTACTTAAGTTCTATTAGAGTTAGATTTCATACTTCAATCTCTACTGTCCATGTGTTAACTTGGGTCGACTAGACCAAGAGATCATCAACTACAAAGGAGTCCATGGAAGGTCCCATACATTGAAAAAAATTAGGGAATAACCACAAGTTCAGTCCATCCCAAAGAGTTTGTAATACTAGGAGTCGACTACGACTGCTCGGAGAGTAGAGGAGTTGACAACCACTTCACAAAATCTTTGGAGAACCTTTCATGAAGTGTGCGTTTGGTACGAGTATTTGAGCATAGTATTTGAATGAAAATTTAAATTTTTGTGAGAGAAAATACTGTAGCAAAATTATTCGAACAGTGATTTGAAAACTCAAACAAACACACTCGAAATCTTCCATTACGAGATTTTAGGGAGTTATCAAATCGTGATCATCCAGGTCCATATCTTATAGGATCCAAATTTACAAAGAAAATCTATTAAATTAGAAAAGTCAAACTCAAATTCAAATAAAAAAACTCGCTCTTATCAGGAAACTAAAAAGATAAACCATAAAAATAAGGCTATACTTTAGATTCAAGGCATCTCATGCACGCTTTAACCTCCTTATTCTATGTAATTTTACCATTTTCCTCTATTATTTTCTCCCCCAATCTTCATTGTACTATTTTCTTCACACACAGTGAAAATATAAATATTACAGTAAATGTGACTCTTACGTTAAAAGTGAATCAATATAAATGTCTCTTTCACTCTTCCACACTTTATTTTTTGTGCTCACATGATAGATTAGTCGTAGACAACCCTTGATTTGGTCATTGACCCAATAAACAAATTTGATCGTGAAATTTTATCCTTCTACAAATCCCATTTTAAAATCTTAGCACTTGTAATCCGTTTGTTTTTATGTAAGAGCTTGACTTTGGAGTTTTATTGTCTGTTGGGCCTTAGAGAAAGTAAGCCATGATAAATAAATAGAGTACTTTAGAATTTGAATAACTTATTTATATATGATAAATAAATTACTCGCTGAATAAATATGTCAGTTATTTTAAATTTTAAAACCTGTTATTTATTTTATAAAGTTTTAAAAAATGCTATTTGTCTCACTTCTGTCTTAAATTTTTATTTTTACAAAGTTTATGTCTTTATTTGGCATCTCAGTTCGATTTTAACCAAAAAACAGTGTAAAGCTTTCAGTAGCTATAATGAAAAACAAAAAAGTATTACAATATAAAGCTTTCACATGCTACAGTTTTCAAACCAGTATTTTCAGTTTCAATTGTTTTCTCAAACACCTTTTATGTATATTAATATAGGGGAATTTTTATAAATATACCTTTTAAATGTTACTTTTTATAAATATCATACGTCTTTATTTGTAGCATGTAATATGAAATATAATATGATATAAATTTTTTTACATATAACATAAATAAATATAATTTTTCAAAATATGACATAATATATAATTGTTTCGTTAATATACGTAATACAACAAACATATGCCTATAGTTTTTTTTTAAGGCTTTAAAAAAAAGGCGATGGGGAGTCTTTAACTGTCTACGCGGCTGGCCATAATTGAAGAGCCATTCGAAAAATCAACTAATTTTTTGAAGGTAAATTGTTTGGCAAGTCTTTTTAACTTTTTAAAAAGTGACTTGTTTGTCAGTGGATGGTTGGTGCTCGAGGGGGGATATTTTAAAAAAAGAGCAAAAAAAAATTTAAATTGGACAAATAATTTTTTTTTGCTTAAAAAAACACATTTTTCTGTGTAAAAAAACTGCTTCAATTTTTTTCAAAAAGATAAGACAAATAATTATAGTAAGGAAAGAAACCTCAATAGAGTGGAAAAAAAATTATAGCAGTTTTTATGTCTAAAAAACTGTATAAAAAATTATTTGTCCAAAATGACTTTTTCATGAAGTCATTTTAAAAAATCTCCCGCTGGAAGGGATGGGAGGAGGGGTTTGGTTTGTTGAGGATCAAAAAGAGCTTTTTTAAAATAATAATAATAATAATAATAGTATTTTTTCTCATGTTTTATAATTTAATTTAGTTTAATTTTTATTAAAATATGATAAAATATTATTTTATTAAAATACCTCTAATGTTAAGCCGTGTTACAGTCACGTGACCGATAAAAAGAGAGAAAAGTAATGTCTATAAACCATATGAAATCTGCGAGTTTAGGGTCAACAAAGCTAAAAAAAAGAACGCGACCAACAAGTCATCTTTTAAAATTAAGGGCTTAACCAGCGTTTTACTCATTTTTTAAGGTAAATTGCCATATTAGTTCTTAACTTTTTATTTTTAATTTATCAATCCCTAGCTTTTATTTTTGTTGATGCAAGACCAATTTAATGGTTTAATCATTAATTTTGCGATCAGTTTGTCATCTTTTTAATAATTTTAGGGATTGATTTGTCACCTTAGTCCTTCCAAAATTAATTGTTTGACTATTAAATTGGTCTCTTAGCAACTAAAATCAAAGATTAAAAACTAATACATCATAAATATAAAAATAGAGACGAAATACTTACTTTTAAAAAGATTAAAAACTACTTAAACAATTTATTATTTTTTAAAGAAGCTCATAGGATATAATAAAAAAAACATTCGAGTAAGATTAATAAGATATTTGATTAATGGTAAGAATTATTGGTGAGAATTATATTTACTGTAATATATGATATTTATAAATTATTTATAACTGAGTTTGTAGTTCACATCATGTCAAACACTCTCCAAATATAAAGTAGGATTAAAAAGACTCCTCCTGTTTAGGCAAATATCAGGCAACTAATTTTGTTCGCATTACATACTTCGTTACGAAGCGTCCAAGGCCGCAGAAGTTCTTCCTCAGCCTACTAAGCCATGGCTACCTTGGATTCTGACGTCCCCATGGTTCCGGCCGGCGAGCCCTCGAGCAGCGCCGGTCCTTCGAGCAAGAAGCCCAAGAGATTCGAGATCAAGAAGTGGAACGCCGTCGCCCTCTGGGCCTGGGGTAAATCAATAATCATTCCTCTAAACCCTAACCCTAGTTTCTTCCTTTTTCTTTCCCCGATTCCTCTTCGTGAATATTAGGGTTTTCGAATTCTGGCGATTCATTGCGATTCTTTGGATGCAGATATTGTTGTTGACAACTGTGCGATCTGCAGAAACCATATCATGGATCTCTGTGAGTTTCCTTTTTCCCTTTTTTTGTTTTTTCTTGATTTGTAAACGAAAATCGTTATCTTCTGTTGGTTTTTTATGATTCTTTGGTATTTTCTTTTCAATTTTTGTTTTTATGGTTTTCGATTGTTCATGTGTTTGTACCTGTTTGGTTGGTTGGGCGTAACAGGTATCGAGTGCCAGGCGAACCAGGCTAGCGCCACGAGCGAGGAGTGCACGGTTGCTTGGGGTAATGTTCCGACTCTTAATTCTTATGTATGCTACTTTCTTGTGTGTTTGTTTTTGTTTGATTATTAGAACTCTTGAGTAGATGGTGAATGTAATTTTTTTTTTATAATGTTTCATAGTTTAGGGGACAATGTTTTATGTTTATGCCTAGTGGATATGTAGAAAGACATGTTGTTCTGTTGTATGATGCGGTATTACCTTTGGTTCTTATCCCCATTCGTTATGATTGAAATTTGGGAGTGCTGTTTTGGTTGTGATGTGTTGTAAGAATGTGTCTGGAATCGTTTCGCAACATTTAGATTTTGGGTCGTACGTGACATTGTGTTGGTTGTCTCGGAATTCCCCTATAGTTTATTGTCAAAGATTTCCTTCATTACTTCTAATTCGTATGCTTCATTGGAATGACTGCTAGACTTTCCCTACGCTGCCCTTTTTGACGATAAACCTTGTCTTTTGGTTGCATTTATCCTATTGTACTCATAGTTGTGAATTGTGGGTTATACGTAGTGCCTTTAATTAGGTTATTCTATTAGATATCTACTAGCTTATACATTTGAAGTGAACTAGGCTTCACTTAAACTCTAAAATTGTCATTATCTTTTGCGTTTAAGTCATACTCTCTAAAAGGCTTTAAAACCTGCATTACTCGGCTTATACTGCCTGTGTGATTACATCTTGTCTCTATACTTCTATAAATTTGGAGATGAAAGTTTTTTTTCCAAATGTTGAAGGTATGTTATCATAATGGTATAGGCATTCGGACACTTTAGATATCAATTACATTTATTCTACTATTCTAGACTACTTGGTGTTTTTTGGATTTCATAAGCTCTTTTAAGCTTTTTCAGTTTCATTGATTTACCTAATGACATGCCTTCTCTTTACCCTTGTTTTGATTGCTAATTACTTCAACCGGATGAAGTCTGATTATTTTTTATTGATGCATAAAGTGGATATTTAACATGAGACGTGTTGTACATATCACTATTTTGTTTGTCTCTCTCGTGTACTTGTGATTGATATTTTTCTAAGCACTTTAGCAGTGTCCGAGTTTTATATACACACACACCCCCCCTGGTCTCTTTTAAGTAAACTTGTTGGTCCTATATCTACAGGGGTCTGTAACCATGCATTTCATTTCCACTGCATTAGCCGATGGCTGAAGACCCGCCAAGTTTGTCCTCTGGGTAAGTTTTATGCTTCTACTTCTACCATCCTCTGTCCCACTCTAGCGGGCGGTCTCTTTAGACGCCCATTACTTTACATTACATGGTTTTAACTTTTTCCTCTGCTTTGTGGTTGTCTTGTTAAAACAGACAACAGTGAGTGGGAGTTTCAGAAGTATGGTCACTAGGAAGCCTCATTTGGTTGCGCAGCTGGGCTGGATTGGAATTCTACTCCAGTGATGTCAAGAAGGATCTTTTTTTTTTCTCAAGGAGGATCTTAATTCCTCGCGTCTATTTCTGCAAGTCTTTGTACTGGATATCTTATACTTTTGAAAAGCAATGTCTTTGTTCGATTATTAGCTGTATGCATGCCACCAAATGCAGACTACCTTGTTCTGTTATCATTTGTCGTCAAGCCAAAATATTAGTGTTATTGCTTTATTGATTTGTTTGTCAGTTTGTTTTATCATTGTGTGTTGCGAACTCGCGTTTAACGCTTTCAACTTGTGATTTTCAGCAGGGGTATTACAAATGATATTGGAAATTTTCTAAGATCGTGAAGCGTGCCATGGGGTACTTGGCTGTTTTGCTTATTTCTTTAAAACATGTATGTAAAAATAAAAATCAACAAAAGAGAGCATAAGACACGTTGGGAATGGATGTTAAGACACGGGGTCTGAGGATGTGCTCAGTGCGGTCAACTTTTTTTTTTTTTTTTAACTTTTTCGACATACATGTTTGGCGACAGTGTGTCGTCATGACTTCCATAGTGAAAATAAAATGTCACCATTACTGGGTCATGACATTACATATATGGTGACATGAAATGACACTCACCAAGACTTCCCAAAAAGATGTCGCCATTACTCAATCAATATTATACTTGAATAATTTCACTTTAAAAATAGGGTTTAATTATTTAAATTAGGTGTCTTACATTCCGTCACACTTCTACATCTGCATTCATAATGAGAATCAAAGCGCCTTTCCATCATTAAAGAGTAACCAGTGGGCCATAAATCCCAGTATATGCAACTAGTCCCAAACAAGCAGAGTTTTCTTAAAAGGTCAAAAAACTCCGCTTGTGACTAATTAATCCTTCTGAAATGGTGTTTTCTCATGTTACAAGTGAGTCCTTAGAATATCACGGAATGCCTATTTTGCTTGTTAAACAGCAGAAAAGCTGCTACAATGAGGGAATAAAAAAAAATGACCCTTGTGAGCTTACCCTAGATGAGTCGCATGTTCATATTAGACGTTACTGGCCCCTTAACATATGCAAAGGTCGCCCTTTAACATTCGCGAAGGTTTTTAGAAGAAGGAAGAGGAGGAGGACAAGAAGAAGAATCAACCTTGAGATGTTAGCTGGGAAAAAAAAAAAAAAGAATGAAACCAAGAAAAAACATAAGAAAAAGAAAAAGGAAACATATACTTGGGCTTTAGAATGCACAAACTTTTTCTTTTCTTTATGCTAGGCAACGCCAAACGGATGAAGCATCCTGGCTTTCTATTTTTCTTTTACTCTATTTAGGACAAAGAAAACAATAAGGAGTTAAACAAATTTTATGAATATCACTAAATTTTTAGTCATTTTTTCATTTTACCTTCTAAATTTTGCTATGGGAATTTTAGTATTTAAATCCCCTCAAAACTTCATAACATGAGCAAATTTACCCTTAGGCCACTTGAATGGATGTAAAAGATGCGATACGACTAAATTTAAATGGAAATATTGTTCTTAACTGTGATCATATTTTAGTCCCCTAAACCCGAAAAAAAAAAAAAAAAATCACCTTATGGACTTCAAAACTTAGGAAATTTGCCCCTTTTGACACTTAAATACGACAGAAAAACCATTGAGGCCCTAAGTTTGCATGATTAAAATTCATTTTGAATTAAAAACTCTAATCATATTAAAATTATTGACAAAAACGACTCCTACAACTAACAAAAGTTTCTAGATTTGAGAATTTTATAGAATCTGTCAAAGAGACAGAGAACTAACAAAAGTTTCTCGATTTGAGAGTTTTATAGAGTTTGTCAAAGAGACAGAGAGGAAAAAATTTACGTCGCCTGAGAGATTCGAACTCTCGCGGGGAAACCCCATGTACTTAGCAGGCACACGCCTTAACCACTCGGTCAAAGCGACGTTGTTGAGCTGTCTCCCACGAATTATTTTATATTAGGAAAACTTTTTTTTTTTTAAAAACCGTTTCCCCTGCCAATACCTGGCTTATCAGGTGCGATGAATAAACAGCCAAACTCAGAGTTACATATTAATGTAAATTAATCCTCTCTCTGCGTATAAAGTATGGGATATTCATTAGACATTTTGTCAAGAAAGAAAAAAGAAGCAAAGTATTCATCAGTAAACTTTGCAGCTTGCAGTTCATGGTGGTCGTTGGGAAATCGGCTCCGAGTATGGTTCTTTCAAACTACTTGTCCTTTCTCGAAGCTTTTTTATCTTCTTTACAGCTTGGTGACTAAATTTGATGCTTTGGAATGTTGATTTAACCAAGAACGAAAAATATGTGAATGAAAAAAAAATAATAACAGACATAAAATTTATAATGGTTTTCTTTTAATATAAGAGCTACATATATTTTTAATGCTACATAATAATTTACTATAATGATATAAAAAGTTTCAATAAAAAAGGGTAACAAAGACGAAAAAAACGTAAAACACCAGCATGTTGACACACGCGGCTGCGCAAGATTTGTCTAGCGCTACAATTTTTGTAGTGCTCTACGTGCGGCCGTGCGTCTTCCTTTACGGGGGCACGCAGCTTATGTTCTTCCTCGCGGCTACACAAATTCTTCTACTGTAAGGTGGGGGGCATGCACATGGGTCACAAAACTTGTTTTTCTTGTGTTTTTCTTCTTCTCTTCTTGCACATTTGTAGTAAAATTTTAGTCTAGAGGCTCCGCCCCCAAACCCCCTGAGAAGGAGGGCTTCCAACCTCTAGGATGATTTTACCAGAAAAATCAATCTCTAAAATCTTTTATGTGGGTTGATATTCAGAAAAACGTTAAATTTGACTCCATGCTTTTTAACATAGAAGATTTCAAGAACAAGACTCTAACATATAATTTTACCCCTTGTTTGGATGCTTAGTTTGTTGGTTCTAACCAATTAAAGTGTAAAGTTGTCAACAGGTACAGTAAAATGTTACAGTTTTTAAACCAAAATTTTTTGTTTTAACTGACTTGTTAAACACCTTGAAATGTTTTTTTTTTATTAATTTATCGCCAAATTCAAACTTTAACGAGTTAGATATGCTAAAAATCTGCCTTCAGATGGACTTTTACCTTATAACTCGGTGAAGCCGTTATTTTCTCCACCACCTTTTTTGCTTTCCTTTTACTGATTTTAGGTTTATCAAAGTTCTAGTCACCTAAAACCTTTGAATTCTTTCAGTTTTTAGCACCACAGGACTTGGCGGCAGATTTCTCTATTGCTTTGTAGTTATCCTAGTGTTCCTTAGTACTTTAATTGATTTCAGTATTTGTTACATAGTCCAATATAAAGGAAATCTTCCGTGACACAAAAACAAGAAACCAATAAACAAGGTACACTTGTTGCTACTTTCTCAGTTTAAATAAAGAAGGCCTTCAGTAAATGGTGTTATCCTCTGAAGACTCCTTATGGCCGTTATAGATTTTTATGTCTTTTCGTGTTTTATATAAAAAAAAAAAAAAAAAAAGCTGTAAAATTTGTTTAGATTTTGTGTTCTGTAAATAGTGTTATCTTCTCTTAAGTGACCTATATATAAATTTTTGTCTTCTGTTTCAATTTATTTTATATTTAATAAGGTGTTTGAGAAACATAATTAAAACCAAAATTTTTAAATTAAAAATTATAAATTATATTAAAGCTTATTTTTTAATCATTACAACATTAAAAAAAATTTATACTATAACAAATAAAAATTTGAGTTAAAGTTTGATTTATCCGACACCATTTGAAAACAAGAAACTGTAAAATTTGTTCGGCCTATGGATAAAGTGGAAGTTACATTGACGGTAAGATACATGTCTCACGACAGGTGCAGAGCCAAAGTCAACAACCTGCAAGAAAAAGGGGGGGAAACATTGATGGAACTTTCTGATTTGGCAGTGCGTGCCCTTTTCAAAATGGCTTGATCACTTTGAACAGCATCTTTTTAATAATCACCGAACAACACTCATTAAGCGATATGATTGTGTTTTCTTATCACTAATAATAACTTACTCCTTAAACTACACTTTCCTGGGCATGCCTATCAATTAGTCATCATCTTTCTTGTTACTCAAAAAATCATCTTTTTCCAAAGACTATTAATGGCAGTCAATATTTTAAGTTCGGATGCTCCTATTCTCAAGAAGAAAAATGGTATACTACATTGTGGTGTATAGATTATAAGGTCACTATATTCTCACTTTTTTTTTCTAAGCTAAAAAGTAAATACTTACTTTTTTTTAGTACCTATAAAAAAAATCTCTTATAGATAATTAAGAGGTTGGTAGTGATGATTTTCAAACGACTTTGAAAATATAAGGAGAATTGTTTAGTAAGATACTAAATTACAATATTTATAAGACAAAACTTAGAGCCGTTAGATTGTGCAAAAATTATTTAATGAATATTTAACTTAAGCTCTATAAGCAGGGATTTTTGTAATCTACATTATCTCCCAAGTCATAAACCACATTTAATGCGTTATTTTGAAAAGATTTTATCAAACCAAGGCATTTTCTTTTAAAGGATGACAAAGGTTCATTACAACCATGCAAGGATAACATGATGGTGTTTTTGTCCACATTAATTCCTCTAAGTCATCACAACTGTGCCAGTTTTCTAGATAGAAATTTTTCAAAAAGTGAAAATACAAAGTTCTTGATCTACTAATTCATTGTTGGGATAGTGGAGTTGTAACTTTCATTGTTCCACTGCGTGCTGATCATGAATGTGTTTCAACACGTACGTTTGCCACTTGGAAGCTTAGTGTGGGGAAAACCCTATCATATACATATACATATATATATATATATATATATTATTTTGATTTATTAGATTTGTATTTCTGTAACCCTCCCTTCACTGTCGGTAGGTAAAGTCCCAAGTTAGAATTCATCACACAATTTTAGCCTTCACTTGTCTCTTATACCTTTTGTTAGTGCTCTCTATGGGACCTCGGTTTGTACTAAAAAATATATATATATATATATATATATATAATATATAACAGATTTTTGTTGGTGTTTGAATGTCGCTCACAAAAGGGGTCAAAATAATTTATTTTTGTTATTTTTTTAAAGATATTGGATATAAAGAAGTGGGGAAAAGTAGTTCTAATTTGGTATAGTGAAAGAAAGAGAGTTGTTGCACAAAAAAAGTGGGGAATAATGTTTTATATATGGGCCTGTCATCCATTATGTTGTTAATTTCTCTTGCCTTTCTTTCCCTCTCTAAAATATGAGCATTTTATAAGATAATGTTGATTTGAATATGATTTGGGGATGGATGGAATGATAATGGGACCACTTCATCTTAATTACCTACTCTTTGCCTACCATAGAGATTTGCACCAAATTGTCTTAGTGGCTTCGAAAAAAGAATCATTTTTCAAGTGTAAACTGTTTATACACATAGTATATATATATTTATTAAAATCTTGATGAATATCGACATTACATAGAAACATAGGCTATTAGCCTAGTATTTAACAATTATATTATACTTTCATCCCAAACAAAAATAAATAAATAAAATGCTAGCTAGTATAAGACATATCATATATATATATATATATATATATATATATGTAAGAGGATATAAGGGTTTTGATGCTAGAGATATGATATATGTAAAAAAGAGTGTAGTTTTCTTTTGCTGAATTTGATGTCGTAATTTATAATTGGCTTATGATTCAAGTAACGATAAACAAATTTTTCTTTTCATTCCCTTGTAGTTTCTTTATGGCTTATAAGTTGTAGACGTAACAGTTCAGACGGCTATATATATATATATATATATATATATATATAATCATACGTATTTTTTTCAAATTCCAATATTCAATGAAATGTCAATAAACCAACACCAGTTAAATAAAGGTGGTCCAAAGATTGGACATTCGAGGATCTCTCTTTTTCTCTGTCGTTTGTAGCATCATATGTTCTCTTCTTTTTCTCTGTCAGCTAGAGTAATATTGCTTGTACGTACACTGGTTATGTTTTTTTATTGCAAAACCTAATGGAATACAGTGCATAAATTATATAAATATTTTTGAAATGAAAAAAAATTACATCACATTCACTTGTAATAGTATCTTCAGTACTTTTTTTTTTGGTTGAATTAATGTCTTTGGTACTTGCTTTCAACTTCATCTATGCCCAAGTTTTGATTTATGTTAAGTCATCAATCACTACTTTATTGATTCTAATTCTTAACTTTGTTCTAAATTCTACAATGTTGGGAAAATGAGGGTTATTATGAGAAAAATTTACTCTCTGACACTGAAAACTCAAGAAAAACTAAGGAATACCCTCCTCGTAGGGTTTTTCGGGCCTAAATTCTACTTTGTCCCAACAAATGCAACGTGCTTGATTCTAATTCCTAAACTTTGTTTGAAATTACGACAAAGTGGGGAAATTGAGGTCCTATAAACGAAACTCTCTGATGTTTAAGTTAGAAAACAATTCAACAAAGCAAACAAAAAAAAAGTAAATTATTAGTTTAAAGATCAAGATGAAAAAAAAAAACATAATTTTCTCTCACACTTGCTCCAATACACCCTTGAAAGTTTTGACCATTGATTCACATATTGTTCTATGTGTTTTCATATTAAAACATGTCTTTGTGGTGCTCACAAGGCGTTCTATATTCTTTTAGTCAGATGTTTCACTCAGTTCTAGCCAAAACTTTTAGTTGTTATAGTGTAAGCTCTTATATACTACGGTGATTAAAAAAATAAACTACAATATAAAACTCTCACACGTTATAGTTTTTAGTTTAAAAGTTTCAGCCTAACTATACTTCATAAACACCCTCGTTTTGTCTTACTTAAATGCCATCGTTTGTTTTCACATCATCATCAAATCTTGGTCGGTTTTTAAGGAATCATTTTTAGTTCCGCAAGGACCTGGGTTTTAAGAAATACAATGATCATCACATTTTTCAATACCCAAAGCATATCATTTTGACGAGAAGATATGGATAATTAGAAATTTAAACTATAATGATATTTTGTAAAATCAGTTATAACTAAAAATTTTGGTTGCTTTAGTTAAAGCTTCACATGTTACTGTGATCGAAAAAAATAAGCTACAATGTAAAGCTCTCATATTCTATAATTTTCAGTTCAAAAGTTTTAATTATAACCACACTTCCCAAACACTCTAACGTATTTATCTAATATGATTAATGTTTTTATTTATTAGGATTGTTTAGGTTTATCTAAGTTATTTGAATTTATGGTTTTGAATATTTATTAATTAGTATTTTTTTATCAGTTTGGTTCTTATTAGGATTTATGTGTCTATAAACAAAGTAGTATTAGTAATTTATTCAGACTTTGATGATTAATTGAATATAAATATTTCTTTTATATTATCTCTCTAAATTCTTCTACTTCGTCCCTCACTTCTTTTCTCCTCCTCCTCTTCTCTATGCTTCTTTAATCAACATTGGTCCTAGGTCGCATTCATTTTGACTATTTTGCCCAAAATGCACACGTAAGACTAATGTGGGACCTTGCAGATTATCTTTCTACTTTGATACAATTTGCACATAAAGAATCATTCGTACATTGTGTATGATAATAATAATAATAATAATAATAATAATAAAAGTTTTATGTACGAAGCTTTCAGGGGTCATTTGACCCGATTCCCTTGGAGTTTTCGAAGGGAATCTCATGAGAATTTTCAAGACAACAATAAGCATACCATAATCTCTCTGGTACGTTGTTGTTGCTAGCAAAATTACATGTAATTAGCAAATCTTTCCATGGTGTAGTACTTCGATTTGACTCTAATAATAGCCTTCTTAATCAAGGGCTAACAACTGTACTTTTTATATTCTAATTTTTTCTTTAATAATAAAAAAGGAAAAAAATTATGGTACTACAATTATTTTGGGCCTCCCAGTAAAACTTGTTATTTTAACTGTTAAATTAATTTTTTTATAAAATTTGATGTATGACTAGAAACAATTTTACGACAATTTTATTATTTTAACTGTTAAATTACCTTTTTCGATACATGACCGAAAACTATTATGCTTTGTGTACTGCTAAATTTTAAAGTGGAAATCCTGTATTAGACTTTCAATAAATTAATATGACGGTTAAAATAAAAAGACTTACCTTACTTCTTTGAGACTTAGTACTAAAACTCGATGTAAGAAAAACTACTTATACACCTACTAAACACTAATTGAGCTAGTCCCAATTGGCTCTCGGATGCATTAAAGAAGCAAATAGACAGATACAAACCAATGTCCTACTTCAATGAAATAGGATTACAATTGCGAGTGAAAATTTATAGAACAAATAAGAAACTCAAAGATACATCTTGCAAAGTGAAAATCACAAAGCACTAGTCCTAAAATGGAGCTTTAACACCCTAAAAAAAAATGGAACTTTTAATACATCAACGACATGCTTGTCATACAAAATTGTTGAAAAATGCTAACGCCCAAAGCTCCATCTGTACTTCCATTCTTTACAAACATCTTCAATCTCTTTTATTTTTCTCTACTCGGTTTCTCTTGGGGTCCACAGTTGTTTGATCTCTTTTGCTTTGGCACAATGAACACCAATACTTTGGTATGAATGTCGGTGGAAGGAACATAATTATAAAATAAAAAAGACGATGGCATGAATGAAATAAAACACGTGCAAATTATGATAATGTTTAAAGCCCACAGACAAGTAGAGAAAAAAATGTTTTAGATTTTTTATGTGTTTTTAAATACTAAAATGTTAATTTACCCCCTTTCAAAAAAATTAGTTTACTGATTCAATAACCAAAAGGAACTTGTAAGTATTTAATATTATTTGGACTTTCAAACAAGGGAAATATTATTTAGATACTAAAATAGTAATTTACTCCCTTTCAAAAAAGCTAGTTTACTAATTCAATAAATCAAAAGGAACTAAAATATAAGTATTTATTATTATTTAAACTTAAAAACAAGAGATTTTTCCCTAAAAAAAGAGATTCAATTTCTCAAAAAAAAAAAAAAGTGATTCAAACTCTATCATCATGGATGTGAATTTATAGCTTGGTGCCACCACATCTTTCTTTATTGTCATATATCCATTGGCGATAGAGTGTTGCCTCAATTGGCGCCACTATCTTCGGATATATATTATGGGCCAGAGCATCACTGTTTTTACCGATTAAATAATTCAATATTTAACTGTCATGTGCCCACTTCCCAGTTCCCACACACCCAAAAAAAAAAAAAAACCCCAGAAAATAATTCTCAAAAAAATAAAATCCCAGAAAATAATTCTCAAAAAAAAAAAAAACCCAGAAAATAAGTTTGCACTTTTTATTCTTTATTATCCTACTTGCATAAACAACAAGCAAAATTGCACGCTCTTGCACAATCATCGAATCCATTATATGCAATGTACGAGATCCATAAAAAAGTAAATGTTCTTTTTTAATTAATTTGGATCCAAAAAGTTAAAATGGGATTGGATCCAATGGACGACAGGAAGGAATAATTGAAGCAATACCAATTATTTCTAGTTAATTAACAATAAATCAGGCATGGTAAAAGTTGGATTTCCTTATCAGAAAGTGCTCGGAACTAGCTAATCCTCAACGCTTTGTATATTGGTACTCTGTGCATATTAATACTCGATTTTTGTAACGTCCCGAAATTTGTTTAATGTTAATATAATGTAAATGATGAATTAGTGTGCCATAATTAACGTTTTAATATTTGTTAGACTATTTGGTTGGATTTTTGAAAATTTTGGTTGTTTTGTTAAATTAATGTGTTCAAAAGATTTCTTATGGATTTAAAATGATGTTTTGAGTTTTAAAACACAACAATTTGTAAAATGTTAAAAATACTCTGTTTTGCAAAACCGTGGGCGGCACATGGTTTTCGTACAGTAAAACCGCCCACCGATTTTCTCTATTTATTTCCTTCCTTCCTCTCTCTCTTCTCACTCTCCCGCAACACCTCTCTCTCTCTTCTCTCTCTCTCTCGGCAGCTCCCTCTCTCTCTCAATCTCTTTCAAAAATTTTTGAACTCCATTCGAATCCAAGCTTCGGAACAGCAAGGAGGAAGCTCGGGGACGTGATTCGACAACCGAGAACGCGGATTGAAGCTTCGATTCGAGGTTAGATTCGAAATTTCTAAACTTTTTACAAAATTTTTGATTTTGTGTGTTTTTGAAATCTAAGTTTGTTTTAGCTTAGAAAACCGTGGATTTGTGTTAAATGAACTTAGAACAACTAGAATCTAAGCCTAGATTGAAGAAAAACGGATTGGATTCAAGATTTTCATTTTTCTCCTCTTTTTCTCATTTTCAGATTTTTGAGGATTTTGAGTTTAAATGTTGTTTAAATGATTCCAAACATGTTCTAGAATGTTTTTCTATCAATTATAGTTGTTTTTCATGCCTGGGATTTGAGAAAAACAGGTTAGAAACAAGATTTGGATTTTGGGGATCGAGAAACCCGTGGCTGGGATTTCTGGATCTTCCCAGTTCGGCAGGCCGAAGTTCATGTTCGGCAGGCCGGAGTGATGATCGGCAGGCCGGTGTTCTTCCGACCGGCAGGCCGAATCTGGGGAAATGTTCGGTAGGCCAAACCTCATTTTTGGCAGGCCGAACCTCGTTTCCGGCAGGCCGAACTGTGCAGTTCGGCAGGCCGAAGCAGGACGTCTGGCAGGCCGACCGAGGCATGAAAAATTTTGTGATTTTTACCCGTTTTCACTGTTTTGAACCCTGATTTAAATCCCAACCTTATAGGATGATTTTAATGATACAAATGGCACACTAGGACATCATGAAATGATTTAGTAACATAGAATGTTTCGAACTAGATATTGATTGACTTAGTTTGTATCTAGGATTGTTCGTGGTTCCGTGGAGCTAACGTATAGCGGATCGGGATTACGGTGTGGGGTACCGGCACGAGTACTGAGGTAGGACTTCTATCCTATTTCTTTGGTAGCCTGGTTTTGAAATGATTTGGCTTTGAAAATGATTTCTATCAAAATGTTTTCAACGGTTGTTTGGAAATGGTTTTATCGGTTATATTTTAATATACCGTGACATGAAATGAATTTCATAATGAATGTAATTGACAACACTCGGTAATTGGGTTTTGAATGACAATGATAATAAACACTAAGGCATGATGCCATATCAGAGATCGGGTCGTGTGGCGATCGACCTTGGGGGCAGGTCCCGAAACCCAGCTGGGCCACTACGGTGGTGATATCAGGGTTTGCCTAGGTAAAAGTAAACTGGTGTTTTGATTTGACGAGTAGACTGTTCTGTGTCAGAACGGTTCTACTCAATTTATTTATTTATTTATTCAAGTTCCCTTTCTGTATAACTCATGATAATGTTATGTTTCTTTGCATTAAATTATTTTATAAAACTTAGTCCTACAGAGCCTTTCGCTCACGTTTTATCTGTTTTTAAATTCCCCCCCCCCTTCTAGGTGGTTTCCCATTTAGGTTTGGAGAAGATTCTTTGGACCGAACTCAGGAGCAATAGGAGAGTTTATTTACATTCTGTATTTATTAAACAAGGCATGTAAGACTTAACTTTATTTGTACTTGGACTGTAATTGTATTTGTGATATTGTCAGATCCATGTGTGTGCACAAGTTGTGGGTTGTGGAACCCATATTCGCGGTTTTTATTTAATTGCTATTATTTGCCTAATATTTTATAAACTCGTTTATCGAATGTGGTGGAAAATCTCTTTATTTCTTACTTAATTGGATTTTTAAACTCTTAATTTCAATTAAATTCTCTTTTAATTAATCTAAATATTCTGCCACGTCACCTCCCGTACTCCGGGGCGTGACAGAATGGTATCAGAGCTCAAGGTTATGAACCTTGGGAATTGTGCACACATATGTTTGACAATGAAATACCTCTGACAGTCAAAATTTTGTTTTCAGAAGTGAGAGAATGGCACCTAGACGTCGTTCGACAGCTGACGCCGAGTTCGGAAATGATGAGGGCCTGATGAGGTCTATGATTGCGGCTTTCCGGCAGATGGCAGCCAGGACTAGACCGAAAGACTCCAGTGTTGGTAGTCGGCATGCTTTCTTTAAGGAATTTCAGCGGGCGTCTATTCCGACTTTTGATGGCAATGGGGATCCGCAGTTAGCAGAGTATTGGTTGGATTCGATCTTGAAGCATCTAGATACTCTTGGTGTGCCTGAGGAGTATCATGTGGAGTTTGCGGCATATAAGCTCGAGGGTGGTGCTAACACCTGGTGGAAACAAACTAAGCGTCTGGAGCGCGGTGGCGATATCGGTTGGGACAAGTTCGAGGATCTGTTCTATGATCGGTATTTTTCGCAGGGATATAGAGACCAGAAAGCAGCTGAGTTTTATAGATTGCAGCAGGGTGATATGTCAGTTCGGGAGTATGAGGCGAAGTTTAACGAGTTGGCTAGGTTTGCTCCATCAGCTGTGGCATCGGAGCGTGAGAAATGCATCAAGTTCCAGGAAGGACTCAAGGCTCCTATTCGACGGCAGTTGGTTGCTCTACGGCTTAGGGGTTTCGGAGAGCTTGTGTCGTCGGCGATCTCCGTGGAGAATGATTACGTGCAGTATTGTGAGGACCGAGCCAAGGCTTCAGGAGGACCGCAGAGGAGTGGCAGGAAGAGCACCAGTAGTCGTCCAGCTCCGGGGAAAGGCAAGCAAGGCGGTGCGACCAGTGGCAGCAGCAGTTCGTCTGGCAGCGGGCGCAGCAACCCCTACAGCTTTCATTGTCATTTCTGTCAGCAGCCCGGACACATCAAGAGGAATTGCCCGATCAGGAGTGCTCGTCTCGGATCGCAGACCGGGGAGGATGCCAGTCGTCAGTATCAGCCTCAGCCTCAGACCCTACCTCCGCCTCCGCAGTACCCGCAGTTGCAGTATCCGCAGTTTTCTCCTCAGCAATTCTCATATCCGACACGGGGACAGCAGCCGCAGTATTTTCAGCGCAGTGTTCCTCAGTATAGAGCGCCGAGTACAGGTAGTGTGCAGTCGTCTCCATCTCAGCAGTTTCGGTCGAGTAATCCAGGACCCAGTAATGTCGGTAGAGGAAAAGGGAAAGCGCCAGTGCAGGTTCATGCAATGGCATCTGGAGGGTCAGATTCTCATATTGGTAACGTGGTTGTCGATGGTATGGTTTTGGTTTCTAGATCTCTAGCTCGCGTTTTATTTGATACCGGTGCCTCTCATTCTCTCATTTCGAGTTCTTTTGTACATGCCTTGGGATTAGAAGTAGAAGAGTTTAAGGAACCCCTAGTTATAACTTCTCCTTTGGGGCGGGTGTGTGTGAATTGTATGTGTAAATCATGTAAAATAAAGATTGGGGATGAGATTTTGAAAAGTGATTTGATTGTACTCCCCATGAGTTCCTATGATGTGATTTTAGGGATGGACTGGTTGTCCAGGTATAGTGCAGTTGTGGACTGCCAACTTAGAAAAGTGACCCTAGTGTCTGATAGGGGGACGGTAATCACTTACCAGGGTGGTGGTGATTGGCTAATGAGTGAGCGTCTCATGAAGTCATGTCTAGGAGGGCGAAGGAATCTAGATTGTTTTGCTTTTCTTGCCAATCTAGATTGCGAGCCCTATGTTTCGAGTAGTAGTGTAGCGATTCCGGTGGTTGGTGAGTTCGAGGATGTCTTCCCCGACGAGTTATCAGGATTACCACCGCATCGGGAGATTGAGTTTGGTATCGAGTTGTTTCCAGGGACATCACCGATTTCTATGGCACCTTATCGGATGGCGCCGGCAGAAATGAAGGAATTGAGGAAGCAACTTCAGGAGCTTGCTGATAAAGGATATATTCGGAATAGCACATCTCCGTGGGGAGCACCAGTTTTGTTCGCTAAGAAGCACGATGGGACTCTCAGGTTATGTGTGGATTATCGGCAGCTGAATCGTGTTACGGTGAAGAACAAGTATCCCTTGCCTAGGATTGATGAGCTATTTGATCAGTTGGGAGGTTCACGATACTTCTCGAATATTGATTTGCGTTCAGGTTATCATCAGCTCAAGATCAAGGAAGATGATATTCCCAAGACAGCTTTTAGGACTCGGTATGGGCACTTCGAGTTTCTGGTTATGTCTTTCGGGTTGACGAATGCTCCAGCAGCTTTTATGGATTTGATGAACAGGATATTTAGGCCGTATCTGGATCAGTTTGTGATCGTGTTCATCGATGATATTCTTGTGTATTCTAAGACTTGGGAGGAGCATGAGCAACATCTTCGGATCGTGCTTCAGACTCTACGGGAGCACCAGTTGTATGCTAAGAGGGAAAAGTGTGAGTTCTGGTTGACTGAGGTCAAATTTCTGGGTCATGTCATCTCGTAGCATGGTATTTCAGTGGATCCGTCCAAGATTGAAGCTATATTGGAGTGGGAACGACCAAGGAATGTAGCGGAGATTCGCAGCTTCTTAGGTCTTGCTGGATATTACAGGAAATTTGTAAAGGACTTTTCGAAGATTGCAGCTCCGTTGACGAGGTTGATCAAGAAAAATGTCAGGTTTGAGTGGGATGAAGACTGTGAGTCTGCTTTTCAGGAATTGAAGAACCGGTTGACTTCAGCTCCAGTATTAGTTATTCCTAGTAGTGACGAGCCGTATGAGGTTTATGCTGATGCTTCAGGGCGCGGACTTGGATGCGTGTTGATGCAGCATGGACGTGTAGTAGCGTACGGATCGAGACAGCTACGACCCCACGAGCGAAATTATCCTACTCACGATTTAGAGCTTGCAGCGGTGATCTACACGCTGAAGATTTGGAGGTGTTATTTGTATGGAGCATCGTTTCAGGTCTTCTCCGATCACAAGAGTTTGAGGTATTTGTTCACTCAGAGGGATCTCAACTTGAGGCAGCGCAGATGGGTGGAGTACATGGAGGATTATGATTTCGCGTTGCAGTATCATCCCGGGAAAGCTAATGTGGTAGCGGACGCGCTTAGTAGGAAGTCTTCAGGGATTCTCGCTTGTTTGATTTTTGAGGACTGGAGCAGGGATGCGACAGTGAGTGAGTATCGGCTACAGTATCATGAAGACGGTGATCGAGTTTTGTTGTATCATGTGGAAGCGACTCCAGCTCTTGTTCGGATGGTGAAGTAAGGTCAGTGGCAGGATCGACATTTGCAGGGGATTTGGTCGCGGATTCAGAACGGGGAGCAGTTCGAGGAATGGAGCGTGCATGCAGATGGATCGTTGTACTTCCGGGAGCGTCTTGCAGTTCCAGTTATCGCCGAGGCGACAACAGCCATTCTAGACGAAGCTCATAGGTCTCAGTTTGCTATTCATCCGGGGAGCACCAAGATGTATCGTGATTTGAAGAGGCACTATTGGTGGAGAGGCATGAAGAAAGATGTTCGCGAGTACGTGGCCAAGTGTTCGACGTGTCTTCAGGTGAAAGCCGAGCATCAGAAGCCTGCAGGTCAGCTTCAGCCGCTTCCTATTCCAGGGTGGAAATGGGAGCATGTGACGATGGATTTTCTCACAGGTTTGCCGAGGACGGAGCAGCGGCATGATGCAGTTTGGGTTGTAGTCGACAGGTTGACGAAATCGGCGCATTTCATTCCGTTTAGGTCGATGTGTTCCAGGAAGATTCTCGGGGAGTTGTATATGCAGAACATTGTGAGGTTGCATGGGGTTCCTTTGTCCATCACCTCTGATCGAGACACCAGGTTTAATGCTAAGTACTGGAGGAGTTTTCAGGAGGCTTTGGGTACGGATTTGAACTTCAGTACGGCGTTTCATCCTCAGACTGATGGGCAGTCTGAGCGGGTTATTTAGGTTCTCGAGGATATGTTGCGTGCTTGTGCGTTGGACTTCGGCGGGAATTGGAAGCAATGTTTGCATTTGGCGGAGTTCGCGTACAACAACAGTTATCAGGCGAGTATCGGTATGGCACCATTTGAGGCGTTGTATGGGCGACCGTGTCGGTCACCTGTGTGTTGGGCCGAGCCGGAAGATAGAGTTATTCTTGGGCCGGATGAGATACGTGACAGCAACGAGAAAGTCGTGGTAATCCGGGATCGATTGAGAGCAGCTCAGAGTCGGCAGAAGAGCTACGCAGATAGGAGACGTAGACCCTTAGAGTTCGCGGTTGGAGATTTTGTTCTCTTGAGGGTGTCACCTCGTAAGGGAACTATGCGGTTTGGAGTGAGTGGGAAGCTCGCGCCGAGGTATATTGGGCCGTTCTAGATCACTCAGCGTGTTGGTGTGGTCGCTTATCGGCTTGATCTTCCGCCCGAACTTTCTCATTTGCATGATGTGTTTCATGTGTCGATGCTTAGGAAGTGTCCACCTGAGCAGGATAAGATAGTTTCGTTTCGTGATGTACAGGTTCAGGAGGATACGACGTACGAAGAAGTGCCGATTCAGATTATCGGCCGGAAAGTGATTAGCTTGCGTCGTCGTGAGATACCGTTGGTAAAGGTCGTGTGGCAGCATCACGGGGTTGATGAAGCCACTTGGGAACTAGAGTCGGGTATGCGGGAGTTATATCCGCATTTGTTTTGTTTTTGAGATGAGTTGTAAATTTCGAGGACGAAATTTCTTTTAGGGGTGGAGAGCTGTAACGTCCCGAAATTTGTTTAATGTTAATGTAATGTAAATGATGAATTAGTGTGCCATAATTAACGTTTTAATATTTATTAGACTATTTGGTTGGATTTTTGGAAATTTTGGTTGTTTTGTTAAATTGATGTGTTCAAAAGATTTCTTATGGATTTAAAATGATGTTTTGAGTTTTAAAACACAACAATTTGTAAAATGTTAAAAATACTCTGTTTTGCAAAACCGTGGGCGGCACATGGTTTTCGCACAGTAAAACCGCCCACCGATTTTCTCTATTTATTTCCTTCCTTCCTCTCTCTCTCCTCACTCTCCCGCAACACCTCTCTCTCTCTTCTCTCTCTCTCTCGGCAGCTCCCTCTCTCTCTCAATCTCTTTCAAAAATTTTTGAATTCCATTCGAATCCAAGCTTTGGAACAGCAAGGAGGAAGCTCGGGGACGTGATTCGACAACCGAGAACGCGGATTGAAGCTTCGATTCGAGGTTAGATTCGAAATTTCTAAACTTTTTACAAAATTTTCGATTTTGTGTGTTTTTGAAATCTAAGTTTGTTTTAGCTTAGAAAACCGTGGATTTGTGTTAAATGAACTTAGAACAACTAGAATCTAAGCCTAGATTGAAGAAAAACGGATTGGATTCAAGATTTTCATTTTTCTCCTCTTTTTCTCATTTTCGGATTTTTGAGGATTTTGAGTTTAAATGTTGTTTAAATGATTCCAAACATGTTCTAGAATGTTTTTCTATCAATTATAGTTGTTTTTCATGCCTGGGATTTGAGAAAAACAGGTTAGAAACAAGATTTGGATTTTGGGGATCGAGAAACCCGTGGCTGGGATTTCTGGAAATTCCCAGTTCGGCAGGCTGAAGTTCATGTTCGGTAGGCCGGAGTGATGATCGGCAGACCGGTGTTCTTCCGACCGGCAGGCCGAATCTGGGGAAATGTTCGGCAGGCCGAACCTCGTTTCCGGCAGGCCGAACTGTGCAGTTCGGCAGGCCGAAGCAGGGCGTCCGGCAGGCCGACCGAGGCATGGAAAATTTTGTGATTTTTACCCGATTTCACTGTTTTGAACCCTGATTTAAATCCCAACCTTATAGGATGATTTTAATGATACAAATGACACACTAGGACATCATGAAATGATTTAGTAACATAGAATGTTTCGAACTAGATATTGATTGACTTAGTTTGTATCTAGGATTGTTCGTGGTTCCGTGGAGCTAACGTATAGCGGATCGGGATTACGGTGTGAGGTACCGGCACGAGTACTGAGGTAGGACTTCTATCCTATTTCTTTGGTAGCCTGGTTTTGAAATGATTTGGCTTTGAAAATGATTTCTATCAAAATGTTTTCAACGGTTGTTTGGAAATGGTTTTATCGGTTATATTTTAATATACCGTGACATGAAATGAATTTCATAATGAATGTAATTGACAACACTCGGTAATTGGGTTTTGAATGACAATGATAATAAACACTAAGGCATGATGCCATATCAGAGATCGGGTCGTGTGGCGATCGACCTTGGGGGCAGGTCCCGAAACCCAACTGGGCCACTACGGTGGTGATATCATGGTTTGCCTAGGTAAAAGTAAACTGGTGTTTTGATTTGACGAGTAGACTGTTCTGTGTCAGAACGGTTCTACTCAATTTATTTATTTATTTATTCAAGTTCCCTTTCTGTATAACTCATGATAATGTTATGTTTCTTTGCATTAAATTATTTTATAAAACTTAGTTCTACTGAGCCTTTCGCTCACGTTTTATCTGTTTTTAAATTCCCCCCCCTTCTAGGTGGTTTCCCATTTAGGTTTGGAGAAGATTCTTCGGACCGAACTCAGGAGCAATAGGAGAGTTTATTTACATTCTGTATTTATTAAACAAGGCATGTAAGACTTAACTTTATTTGTACTTGGACTGTAATTGTATTTGTGATATTGTCAGATCCATGTGTGTGCACAAGTTGTGGGTTGTGGAACCCATATTCGCGGTTTTTATTTAATTGCTATTATTTGCCTAATATTTTATAAACTCGTTTATCGAATGTGGTGGAAAATCTCTTTATTTCTTACTTAATTGGATTTTTAAACTCTTAATTTCAATTAAATTCTCTTTTAATTAATCTAAATATTCCGCCACGTCACCTCCCGTACTCCGGGACGTGACAATTTTGAGAACATATTTGAAACTACATTTTATTATTTTAATTAAAATTATTACAACATTTTTGTCTTAAAAAATTTGGACTAAAAGTTACTTAGAACCGCAACATGTGGTCTTAACTATACGTTCTCAACTAGACTAAAAGGGTTTTCAGCAAAGTCAATTCTATTCAAAAATTTTGTTTGCTGCAATGTAAAACTCTCACATGCTATAATGATCCAAAAAAATAAGCTAATGTAAAGCTTTGACGATGTTACAATTTTCATTGTAAAAGTTTAGTTTTAATCACGCTTTTTAAATATCCTATAAATATTTCGTTTAAAAAATATTGTATCTTTTTGTTATTTTATAAATCAATACATGGTATCTTTACTCTATTAATTTTACTACCAAGTAACTGCAATATGATTATAACACTACAAAGTTTTTCAGTTAGAATAATTGAAAGAGCAATCTTATTTAACCTTGTGAGGTTATAACCTCGCTATTAACAAATCAATGGGACCCAGTCTAAAAAGTACATTACATATTAAATTGAAACTCATAGTTTTACAAGCAACGAGGTTGTAAATATATGATAAAAAGGATTTCTCTAATTGAAAACTTCTACTGGAATTGGAATAGTTACTGTGAACTTTTCCTAAATACCCAAAAATAACGAGACTTGCTTTAAAAAGGAGCTTAGACGTGCGTCATCCTAATTCCTAATATTAAATCGTAGTCTTACTTTTGCACACTCGTTTTTTGGGTGACGAGGACTCTAAGATATCAAAAATCTGTGATTTATGCTTCTCTAATCGGCAAACAAAAATTAAATTTCTTTTCAAACTTATTCTAAATGCATGAAAGAGAGCATTTTGGTCAAGAAAATAGCATAAAATATCATGAATAAATATATTATGCTTATGTTTTGGGTTGTATAAAATTCAAAATCATATTAGAGGGTAACATCATAATCAATTAACATATATAATATATATTTATTAGTAATCCTATTGTCGTTACACTATTTTTTACACCAAAAAAGAATATTCTTGAAATATTGTATTACATCTTATTTTTTATAAATAAAAAAACTTAAAGAAAAAGCCAAATTGACGTAGATTCTCCTATTCATCTCTCCAAATTAGCATAAATAAATGAAGTCTCTTTGAAGACAATTTTAACACCATGTGGTATTTATTCCACGAAAATATAATAAATTGAAGAAGACCTTAATAAAAAGGAGCCAAAAAAATCAAGGTAAAATCTGGAAAGGTAAATAAGCAGAAATAAAAGGAATTCCCTACAGCAAAAAAGTTGCAGCTAGTGTTTTTTTTTTTTTTTTTTAAAAAAATTTCAAATCCACTCAAAATATAATAAAATAAAAATTACCTGAAATTGAACGCTTTTAAAACATAGTTCTATTGATAATAATCAATATAGAGTGTATTTGGTAGCGCCATTAGAACTAAAAGTTAAAACTACATATTTTATTATAGCATGTGAAAGTTTTATACTGTAGTCTATTTTTATTTTATATTATAACATATGAGAGTTTAAATATGTAATAATTTTAACTATGAAGTTAAAATGAGGTTGTGAAATACACCTATAGCTTTTTTTAGCCAAAGATAAGGTTTTATGTTTAACGCCATAACGTATACTTTTCTATTGATTTGTTAAATAAAAAATGGTTTAAACCATCAATGTCGTAGAAAACCCGATAAATAAAAAACTGAAAGATTAGCGTGTAATGAAGTATTATGAGCACGCTTAACTGACAAGTTTCTGCGACAGATAAGGCGGTCGTGCATGAGCAAAGCGTATGGCCACTTTTTTTTTTTTTTTTTTTGAGCAGATGTAGCCACTTTTTTGCGGTTAAAAGGAAAAAGCAAAACACTCAAAAACCATAACCGAAAGTAAAATAGAAAAAGAAAAGGAAAAAGAAAAAGACAGTCAAAGAGAAGAAAAGAAGGAAAATTAAATAGGTTAGTGGGTGGAATGATTGAGAGCCAGCTTTCTCTCTCCTCCCTGAGAGAAAAATAAAAAATGAAAAAAAAAACTAGCCGTTACTAATTGGCCGTCGTTTTCCATAAATGGCGTGGACTGCTATGCAATCTTATCGGTTAAAACTAAATTTTCCCTAAAAGTCGTCCCAGTTCCCGCGAGTTCAAAAAAAAAAAGAAAGAAAGAAAAAATACTAATAAAAAGACAAAACTATAGTGTGTTATTTTGCATCACTTGCTCGTAGATTATCGTGTCATTTGTTCTTTTATTTACAGAATTACCCTCTTCTCCGACTGTTAATAACCAATCATGCTGCGACCCCATCACCCGCCGCACTACTTAGCAGAAAACTTTAGGGTTTATTTAGTAAATAGATTTAAATTAGTGATTTGATTTGAGTTAGTATATGATTTGAATTAAAATTTGAGTTAGTGATTTGAATTGTTATCTGAATGAACTTTTGAAAGTGTATTTAAGTCTAAATCTGAGTATAAAATAAAATTAAAATTGTGTTTGAAGAGCTAGTAAAAATAGTTTTTGATTTATCAATAAATCTAATAAAATCTTAATGTTAATGATCCTAAAAAATATACAATATAGATATTAGTTTATTCCTTTCTTCACTAGGAACACAATGAAAAAAGAATCATCTCAATTGAATAACAAATAAATAAGTTATGATTTTTTTCCTCAAATATAGGAGAGAAAATTTTAGTTTTTATTGTATCTGAGTATCAAAAGTTTAGAGGGAATTCAGAACTCTGAAAACTTAGATTCTTGACACTCAAAAGATTCAAATTTTAGGATAAACAAACACGTATCTAAAAAATTCTTAATACTTGAATTTAAATTTGAGTCCAATAAATCTAAAGATTTTCGAAACAAACAGGCCCTTAAAAACTGAAAGCCCATGTTAAAAAAGAAGAGCTTCTATGGTGTGGTAAAAAATTTTCCCGACAACTCTTAGACGTGTCGGTTTATAAGTCTATTGTAATTTTTATACATTCAAAGTAAAATTCACAAAATTATTATGTTTTTTTTAATTCACAAATATATTATAACTTACATAACTTTAATATTCAAAGTTCAAAATCTTAACATAAAATCTACAACTTATCGTATTTTTAATACGGTGTTGGGAAAATTTGTTACCACACCATAAAAGCTCCTCTTTTTTAATATGGGATTTCAGTTTTTAAAGTCTCCTGCTAAGTAATGCGGGTGACGGTGGTGGCGGCGGCGGCGGCGGCGGCATGATTGGTTATTAACATTTGGAAAAGAGGGTAATTCTGTAAATAAACAACAGAAGACCGGATATCACGCAAAATAACAGGTTATAGTTTTGTCCAAGAGGGAAAAGTAGGAAGTGACATAATAATCTTACTAAACGACAATCCATTTTCACAGATCATGCAGTTGTCAAAACAAAACTCAAAGCGACGAGAGAAATTTGATTACGTGTCTCCAGCTGTAATGGTGTCTCTATGTGTTCTCTTACGTACTTTTAGGAGGGTTCAGAAGAAGAAGGCGAACAAACACCCACACTCCATCCAAAACAAAATCCAAAAAGTTTTTTAAATTTTTCTTAAAATCCAAAAACTCATCACAAGTTCAAACATGGAAGAAAACAGAACCCTGTGTGGTTATTCCCGAACACGCGTTTAATTAATTAAACAACAGAATGACCCTTTTTCTTTGATTTTTTTTTTTTTAAGATAGGAGATTTAAACTCTTTATTTTACTACAAAATTAAGTATAAATTTATCGTTATCTTATACCTACAATTATGAAATGTTTTTAATTCACACAAAAGAGTTTTCAATTTGCCATCGAACTAGTTTGGTATTTATAATTTTTTTGTTTGATAATGTAACTCTATTTATATGTTTATCTAACTCTCAAGGTATTCGTATATAATACATATAACATTATATAAAACATTTTAATAAATTGAGTGTTACAAGGCTGTACAAACTGAGTTAATGGATGTTTGACTAAGTGATAGTAACCATAATTTTTATCACGAAATTAGTTATGAACAGTATAATGTTCTCATATGTTACAGTAATAATAAAAAAATTACTATAGTATAAATCTTTTACATGCTATAATAAAAATAATTCTAACCACTGTTCCTTACTATCTTTCCAAACAGCATTGTATATTTTCAAACAAAAAAGATCACAAGTATTTAAGCCAAAACCTTAATTACACAATATGACTTGTGCTTCTTTTTTTTTTTACCTAGAATCCATAAATAAATGTGTGTGTGTATATATATATATACAGATGTAATGGCATCTGAGTAAATAAAACAACGAAACACCTTATTCCAAATCTGAACATGGATATAAAGCCGACATGAGTCTCTCTTCCCTTATATCCGTCTGACAGTTGCAGCCATTAGCGACTGGGTTTTTTTTTTTTTCTTTTTTTTCTCCCCTCGTTTTCTTTCTTCTCCGCATTAAACACCCCAACATATTTCTCCTCTGTCAAGCCATGGGCTCCATGGCTTCACCAATCTGGTTCTCCTTCTCTGTTTTGCTCCTTCTTCTCGTTCCACAATGTCGTTCAGACAAGAGAGTTTACATTGTTCACATGAAACATCGCGACAAGCCTTTGCACTACCCCACTCACCATGACTGGTACTCTGCGAATCTTCAGTCCCTTTCGTCCGCTCCAGAAGATTCCCTCCTCTACGCCTACACAAATTCCTACAATGGCTTCGCGGCATCTCTTGATCCCGCCCAGGCCGAGTTGCTTCGGAAGTCCGACTCGGTCATCGGAGTTTACGAGGACACAGTTTACACTCTGCACACAACTCGGACGCCGGAGTTCCTGGGCCTGGCGGTCGTCGGAGGGCTGAGCGCGCAGGACGTTAACCAGGCCTCCGATGACGTCATCGTAGGAGTTCTGGACACCGGAGTATGGCCGGAGTCGAAGAGCTTTGATGACACGGGAATGCCGGAGATCCCGGCACGGTGGAAAGGCGAGTGCGAGTCGGCGCCGGATTTCGATCCTTCACTCTGCAACAAGAAGCTCATCGGAGCCCGAAGCTTCTCGAAGGGATTTCAGATGTCGGGCGGAGGAGCTAGCTTCGGGAAGCAGCGGAAGGAGGCAGTCTCGCCGCGTGACCACGACGGCCACGGGACCCACACGGCCAGCACCGCCGCGGGGTCGCACGTGGGGAACGCGAGCCTTCTTGGATACGCAAGCGGAACGGCAAGGGGAATGGCCACGCGCGCGCGCGTGGCGACATACAAGGTCTGCTGGCGCACCGGCTGCTTCGGGTCGGACATTCTGGCCGGTATAGATGGGGCCATAGCCGACGGCGTCGACGTCCTCTCGATGTCTCTCGGTGGCGGCTCCGCTCCGTATTACCGCGACACGATCGCCCTCGGATCTTTCTCCGCCGTGGAGAAGGGGATCTTCGTCTCCTGCTCAGCAGGAAACAGTGGGCCCAGCAGGGCTTCGCTGGCCAATGTGGCTCCGTGGATCATGACGGTTGGGGCTGGTACTTTGGATCGTGATTTCCCGGCCTATGCTACGCTGGGAAATAAAAAACGGTTCACTGGAGTTTCTCTCTATAGCGGACCGGGAATGGGGAATAAACCGGTCGGGTTGGTTTACAGCAAGGGATCAGGGTTCAACAGCAGCAGTGGGAACCTGTGCTTGCCCGGTTCGCTCGAACCGGACGTTGTGCGTGGGAAAGTGGTGTTGTGCGACAGGGGAGTGAACCCTCGCGTGGAGAAAGGAGCCGTCGTGCGCGACGCCGGTGGGATCGGGATGATTCTGGCGAACAATGCCGCCAGCGGAGAGGAGCTGGTGGCCGACAGCCACCTGTTGCCGGCTGTAGCGGTCGGGATGAAGGTCGGGGACCAGATCAGGGAGTACATGGGGTCGGATCCGAATCCAACGGCGCTACTGAGCTTCGGTGGGACTGTCCTGAACGTGCGGCCGTCGCCGGTTGTGGCGGCGTTCAGCTCCCGTGGGCCCAACCTAGTGACGCCGCAGATCTTGAAGCCGGATGTGATTGGGCCTGGGGTGAACATCCTTGCCGCGTGGTCGGAGGCGATTGGTCCCACTGGGCTTGAGAAGGACACGAGGAAAACCCAGTTCAACATCATGTCAGGTATGTTGTAATGTGAAAATGTTTATTCCATTTCCAACGGCTATATTTTCAGTCATTTTACGTACTTGTCAAATCCCAAATCGTAAATTATGTTATAATGTTCTGATGTGCAAACTAAGCTCCCTCAATTATTTTTGCATTAAAAAAGGGATATAATTTATGGTTTGTTCGTCTATTCATGGTAGATACATGCCTCTTCGAAAATAAATAGGGAGTCTAATCTAATGCCCATTGCCAGCTCAATTTGGTAAGTGAATGTTTTGTTCAATTGTGGTTGAACTAGCTGGCTTTCTGGGTCAATAATGACCAATGGCTTGGTCTTGCGGGTAGTGCCTAAACGACTTTTATGTACTTTTTATTAAATGATTTGTCTTAAATATTATTTCGGACACAAAAACTAGAAATAGGATTTAAGTTCAATTAGCATATATTAACAATTTGTTTCGACCAGAATTGACTAAAACGTTTGTTGTTGAATTGTTAATATCTTTTGTTCTGTTAAAAATTGTACAATGGATCGTGCGGTTGTGCTATTTATTTTTCCACTAAGAAAAACAAATGCAATTAATAGTGTGTTTGGAAGAGTGGTGGGAACCGTTGGTTAGAACTATTTTTACTATAGCATGTGAGAGTTTTACATTGTAGTTTTTTTTTTTTTGGGTTACTGTAGCATGTAAGAACTTTACACTGTTTATAACTGAGTTTGTGGTGGGAACCATGTAGTGAGAACCGTTGCCAAACAGCCGGTAAGTTTATCTTGTCGGGACCCTAGTGTAACAAGCTGCAATGGGATTAATCAATTTTTTTTTTTTTTGGTTGTATTGTAATCTATTATAGTTATCCATTTGATGTGGTTAGTTTCAACAAGAATTGACTAAATTGTATTGTGGAACGATGTAAAAGATTTTAGTCTACTTCTATAATTGTTGGTTTACCAAAAGAGACAACTGACGCGGACACATAACTAAAGTTGACTGAATCAGGAAAGGATAAAAAAACTCTTGGGATTATAGCGTCCAACATTTACTCGTAGATATATATTATTTTGTTTAATCAGTTTTAGCTAGATATATCTGACGCGTATTGTGTCCTTGGCTGGAAAAATGCAGGTACATCAATGTCTTGCCCGCACATTAGTGGTCTAGCTGCACTACTCAAAGCAGCTCATCCAGATTGGAGCCCAAGTGCAATCAAATCAGCCCTAATGACAACTGCCTATGTAACCGACAACACCAAGTCCCCTCTCAGGGATGCGGAGGGAGGTCAATTCTCCACTCCGTGGGCTCACGGGGCGGGTCATGTGGACCCCCAGAAAGCCCTCTCACCCGGCCTGGTCTACGACATCTCGGTTGATGAGTACGTCCAGTTCTTATGTTCCTTGGACTACACCACCGATCATATCCAATCCATTGTCAAGCACCACAACGTCACCTGCTCCAAGAAGTTCTCCGATCCTGGTGCTCTCAACTACCCTTCATTCTCCATTGTGTTCGGGAACAAGAGAATTGTTCGCTACACTCGTTGTCTGACCAATGTGGGAGCTGCAGGGTCTGTATACACGGTGGCTGTTAATGCACCTCCAATGGTGAAAGTCACCGTGAAGCCCGCCAAGCTTGCGTTCAAAAGCGTTGGGCAGAGGCTGAGGTACACTGTGACCTTTGTGGCTGACAGAGGTGCAGCCCGGACGGCAAGGTCCGAGTTTGGCTCCATTGTCTGGAGCAATGCCGAGCATCAAGTCAGGAGCCCTGTTGCTTTCGCATGGACACTGTTGTAAGATGGGAGATAGTTTGGTGCCTTTTTTTTAATGTTTGTTCCCCCTTTTGGTTTTCGTTTGGCGTGGTGGTAGGTTCTTTGTAGCTATTTATTTGGCAAGAGGGAAACGGCGGCCCAAAAAGAAGGCCCTGATCTCGAGTGCGCTCCAAAAAGACAAGAAAAGAAAAAATAGTATTTGGGCTTTGTAATTGTAAGCATTTCAGAAAATGGGGTGGAAGGAGTTTCTTCTAAAAGGAACTTGCAATAAGTTCTGCTTCTTAAAGTAATTTTCTGATAGCATGACATGACAGTATTCTATTTTTCCGTGTACGACAGTCATAACGTTGTTACTTGGAAGATGAATTTTTTTTACGTGAAGCCATTGTTTTCTTCACCTTTTGTACCGTAAAGTCAAGTCAAGTCTTTTCCAATACTAAACCAAGTAGTAATTATTTATAACAGCTGCAAGTGTGGGGACTTCTGTCATAGTAACGTCTACCGCCAGAGACAGTGATGCATACTTTTTAGGTGTTTAGAAACCGAGCTTTTAATAAATTGGTTTAAAATGTTATATTAATAAATTCAAATTAATTGGTTTGAATCAATTCTTCAAACACATATTTTGTAACTGTTAGATCTAGTCAAAATTATTTTTTCTACATAGTTGGAGGCTGAAAGACACACCCATCAGAGAATATTTTTTTGGTTCCTAGCAAAAAAAAAAAATATTACCCGGCAATAGTAGGTTAGTAGGTTGATCCTAGCGAAAGTATAGTGAAACAAGAAGATCACAGATCGTCAAATTTTATTGTAGACAATATGAAACGATACAGGGCTTTCATTTTGTATCCTACTATATATAGCAATGGAAGTGTGTACATGCACGTATGCCCTACACCCTTAGGCTGTGTGTGGATTTCTACAGAAACACTGGTTACAAGGGAATCAGCCTCGAACATGGGCCTGTCGCGTAGCTATGGTTTTTCAACTCAGCAATCAAAAGCCTGCCAATTTTGATAATCTGAATCAATAATGAATCTGAGTTGTAGGGCCACGAATGTAAATTATGGAGGTCAGAGTCGGAGAATTATTAGTGACAATAAACCCAAAACCCATCCATGTCAGAGTAACTGTTGCTAAATATGAAATAATCCTAATCACGGTATTAAGTGCAACTATGGCCACTAAGTAGTTCCAAAACAGACAACAAAACAAAAGCATTTAATTCTATGCCACATTTCTTCTATCCCTGTATCCTTAATTTGATTTTGATCAGTCTTGTCATGCCAAATAAACGACCCCAAACTCCAACTTATCAAATATCATGTCATTTGGAAAGCAATTTGTTTACACTCCAGAAATTCCTCCAAAGCAAGAACCAATAATCCAAACCAGCAACTTCCAGATACATCCTTTTGGGCCCAAGAAAAAAAATAAAATGAAATTTTCTTCTGGCACTTGGTATTGGCAAAATAATATTCTAGCTAGAACTGAAGCATGATGCATTTGTTGAATATAGGATGAATACAAGAAACATAAATAGCAAAAGATTACAACATAATTTTGTACAATAACAAGAGTTGGTACCTATAGACATGTAGGACAAGTGCATGAGCATTTGCATTGGCATTTGCAGGTAGAGCAACCGGGGGATGAACAAGTCGGGAAAATGCAACAATTTCTGCTGCACGATAGGCTTTTGCAGCAATTTGATCGGGGGCACGAGCAGCAGCAGCTGCAGCAGCCACGGAAGCAGCCACGGCAGCAGCAACGCCACTTTGGTAATGTGCAAGTGAAACACGAAGGGCAACTGCAGCAATCAAGGCAATGGCACGGACTGCACTTGCAGTCACAGCAGCGCGGCATTTCTAGGTGAATGGAGCAGCATCCAGGGTAGCAGCAACAGCAAATCCATGAGAAGCTGAAGCATGGGATTCGACTGCATAAGGAGCATACTTTTGTTAGATACTGAAGTTTTTGCATCATTTTTTTGGACTACCAAATGGGAATTTTGGCTTCAGCATAAGAGATGCGTAACAATACAAACTTTTCCATTAGCTAAGATGCAAGACATAACCGAGAAAATAGAATTACTGCCTGAACTAGTCTTTCAACTATTACCGAATTTCTAAATATTGGAAAAAATATCTTAACGTTGTTCCTCTTTTGCTTCAGATAATCTCTTTCTCATGTTCTAGTATTGAAGTTTGCTTAAATTATTACTGCAAGATAGTTCAGGGCATACCAGAGCCATTTCCAGAAACAGCATGAACGGCGCTTTTTTCGATTTCTGCTTGAAAGGAAATTAATATAAGGATTACAAAAATAATCTCTAGAGTTAGAAAAACATCAGCAACGGTAATCTTACGTTGGTATTAAAGGATCAGGATTTGACACCACAAATTCAGTTATCCTGCAAAAAATAATAATACTCAATCTTCAACAGGTTGGCTAAATATGGAAATGCAGACAATCTTAGCATACTTCTCAGATGAAGGGGAAAAAAAGGATGAAGATAACAAAATGAAAGGCCTGTAATTGATTGATCAACATACTCTTTGCAGCATCTTGAAGAGGGTTGAAGTCGCTCAGCGGATTTTATTTCCTCCTACTCAAAGATAAATTGTAAAATCAAATTCTCACACACCCATAAGAACAAAAAACTGTAAAAAAAAAAAAAAAAGTTAAAAAAATTGAAAAAAAAAAACTTGATCCTTATACAAATGTGTCAAGAACTTGGCAACTACACTATAAGATCAGATGTAGAATTTTCTAACCATTTATTAGCTTGCAATTCTAAGGGTCTAAAAACAGAACTCTAAAATTGCTCTTTGAAAAAGAACAACCAAGCATGTTAACAGGTCCCAGTTCGTACAACAAGAATATACAATATTTTAACAAGTTAAGAGTTAAAAATTAAGGTCATATAACAAAGTGAGTGCATATCCCCTAGATCAGAAGTTGATAACACGCTTCAAAATGCTTATTATTTCCACTTTCAAACACTCCTAGTTGATCACAAAACAACAACAAAACAAAACAAAAAGAAAAATATGAAATCTCAAGAATTGCCATTTCCAAGCCAAACCGCTTTTGAAAGCCCCTGACCTCACACAAACAGAGCATTGGAAAACCCCATTATTAACCAATAATAAATCCACCCCATTAACTCATTAAACCAAAAAAAATTCAAAATAATAATAAAAATAAAAAACCTTGTAAAGTAAACATTTTTTTTTGTTTGTTCTTTTTACACACCTGAAGAAAACCAATCTCCCTCTCAAGCATCTGAACCTTGGCCGTTTCCCTCCGCTTGCCGTACAAATCCGGATACGGCGGCGGCGACTTCGGACACGGCGGCGGCAGCGACGGCACGCTCGTAGACCGCCCCGGAGGAGCAGCACCGGCGGCAGCCATTAATAAATATTTTCCTTTCTCTTTGTTTTCTTTTTTTTTTTTTCTCTCTCTTTTGTAAATGCAAAGAAAAGAAGAAAAAACAGATATTTCTTGTTAAAGCTGAGAACTTAATTCGGTTGCAGCGAAAAACCAAAGTGAAATGGACATAGCGAGAGGGAACCAGTAAGTAGCATTAGTACGATGGAGTGATGCCTACTGAGGAGAGAGAGAGAAAATATAGAGAGAGAAAGAGAGGAGAGAGAGAGAGCAGTATGGGAGTAGTACCACTCGCAGTGGTAACAAAAGCCACGAGCTAAGTCAGGCTAGTAATAGTGGCATTATTTAAAAAAAAGAAATGAAAAAAGAAAAAAAAAAATTTGAGAAGTAGGACGTATTCAAAAGATAATTACAGAAATTAGATGGCTCTAACATGAAAGTGTTAAAAAAAATAAAAAGGTCGTGGCAGAGGCAGTAATTAGGCGGTCTGACAAGGATAATTGCGACCGCAGAAGTCAGAACCACTTTGGTGCAAAAAAAAAAAATGTATAAATTTGGATTAAAAGGAGTGCTCTGCAAAAGAACATAAATGTTATATCATATATATATATATATACACATATATAATATATGGGCTGCAGGGATTAAATTTGAGGGGTTTTTTTTTTTTTTTTACAGTTGAGAAGGAAAGTGAGTAATTATGAGGCTAAAAAGAGAGTTATTATTTTATTATTATTGTGATACAGTCTGAGCAGGGTTAAAAAAGAAGAGTACTGTAAAAGAAAAAAGAAAAATGAATGTGGTCTGTGTTTTTCTGAGTGTGATATTGAGGGTTCTCTCTCTCGAGGCACGTCTTTTATGTGCATGGTAAAATGGGTACAAAAATAACAAAAACAACGAAAAGAATACCCATGGTTATGGGGGGGGGGGGGGGTAAAAAAGACGGCTGTGAAAAAAAAGAGAAAAAAGCTGCAAACTGCACCAAGTAAAAGTCTGCAAGGACCCATTTGGCAATGTTTGAGGCTCTTGGATTTGGTCGAATTTTTGTGGGATTTTTCGGATCTTTCTTTGCTTTTTGTTTTTCTATTGTTTGGGGTTTTTTTTTTGAAAAAATAATTTTGGGTGTTTGGAGAGAGAGGCATGTTGTCGCAGCAGCGCCAGACTGCAGAGAGGGAGGAAGCGAAAAGCACGATGGGGAAGTGCCTCAGACCGCACGTGACGGCTGCGTAGGAAAGAGGGAAAAACAAAAATTTGGTTTAGAGAGAGGGGGAAAGTTATGACGAATTAGTTTAGCCCTGATTTTGAGAACAACTCGAACTACGTCACATAATTGTCTTATTTTTTATTATATATCAAACAAATATTACAGAAAAAGAATAGAAAAATAAATACCACAGATCTGCACCGATAAAAACCTTCATTGATAGCATATTTTTAAAAATGTTTGATCTAGTTAAAATATTTTTTTTATAAATCTGATAAGTTAAAATACAAATATTTATATACGAGTATTTTTGTTTCTCATTTAAAAAATTGCATACTTTTTTTTTTCACACGAGAATGAATTGCCTTGGCTCAGCAAATCCTTTTCTTTTTCTTTTTGTCTTCTCTACCAGAAAAGAATAACAACAAAAGTGGCCAAGTAGTGGGAGTTTTAAATTCACTTGTTAATCGAGTAGAATAAAAGGAGTTTATTAAAAAAATTTAGAGAGAAAGGAGAATTATTAGATTTTTGACTGAATAGTGATAATAATATTAGACTTTAGATCCATATTTGTAGAAGAACCAAGTAGAAAGAAAAGTCAAATCGTTTAAAACTTTTGTCAGCTTCTTTTATGGGTCCTCCAATAATCAAAATCTTTGAAACAACTCAGCAATTGAGTTAGAAGTAGAAAGACATTAATATCTCAATTTTCCTGAAAAATATACGGTTCAGAATGAAAAAAAAAATCTTAATACGTTAATAAAATTTAAAAAAAATTCTTACCATGTCAGAAAATTTTGAAGAAAATTAAGTGAGATGGCAAAGCTTCTATACCTCTTCATATTTATGTCATAACTTCTTTGTGTTTTGAATTTATGTAACATTTTGTTGAGTTTTCAGTGGTTCATTTGTGTAACATAAATCAAAAGTTTCACCATTTGTGATATAAATCTAAAAATAAGTTTTTCTATGGAATTCCTTAAAATTTCTCATACATTTATTATTTTTTCTTTTCCAACTTTTTTTCTTAAGCAGGGAAAAAATGTAATGGAAATTGGCATGTGAATATTGGGGTTGGGCTACATAAATTTTAGGACTTGGTCTTGAATTGTATTTGACAGTCCACAAACTCCCTTAGGGGATGGCCCAATTAATTGCATAACTTAGAAAAATGGAACACCCATGATTTCATGGTTGCTTGGGTTTCCATGGAAGAATCTTTGTCTCTATTACCCGCTAAACTTAATTTGTTGCATATTAACAATTTGTCCAAACTTTTAATTTTAGCATGTTACATCTTGAACTTATAAATCTGTAGCAAATTATCTCCATGGATAATAATTTAAATTTTTAGATTGAAATTGAGATGTAATTTTCATGTGGTCTATTAGTAAACAGAAAAAAAAATAGTTTTTTTGTATAAATGTTAATCCAAATTTATATTCAAACAAAGTTAATTCAAAATTTTATATTTTGGTGGAAACTTACAATAAATTTGGGTAAAAATGTAAAAAAAGATCATTGATATCATTAATCAACTATTGATATGTAAATTACATATCAATTTTAGTCAAAAGACTAAAATCGGTGTCCATGAATGATGATTTGCTCCAGATTTATAAGTTCAAGGTGCATGCTTGTCAAAATTAAACGTTTAAAGGACAAATTGTAAATATACGACAACTTACGAGAACATCAGTGTCAAATAGCCGAATAAGGCAGATAAATGAGATTATAAAAAGAGTAACCTTATTTAAGCTTATGGATTTTTAACTTAGTTATTAAAAAAACAAGACTCAATTTAAAAAATATATTATATATTAAACTGTTGTAATTATGCAAAATGAAAATGATTTTTCTTACCGAAATGGCGACTTGGCGTCAAAGTTGGGCATTCTGATGGTTCTGTTTTAGAATGTAGATCGCACAGGCTTGCTGTCATTTCACCATGACCTCCATACTTATTTTTATCCTGTTAACGATCACACCCTGCGTGTCCACGTCATCAACAACATGACCCCACCACAAAGGTGGGCCCAGACCCCACTTGGGATTCCGTACGGGTGGAAAAACGTGCACTCCCTGCCCTCGGGCTGGCTCGAGCGTCCCGAAGCACGCATCACGAGGCAGGCCCATCTGGACGTGAGAAAGAATGAAATGAATTTAAGAAGAGAGATTGAGGGATGATGGAAGACCATAACCTGATGAGCTTGCGTTTTGTCGTTTGGGCTCACCTGGGCTGAGCTATTTACGCTTATAGCTTGAGAGAATTGATCCAGATTTTTAGGCTGAACAAAAGCCCAGTAGTCATCTGGGTGAATTTGATAAACCGACTCTTCGGTGTTGTTAATCAATTCTACAACTATTGTGGGAGAGTTTGAAATACACATCAAAAAAGAAAAAAAAAATCAGCTGAAAAATCATATATATATATATATATATTGCAATTATTATGTGAAGTGCAAATAGTTAACAAAGAACAAAAGAGGAATGCGTATGAGTAGAGGGAAAAAAAAATCAATGGCAAGCTCGAGAGCGATCTGAGATATTATCCAAATTATATATTACTTTTTCTTTGTCTTTTTTTTTTTTTTTTTTTTTCCTTTCACCGATACGAAGAAAATATTCCCCCTTTTAGTTGTTGAGCTGCCAAATTCCAAAAGTCTTACGACGTCTTTTTGAATTTTTTGGTTGAATAGCTCTCAAAGATTCTCCTTTTTCTCTTTTACTCCAAAGCTTAAACATCACAACGGCCTTATTTTGAAATATTTTAAAATTAAAAGGAGTTTTACAAGTCACAAAAGCTTAATGCTTATAGGAAATATTATATAATATCCAAAACAACATTATGGACCATAGTATAAAAATAGAATAATATGTATGTTTTTGAGAAAATGAAATAACAAATTAAATATGTCATTTTCATACTCTTGAATAACAATACAATATTGATATTAATAGCGTGTTTAGCACAATGGTTTGAACTCACATTGACCCATTCACAGTCTAAAACTTTCAGCAGCTATAGTGTAAAGCTCTCACATGCTACAGCATTTGAACTCGTTTTTTTAGTTCAAATGGGTTTTGTCAAACATCTTATAACTTTTGCATTCAACATAATGTTAACTTGGTATCTGTTTAGAAGAATAATTGGAACTATTTTTTTATAGTTTGAATCATTTTTTAGTTTAAAATTTTGTAAAAGAAAACATAATATAGTAAAGTGGTCAAAACTATAAAAAAATATTAGGAACCGTTTTTGTCAAACAAGCAACAAAAATCATTTTGAATTTCTAGGTTGATGACGGTTCAACCTTGTCCTTGGTCTCAGGGAGTGGCGAGCAACACGGAACTTTAATTAATCAAATGGCATAATATAAATGGGCTTTCCTTTGTTATAAATCTACACCATTCTGGGACTTCCAAATCAAAGAAATGCAACATGAGAAGAACTTTTTATGCTTCAATAGAATGAATTCGGTGAGGGCAGAATACCCCCTATGGTCAATTGAAGGTTTTGTGCCATTTGAACTCAAATCTATCTTATCTTCAATCCATCTTTGTCTAGCCAGCTTATAAAAAAAAGTTAGATTTCACGAAGATTCTTCTTTTTTCTCTTAATCCTCAAACAATGACGAAAATCTATAATATTGTCAATATTTCGACGATAATATCTATATTTTGAATTGACAAAAATATAAGGGAAGAATTTTTCTTATAGGATGTCTGTAAAATATTCATAATGTTCACAAATATCCGTAATATTGGTGAATATATGTGAAAATGTAGGATATTTCAGAAAATTTCCACAAAATATCCAAAATGATTGAGAAAAGTTTCTTTTTTGCACAAAAATAAATTTTGTAGCACTTATTTAAAATTATTTTTAATAAAATATGACTAATATTTTGAACCTAAAGACAATAAAAAAAAGTATTTGTTAAGACTTATTTAGTCTTTGAATAATTTTAACTTTTAAAATGAGTTATTCATGACATTTTTACAAAGCACTATTTAAAATGAGTTATTCATGACATTTTTACAAAGCACTATATCTTTTTACATGCAAATATGTGTACTACATTATTGCTATATTGGTCTACTAGTTTCAATTATCATTCTTCATGGAGCACATAAATTTTGTTACAATTCTAATGGCACTAATGATGGTAGGGTGGTGATGATAATGAACTATGAAAGAAGAGGATATACAATGTCCAATCAAATATATATCCTTCAATCCATTCATTGGAGAAGAAAAATTCTACACAAGGCAAAGATCATGGTGGTAGCCAACAGGTGAGGGTATTGGGGTAATCATAGAGCAACATATGAAAAGACATTGTGCAACTCAAATAAGTCAAATCGATGAGGATTTTGTTGCATTGAGTTTTGACTTCATAAGTTTCAAAATTAACAAAAATTTTTATGGTTATATTTTCTTTATAGTTCTCAGATAGGGATGGGTTTAGAAATATAAAAGCAAGATAATTTCTTTGATATATCTATGTTTTTTTTGCCATAAATTAGTATTGAAATATCATTACAACTCCACGAAGACGACTTATCAAGTTAAATAATTTAACAATATCTAATTTATGGAATAATAGTAGGAAGAGATCGAGAAATGTACATGTGATACATCCAGAACTATTCAAGGGTAATATTATGGCAGATGTATTATTTAGATCAAGATTGAAACCTACATAATGCTTTTCAACTTAGTAGAAACTCCTTTTGATATTAAAGACCCTAAAGTTTGTGTGAACTTTATTATGATTAGTAGTAATTTTTATATACTCTATTATATTATTGTATTTTTTTTGTAACGAGTATGTAAAAATAATATTAGAAACATAATCAATATATATATATACTGATGGTATAAAAGCAAGATGCTTTCTTTGATATACACGTGTATTTTTTTGCCATAAATCAGTATTGAAATATCATTATAACTTTATGAAGACAACTCATCAAGTTAGATAATTTAACAATATCTAATTTATAGATTAATAATAGGAAGAGATTAAGAAATATACATGTGGCACATCCATAGCTATTCAAGGGTAATATCCAAGCAAATGTATTGTTTAGTTCAAGATCGTTACCTACATTATGCTTTTCAATCGGCTTGAAAATCCTTTTGGTATTAAAGACACTTGAAGTTTATGTATACTTTATTATGTTTGGTGGTAATTTTTATATACTCATTATATTATTATATTTTGTTTGTAACGTGTATGTAAAAATAATATTAGAAACATAATTAATATATATAATGATGGTATCCTTTTATAGTAAGCAATGTAATTCTCATATTAGATCAATATTGTTATGTTATTAATTACTTGATTCAAATTAAGTAATATTGATTTGTTTAGCATTGTGTAAAGTTTTAAAAAAAATTACAACTTTTTTCGATGATATCTATTTTTTTTTTAATATCTATTGATATTGACAATATCTACGATATTATTCGCGAACCAAAATCTCGACAACCTCGACAACATTGCCATTTGCCATTTTCGTCCTTGTCCCCAAAACTTAAACTTGATGCCCATAACTTGAAAACCAATAATTACATTCGTCCACGTTCTCTTAAATGCTAAGCCAATATATGGCGCGTAAACCAAACAATCATCATCTTCCACAAGCAACGTTGTTTTACAATACATATATATTCTTACACGACTTTCAATGCGTATTGCACCGCAGTCAAACTCCACCAAACCTTTGAATGGGCAACCACGCTTTTCTTATGTGTATTATTCTTCTTGAGTTTGATGTTTCTTTTCTTTTCTCTTCTTTCTTTCTTTCTGTATAAAGATTGCTTTGCCCATTACAACTGAATCAATGGAGTAACTAAAATACGTTAAGTTTGATGGCAATAGTCAGTAAGATGCATTGTTCAACTTCTCAAGTGGTTTTTCTGGTGAGAAAGAGGCCACATGTGGTAAATGGAGGAGGCTTTGCGGTGACAGATTGTAGTCAGAAGGTTGCTTTCAGAGTTGATGGATGTGGAATTCTTGGCACAAAAGAGGAACTCATTCGAAGAGATGCTGATGGAGAAGCTTTGCTTCTCATTCGTCGAAAGGTACCTATATATATATTATCATGAAATTTTCACATGCAAAGAGAAGAAAATTGAATTTTGAAGATATTTTTAAACCCTACATTTGTTTAGGTTAGATCATCATTTTTTTTTTTCATATGTTATTCGATTTTGATATGAACCCACGTTCAAAAAAAATGCATCATGTAAAGGTGCATGCGTAAAATATAGCACCTTTTTTTTTTGCTCTGAAAAAAAAAAGAAAAGAGTCAGGTGGTGCATCTCATGTCCCTATCTCCTTCATCATATTGGCAGCTTGGAGATTATCGAGAAGTGAAAGGGGTTTATCAAGTTTCTACATGTGAGATCTCAAAGGTCCCTAGTGTTTATAACATTGTGATTCTAGAGGCAACATTGTGGCATAATTGTAATTAGCATACTATTTATTTGTTCATTCATACGTTTTTAGAGTCAATATGATCTGTTGTCTTATTTTTATGTCTTATTGTTTGTTCTTCTAATTAGATTTTAAGATCTCATTAAATTTTAAATACATTTAAGATTTATGTAATTCTATTTATGTCGTCAAGTTATAATTAAATTTAAAAGACATGACAAATAAGTTTTCGAGGGATAACCAATAAAGCAGAAAAATAGAACCAACAAATTTGAATTCATAAGTTCACACTACAAGGAAAAAAAGGATTTTAACGGGAAAATTTAAAAATACGTAATGATTAGATTTCGTAGGTCGGAGTAGAGAAGTAGGTGGAAGAGCTGTGGAAAGCAAGGATCTTTACCATGTAGTGGTAAGGCCTGGGATCGACCAAGCTTTTGTTTTCGGAGTCATTGCCACTCTTGGCTACAAGGTGCTAATAATCTCTTCATGGCAGTCCAAATCCAAATAATTGGCTTCAATTAAGTATTAATTAAGATGTAGTTCGTTAATCATGCGTGTATCTTTCTTTTCTCAGCTTTGTAACAATTGATTTAATTAGTGGGGTAACTTTATATTCTGCAGCTCCTATGGTACAGGGTTTTGCGGATCAAGATGCTTAAAGTGAAGCGGTTTCTTTTTCCTTTGTGACTTTTTATGTATTCTTATTCTTCAAGACTTTTCCGCTGTGATTCTTGATTAATTTATAATTTGGGAAAAAAAGTTGGTTCACATGATTACACAAATGATAAAGATTGAGTGTGTGTGGCAAACCTAATTAGAACTCATAGTTTGCAAAGCTTTCAGATATTAAAGTGTGAAACAAAATTAAACTATAATATAAAACTCTCACATACTATTTTATTTATAGTTCTAACTCACGATTACAATTACGTTCCCAAACGTCTTTATATATATACATGTCTTTTTTTTTGTTTTAAAAAAGATGATATATATGGATAAAGGTAAGGAAGTACCTCACATGATATTAATTGTGGGGATTATTTTCAAATTTGTCCCATAAACTATGTCATTTATGTCACTTTGTCCTCTGATTTCAAAATATACAATTTAATTCCCTCAAACAATTTTGTTTTATTAGCAAGTACCCTCCTTTCATCCAACTCTATTAGTTATTGGACTTTTTGTGCTGAATATTTTTATATTTCTTCCCCAAACTATGTCATCTATGTTATTTTGTCCCCCCCCGACTTTCAAAATATATCACAATGTTCCTTCACTTTTTTGTTAGTTCATAATCTCCTTTCATCCTATTCTTTTTGGCTTAATAACTTGATTTGTGTTTTTCCCAACTTTACGAGACATTTATGTCAAAGCAATCCATACCTACAACTGACATGAATATTGTTTACAACATACCATTTAAATACAAATACAAAGAAAATTTAAGAGGGAGAATAAAAAACAACCCCCGGCCATCCCCAAAAAAAATTCCTTAAAATAATATGTTCTTGTTTTTAAAAGACAACAAGACCTCTATTTTTAAAAGAATTTTGTGGGTTTTTATTTTCCTCGTTAAGCTCTTTTTATTTTAGAGTTAGAATAGCCTATTGCAAAAAATAATATTTTTTTCTTGAACCCTTTTTTTTTTCTTTTCCTTAATCTCTTTTTTGTTTTTTTTTATTTCCTTTAAACTCTTTTTTATGTTAGATTTTTTGGCCCAAAGTTAGACGAAAAAAATATTGACTGTTTAAGCCAAATGGATTTGGAAGGAAGAAGGTTATTTGCAAGGGAAAAAAAAAAGAAAAGACAGAGTACACATTTTGAAAGTCAAAGGACAAAATAACATAAGTAACATAGTTTTTATAGGAGGGTGGGGAATATAAAAATATTCCATAAAAAAAGGTTCAAAAACTAACAAAGTTAAACAGAAGAAAGATATTTGATAACAGAACAAAGTTTAAAAAATTAAATGGTACAATTTAAAAATTCGGGGAGAAAATTACATAAGTGACATAGTTCGGGACAAATGCGAAAATATCCTAATTGTGGCATAAAACTATATAAGTATCTTTGTTTTCATTAATGAAGCATCGCTAAAGAGTATTTTTTCTATTAGCCTATATTTTTTACATCAGCCTTTTGTCACGGCCTTACTTTTCCACAACACGACCATACGGCCTTAGCAATCCCTATGCTAATTTAGCCTTGAATTCTCCCGAACTCACAAAGATAAGGCAAGAATGATGATGATTAAGTAAGAACACTTGAGAGAAAACTAAGGATATGAAACACAAAGAAAGCTTCAATTAGAGTGTAAAAACTTTACAAACTTTAGGAATTGGTTACAACTGAGGGGGGTCTTCCCCAATTTATAGGCCATTAGTCTTCTAAGAAAAATTCTTGGTTTTTATAGAGCATAAGTTATTCTAGAACATTCTAACATATTTTCTATTACATACATGGCCCAGCATATTCTAGAGTATTCTACAACATTATAGTGTGAGTTACATGTATATCAACTGTTTTAAAAAGTTCCAAAGTTCACTAGGGTCTTTCAAAGAGTTTTAAATCTTTTAAAGATTTTTAGATGTTTCTTGCGTATTCTAGACCGGTATAAAACCTTTTATAATATTAGGAATTTTTTAGTATATCATAGAAGTTTTTAAAATATTATAAAATATTCTAGAAGCCTATTACTCTACCAAATTATCTTTGATTTCTCTAAAATGTTCTAGAGTATTCTAATTGATTTCAAACACTTAGAGATCCTAGAGTTTTCATAAGCTAATGGTTAAAATAGGGCAAAAATTATACAGCTTGCGACACTATGCTCTGAATTCAAACCCAAATAAACAAATTATATTTTTCTTCTAATTTCTTGGTAATGAAATTAGCAACATCTATATATGGTATATGTGAACAGAGCTTACGATGTACAAGGGAAAAAAAAAACTCTGATAAATACGAGGTAAACTATAATAATATTATCAATCATTTTAGAGATAAACAGAAAACAGGAATCAAATTGCAAAATTCTCAACCCAAAATAATATATATATATATATACTTATATATCGGTCAAGCACAAGCGCAGGGATTATCGACGACCACGATCTCTGCATCTGGAGCCCTAAAGAAGAAATAGCCGACGGAAAGCCCCAAAACGATGGCCACCAACACGCCGCCGTTGAACGACATGACCGCCAGCATAAGGAGATATCCGATTGCCGAATTCACCCCAAACAGCGCGGCCGTCGCGATTCGCGCGGGACCAAAAGCTCGCCGGCCGCCGAGCTTGAAGAGGAGAGGCGCGTCGATCGACGGCGGAGGAGACTGATTGGCGGTAAGAGACGCTTTGAATCCGAGCCGTCGATCTTCCAGGTACTGGTAGAAAGCGGAGACGAGGAAACAGGCGAGTAAAGTGAGGAGGTAGCTAGGCCATGAATCGGTCTTCCAGTAGTCGATGAGGAGAGTGACGTCCTTGCTCCAGTATAAGGTCATGTGCATCATCTTCAATCGGAGAAAATTAGGGTTTTTTTTTTTTGTGAGAATAAGATAAAAGTGAAGAGAGGAAGGAAGAGAGACTCTGTGCGTTTGATCCAATCCAGTTAAATTTGTTTGCGTTCTCTAATGATAATAGTTATAACGTGACGTTTCCAACTCCCAGTTGGAGACTTCTCCAATCAGTCAATGTGAAATATTCTCCTAACTTATCTATTTCTTTTTCTTTTATTTTTTTTAGGATTTTTACAACGTCAGGTGAAAACATACTCACTCTCTCTCTCTCTCTCTCTCTCTCTATATATATATATATATATATGGGTTAATTGCATATTTTTACCTCATAACTTTAACTTTTTTTTACCTATTTTTTTCTTTAAAAATTATAAAAATATCCTATAAATTATAAAAATTTATTTTAATTTTATCCCTATAAAAAAATAGACAAAATAATATAACTACCTTTAAATAATTTTACACAATATTTTATATATTAAAAGCATTAAAAAAATCTGAAAACAAAACCTTAAATCTCAAAAAAAAAAAAGTCTCAAGTTTTATGAATTTTTAATTTTAAAATATTTTTAACAAATTTCTCAAAAATAAACATATATTTGATAAACAAATTAATTTTATTTAAAGGTATTTTTATTTTATCTTCATGTTTTTCAATTGAAAAAGTCGATAAAATTGAAACAAATTTTTAAAATTAAAAGAAACATATATTTTATAAACAAATTAAGTTTATTTAAAGGTATTTTTATCTTATCTTTATGTTTTTCAATCGAAAAAGTTGGTAAAATTGAAACAATTTTTTAAAGTTCAAAGGAAGAAAGAAAAATTAAGAAATAATGAAAACTAAGAGATATAATTATGTATTTAACCCATATACATATATATATATATATGTCTTTTAATTATTACATTTGTATAAAAAAATAAATTTAACAAGAGTCAGATATATATTTGACATTTAAAGAAAAAGTGATTTTGACAACAGCTTGTGATGATCTTTTTTTTTAGGGCATCTTAAATAAAGTAAAGTACTAAACTAATATGCCAATTTCAAATTTTTGACATCTGAGTGAATGTGATACACTCTAATATAACCTTTCCTTCCGTTAAATTTGACAAAGGTTATAAATATGTCAATGTTAAATTTAACATTTACATGTCAATCTTTTCTATTCAATATTGTTCTTTTTAAATTATTTTGATATCGAAAATTTAGCTCGATTCTTAAAGCTTAATTATTATAAAGAATTTGAAATAATATTGTGCCTTAGAAGATATTATAAAAGAGCATATCAAATATGTCATTTTATCATTTTTTTATGATAAATATAACAATGATGTTAACATTTGCATTCGACATATCTTAGAATACCTTGTAATATTATTCAAGCCACGTATTCAGGGTATTTGGAAGAGGTTTGAACTGTGAATAAATAAATCTGTCACATATTACAGTAAAAAGCTACAGTATAAAGCTCTTACACGCTATAATTTTCAAACACAAACGGTTTAAACTACTCTCCGTGATTATATACAACAGTTTGGAACTCTAGCGGTTCATATTTTGGGGTTATACGTTTATAGGTCCATGATTTTGTTTTTGTTTTTTATTTATTGATGATTGTGTGAGACAATATGAAATTTATTAATATAATTTATGTGAGACTTTGAGTATATGAAAAAAAAAAAATCTACTCTTAAAAGATAGGTGAAAAAAAAAAAAAGCTTACTCTGACTTTACCAATATTCTCTTTATTGTTGGACTCTCTTTATAGAAACAAACTCTTGAAAGATTCCATACAACTTAGCACGGAAAATCTTAAAGTTGCATCCATTTTAATTAGCTAGGCCGTTGCATAGCAAAAATAGCAGTGTCTTTGACTTTAAGTTAAAGATTAGGAAACGTGCAAAAAGGTCATTCCCCCATAAATTCAAGCTTGTGAGGACGCATTTGGCACGTCATACTAACACTCTATATTGTATTATTTAAAAATAATATAATATTTGATAATATCTATATATTGTACTATTTAATACGAAATAAAAAATTGATACAATACTAGTCATGATATCAAATACGATCAAAAACCTTCGTATTAGACCGTATTGTATAATTAAAACCAAAAGTAGTGTATTAATAAACCAATCAAATATTTAAAATATATTAAAAATTGACATAAAAATTGAAGTTTTAGAATGAGATTCAAGACCGGGGTCTGGAATCGGGATTTAAGACTAAGGTTGGGGTCGGGATTCAGGATCGAAGTCGGGATTCGAGGATGGGATTCAGGAAGGTCAGGGGGGATTTAGGACTAGGTTCAAGGGTCGTTTCAAAGTTGGGATTCGAGATTAGGGTCATTGTCGGGATTCGAGACTGGGGTTGAGATCGAGATTTGGGACTATGCTTGACGTTGGGATTCGCGACCAAAGTCGAGGTTGGGATTTGAGGTCGGGTTCAGAATTGGGGACCAAGTTTAGGTCGAGATTTGGGACTGGTTTCAGGGTCAGGGTTGGGATTCGGGCCCGAGATCGGGATTGGGATTCTAGACCAAGATTTAGGACTAGGGTCGTGGTTAGGATTCGGGATAGGGATCAGGGTTTAGATTTGAGGCCAAGATTTGGGACAAGGGTTGGGGTTGGGGTCAAGTTGAAATTCGAGATCGAGGTCGTGGTCTAGATTTAAGGTCAGTGTCGGGATTTAGGGCTGGGGTCAGGGTTAGGGTCGGGGACCAAGGTCGGAGTCGGGGTTGTGATTCGGGATCGGGATTAGGGTCGAGGTTGGGATTCGAGCTAGGGGTCGTGGTCGAGATTCAAGGTCGGTGTCGAGATTTCGAGTTGAGATTTGGTCGAGGTTAGGATTCGGGGTTAGGGTTCAGGTCAAAATTTGAGACCAAGATCGAGATTCAGGGGCCGAGGTAAGGGTCAAAATTATAGACTAGGGTCAAGGTCAGGGTAAGAATTTGAGGCCGGGGGCGAGGTAAGGGTTAGGTTCCTCGAATCCTAAGCCCGACCTTGACTGAATCCTAAATCCCAACCCCAACCTCGATCCCAAATCGCGACCTCGAATCTCGATCCTGACCCTGGTCTTAATTTCGATCCCAACCTCGACCCCGATATCGGTCCCAAATCCTGACCCCAAACCCGGTCCCAAATCTCGACCCTGACCCTGACCTCAACACGGGTTCAGAATCCCGACCTCGACCCCAACCCCAACCTCGACCTCAAATCCTGATGCTGACACCGATTCCAAATCCCGACATCGACCTCGGTCCCAAATCCTGTCATTTACCCCGACCCTGGTCTCGAATCCCAACTCGACCCCAGTCCAAAATCTCGACCCTGACAGTAGACCTGACCTTGACATTGGTCTTGACCTCTACCTTGGGCCCGAATCCTGACCCTGATCCCATATCCTGTCTGCTTCGAATCCTGACCCTAACTCAAGCGTCGAATCCCAACCCCGACCCTGGTATCGAATCCCATCCCCATTCCCAACCTTTGTCCCGAATCCCGTCTCCATCGCCGACCCTGTCTTGAATCTCGATCTTGACCATAGTCCTGAATCCCATCTCTGACCACAACCCTAAATCCCAACCTGGACTTTGGTCCCGAATCTTGATCCTGACTCTTGTCTCGAATCTTAAGCCCGATCTCAGTCTCAAATCCCGACCCTAATCCTAAACCTAAATTTCAACTCTAAAATCATGACACAAATTTACTATATTTAAAGTTTAAATATTAATACAATAAAATACGGTGATGACCAAATATTGTGTAGTGTAATACAACATGTTAATGCAGTGGAAATCAAACAATGTATTATATAACACTAATATAACATAATACAATGTAATGTAATATAATACAATATAATATGGTATGCCAAACATGCCCTAAATAGCTAATTTTATCGGGTTGAAAGAACAAAATATGTCTTATCCAACTTGGAAGAGTGAACGAACAAAATATGTAAATGGTGTTAAAAATCCAAAAGGACATTTGACAAGTCAGTTGGAACTAAAACTAATTAGTTCCAACCAACTATAATGTAAAGCTCTTAGTTGCTACATTAAAAACCAAAAAGTTATTACAATATAAAGCTCTCACATATTACGTTTTTTAAACTAAAATTTTCAGTTCCAACTTCCAATCGGCTTGCTAAATGTCCTAAAAGTAACACAAAAAGTGAACGAACCGGAAATCCAGACAATAATATTGACTCCAACCACCACAAGCGCCACAATTTGATCCTTTTTGCTATAAGAGCTGAGAAAAACAGCTTAAAAGTTTCTGTTTCGTATTAACATCAAATCATGTATAGATCATCGAGCACAAAGACATTTTTTGCTATAAGAAAATATAGCTGCAAGTCAATGTATAAGTGTTGATAATCAGTTATAACTCAGCAATTTACAACAAAGGGCCAATTTTTCTCTCATAGTCTCTCTGAAACCATCCAATATAAATTGCTTTACAGCAAGATATCAGAAACAGTCACTTTGCTAGAGACCAGGTGACAGCGCCGATTGATGTGCTTACCCTGAAGGAGAGGAATATTACATAGATCACTATGAGACCAACTCCTAACATCTTGTTGGGTCGCATGTCATTCTTCGGTAGGACGATGAGTGCCCAAATTAGACCCACCATGAGAAATCCCATTGTATAAAACAAGCTACCATCTTTAGGAACAATGTATGAGTCAGGTCTCTTTGTCCAGGCCCCAAGCAACATTGAGATCCCTAGACCAAATAGAGTGTTAAACATAGGACCGGCATAGCACCCTGACATTGCTATCTGCACACCATCTCCTCCGTTTATTGCAAGCGCCGTATTCGACATTAAATCACCCATCGAGTTTCCCCATGCCAAAACAGTCAATCCAAGGATTGAAGGCTTAATTCCAAAAATTTCACCTAAAGCCACCAGCAAAGCAACAAGCTCATTAGCAACGATGTAGAACCAGACAATACTCATAAAGAATCCACCAAAAACCCATGGAAATAAAAACTTGTGCGGTGGCTGATCAACTCTAGTGTACAAATATGCAAGCACGCCGAATACGCCACCCAAAACAACGCAAATGAAATATGCAATTTCTCCGCTCAGTTTTCCAATGTTTTCTTGAGTGTTCCACAAAAAAGCCAGAAGAATGGGTGCAAATGAAGCACTGGCAACAGCATATGGTTTTGACCACCGCTCCTCCTCAACAATTGGAATAGTCAGCCGTCTGGGAATTGTCAATGGCATCTCCAGCATCGCCAATAATGTAGAACAAGAGAAGGAATTCCCATTTACAGTTTCTCCGTCGTCATTCCAACCCCACAAATTCCGTGGGCTCTCTGGATTAACCTTCAGAGACTGGTTTGAATAAATTGCAACATTTGAAGCCCACATCCACTGGGGTAACTTATTTGGGAGATGTGGTACATCACTTTCATCCTCGGTTTCAAGTAGTGAAGCATACACGGAATCTTCAGCCTCAGTTCCCTGAGAAAATATACTTCCTCTAACAGGAAGCAACGGCGTTACAGCATCTAACCTCAATTTCCTAGCGTGTTTCCTCAAAAGCTCATTAGCAGCAACAGCAAATGCGTACACCACATAAATAGAAACAAAAGCTATCGCACCCCCAATAGAAACTTCACCAACCATCAAGATAATCGTAAGCGATGCAAGCGTACATAGGAAGAAACAGATGTCTCTAATGTAGCATCTCTTATCAATTTGAAACCCCTTATCAGCCACAATGAGAGATATAGTACCCACAACAATACAAGTAACAAAAACAGCTCCACCCAAGACACTATTAAGACCCACCTCGCCAGCACCCTTTCCAACAAAGGCTGCGATACTCGCAAACACATCAGGAGCTCCATTCCCTAGCGGAAGCAGAGAAATACCGGCCACAGTCGCTGGCAACTTCAGCAGACTCGAGAGCTTCTCCAAGGAACAACAAAAGTAGTCAGCCGCAGTATTTCCCAACAGATAGAACAAAGCAGCCATCCAAATTAACAACACTAGATATCCCAAAATGCTAACTTTCTCACAACCACAGTAAAAGAAAGCAATATAATTGAAGAGTCCATCTGAATTACATTCAGGATGAGCCTTCAAATACTCACAGTGGCTCTTATAACCCTCGTGTTTGAACAAGCCAGCGCACGATTTCGGATCATCTAGGGATAAGTCACTGGGATCCGATACGCTAAAAGAAACACCTTCAGCAATTCTTCTGCGAATAACCTCAGTCCGACCGCCATGATCGCGTAAACCCCATTGTCTGGAGCTCAATTGAGAAGGAAATTTACTAGAATTCATCACAAAGCGATTCATCTTGAAGCTATCATGACTATAGAACAAGAAAAACAACGCCAGAGCACAAATTCCACTGAAAACCCCACGAAATCGAGGATTTCCGGCACCAGAAACAAGCTTCGGCGCCATTATAACTCAATCGAAGATCTAGGGTTTCCAATTCTGAGATTGAAACCCTAATTAATTGCAAATTACGGGAACAAATCGGAGGCTTTAATTCCTCAAAAAAGCAATATTTGAAAAAGACAACCGACACAGAAAACTTCACGAGGTTTCGATCATATATAGAGACAACCGACACAGAAAACTTCACGAGGTTTCGATCATATATATAGACAAATTCAATCAAAAAGCATTATCATCTTCCATGGCAGTTCTGCAAGTACCTTGGAGAAAGAATAAGAAAAAAGAGGAGCAACTTCTCGGCAGCTTCTTGGATTTGGATTATTTTATATTCTTCACAAATATCTTGTCACCATAACTCACGAGCAGGAATTAGGACAGTTTTTTTTTTTTTGGAATACTTGTTGGCAATACCAAATCCCACCTTTGGGGTTTTTCCAAATTTGTCAAATGGTTTGCGTTGAAGGTGTAATGTTTAGCCAATCAAACCTTTATTTAGCAGCGTAAACAGAAACAATGAGGGGAAGAGACAAAGAAACTAATTTACCCTTCTTGTCGTTGTTTGTTTTCTCTGTCGTTTTTTGTCCATTAAGTTGTTGTCCCTTGTCGAGTCGGTGTGTCAATTGGTTCTCTAATTTCATGTTGCTTTAGGTTGATCATATTCCTTTCATTTCTTGTTGTTTTGTTGATGCTGCCGTTCCATTTTCTGTCTTTTTTTTGTTGTATTCATTCATTCGATTACTGTCATTTTTATACATTCTTGTCCTTTTGTTTGAGAAAAATCCTAAATCGTCCATGGTTCCGTATTTATCACTCTTGAAATAACTGATGTTGAAAAAGCAATCATAAACAACGAAGGCAAAACTTCTAGCGAAGTGATATCATCAGATTAGCACACTGTTCTTATCTTAAAAAAAAAAAATTGTCGTTTTGGTTTTTTGTGGGTCAAAGATCACATCCGTAACTGACTTGGGCGCCCAGTCCAATCTCACGTGTCATGCAAATCGTCGCGTTACCCGCGCTTGACGGCCCCACTACAACAAACACGTAAGCTTGTCGTTGTCAGATTCAGTACTAATTATCCTTATTTATCAATACAATATTAGTCATTCGCTTCCTTTTTAGCGCATCTTGGCGAGTAACCCACGGCACCAGTTTTTTTTTTTTTTTTTTCCTTCCATATTTCTCATCAAGAAGGTAATGTCTCTCAAATGCGTGAAAACTTTTTTTATTTGTTCTTTTGCTTTGCTCTTTTACAGGTTTTTTTTAATAAATTATTGGTTTCTCGTTTAATTTGTTTTCGTTATCTAGATTTTGCTGAAGGGTGTTTTGAGAGATGGGTTTCAACAAGAAAGAGTACGAGTTTCTGAAGGAGATCGGCGTGGGATCAGAAAACCTCGGCGGTTATGTCAATGGCGAGTGGAAGGCCAGTGGCCCAGTCATCTCTACTGTCAATCCTTCCAACAACCAGGTTCGCCTCTTTTTTATCGCTTTATCTTTTCTCCAGTTTTTTTAATTTTTATGGGTTTTTTTTTTCCACTGATTCTCTTCGTTGATGGTTTTGTTATATGCAAATCCAAAAACTGGATGGCTAGTTTTAGATTTTTTTTTAGAATATGTTTCTGATTTTTTTTTTTGGGATTTAGAAAATTGCTGAAGTGAAGGAAGTTTCAATTGAAGATTATGAAGAGGGACTTCGTGCTTGCAGTGAAGCAGCCAGGAGATGGATGAGTGTTAGTTTTCACTTTTTTTTGGGCTCTTTGATATAATTACTATTTTGAGAGTTGTCCCATAAATTATTTATGTTTTTAGAAGTTATTTCTGGTACTGGTTTCAATTTTTTATTTATTTATTATTATTATTTTAAATGAGTTTAGAATTCTTGAGACAGGTTCCTGCACCAAAGAGAGGTGAGATCGTAAGACAGATAGGAGACGCATTTAGGGCCAAGTTGGACCAGCTGGGTAGGCTTGTGTCGCTCGAGATGGGGAAAATATTGCCCGAAGGAATCGGGGAGGTCCAGGTATGAATATTGATGATTCACTTGTTCATTGGCTAAATGCATTCTTTCAGTTGTTATGAGGTGATCAATTTCAAATTTATATTGTGTGAAAGTACTTTGAGGCTAATCTTAGGGGTTGTTCAATATATATGAGCTGGATTTTTCAACAACTGTCCAATATAGTAGAATTTTGAGTGACTGAAAACTTCTGTATATATATTTTTTTTCCAGGAAGTTATTGATATGTGTGACTATGCTGTTGGGCTGAGCCGACAACTGAATGGTTCTATAATACCTTCAGAACGTGGGTTTGCAGTTCTTAATTTGTCTTTTATTAACTTAATTAGCTTTATAACTTCTACTAACTAGTAAATATTGTATCTTCTGTTGATTTTAGCTTAAACATCGATTAGGTTTTGTGTTTCATTCCTTTTGATGATATATTTGTATTGTCTTTCTTGTTTGCAGGTCCAAATCATGTGATGTTTGAGGTGCAGTCTTGGAACTGGACCATCAAAATCTGAAAGATAGCACTATAAATTCATTTATTTTCTTTTGGGTGACAAACATCAAATATGCTCTGTTGACTATATCGCACATGATTCATATGCAGGTGTGGAATCCCCTGGGAATAGTAGGAGTGATCACTGCTTTCAATTTTCCATGTGCTGTTCTTGGTGTGTTCCTATTGTTTCCCACAGAATTTTGTAGGAATTATGTTGCTTTTCTGTTAATAATGTCATACTTTCATATTTGGAGACATTTTTATGCAATTTTGATGGCTCTCCCTGCAAATATTTGTTGTGCTTGTTTGTGGTTACTGTGAAGCCTTCAAACAAGCATGGCTGTTATCTGTTCTAGCTAAAAAGAAGTGAGGTCGGCCACAATTTTTATGATATAATATGAGCTAAACACGTTTGAATTAGCTCCAAATGGAATTCTGAAGTTTGTTCTGCATGTGGCATGGAGTGATGTAGTAATGATTAATTGTTTGTATTATAATGCTCACTTTCTGCGTTTCCAATCTTAATGTTTCTTTCTGTGGTGCTGTAGGATGGAATGCATGCATTGCTTTAGTCTGTGGAAATTGTGTTGTTTGGTAAGTTTAAGTCCTTGATAATCTGTTAAATTTAGCACTTGTTTTTATATTTACTTTTCACGGATATTCTTGGTTCCATTAGCATGTTTTTTTCCCTTTCTATTCTTTCATCATTCTGTGGTGAGGTGTAATCTACCCAAATATGATATCATAGGCAGGTTAAGTGGTAGCGCCTTGTCTTTTAAATGTGATCGGCTTATCATCTAGTTCTTGCTATCGGGTGCATTAGTACCCTTTTTTTTCAACTCCCTTTTGTGGAAGAGGATGTAGATTATGAAACGACCCGTCATCTTTCGGGCCGTATTTTAACGTTTTTTATTGTCAAAACATTTCATATGTGCTTAACATACCATACTTAATTAATTTTCTTACATAAACTTTTACTTCATTTTCGGAGCAGTCATCTTTACCAACTAACATAAACACCACTGTTAGGAAAGACATTGCTTACTGAATGTACACATGTACAATTATACAAGGTTAGTAAAATCAAAATTTTGCTAACCACATAGTTACATACAATTTTAATACAAAAAAGTCATCATAAGTCCATCTTCCTAGTTAGAATCGACATCCGACATATCACTATTTACTGGATCTATTTTCGGGTTTTCCTCCTCCTCCTCCTCACTAAAGTCAGTAGGTTGATTGTCACTGGCATAGATGGGCTTAGGTGGTCCATGAACATAATCGGGCTCCTCCTCATCATCATCATCCCCATCCATATTTGCAGGAGGATCTTCAAGTGGCGTTGCCACATTTTGTTCTGCATGTAGTATTTCCATAATAAAATCATCTAGACTAGGAAAACTTAGGGATATGGAATCCAGTGTTGTATTTTGTCAAGAAAATCTCGCCATATAAGGTCAAAGACACGTCGTAGGGGTATTTCGGATGGAATCATTGGCGTCATAGTCCGACGAAATCTCATAAGGTCATGAAACACAAAATCACCCATGTATCTTCCCCGTATTGTCTCCAGGCATATATAAAGTCGATAGCAAGTCTGCCTAGATAAATGGATTAACTTGAACCGGTATATCATTAGCAGGTGGTAGTGGTGTAAATTCTTCAAAAATCTGTCCTTTGAAACCTTCCCAGTCACGACGCTGTTCCTCTGGGCCAATCTTGATCCACTATGCTAATGCCTCCCCTATAACCGCGCTGGTGTAAATCCCAATCTTGATCCACTATGCTAATGCCTAGATAAATGGATTAACTTGAACCAGTATATCATTAGTAGGTGGTAGTGGTGTAAATTCTTCAAAAATATGTCCTTTGAAACCTTCCCAGTCACGACGCTATTCCTCTGGGTCAATCCTGATCCACTATGCTAATGCCTCTCCTACAACCGCGCTGAGGCTAATAGGACTTAGAGATGAGGTGGGGTGTGGCGTGAAGCAAAGATCACTTCTATGGCATGGAACCATTCGGTCAATATCATAGGTTTGGCATGACTAAGGAGAAAAAGAATTCCTTGCTAAAGATATTTTTTTTTAAAATTAGGTGACTCACCCACTTAATCATGACTAGGGTTAGTTTGGCATTAAGAGATTGGGCAACATCAAGGGGTGTGGTGGCCTAATCTCAACCATTAAAGTGTCCCCGTGGTGGGTCTCTCAACTTTACACGCTGTAATTTTATACCGTATAGTATTTTTCATACTGTTAAGGTAAAACGGGAGAAATACGTACTTAAGCGATCTAAAATATTCTAACTTACTCTTTTGGTTCACTTTCAAAACCCAAACACAGTATTTCATTTATCTGTGTTTTACTTAAGTAGTGTATTTATACTGCGTCATACCCTTTCACTCTATTTTGGGTTATAGCATGCTTTTTGACTTTATCTAATACTTTAATCATTTATTAATTTATATCACAATACTATGATTAATTGTAATATCTCCTTTGTTAGTGACGATAAGAAATCCTGAACTAAAAGGAATAGAATCCATAGGAATCGGGTTTATGAACCGGGCAATAACCCGACTTAGCAAATAATGTATACGCTTTGACATATAGATTAATAGCAGTAAGTTAGCTAATGACCATAAACTGTCCATATAGGGCACTTGGACGGTTACAGGAGAACTGGAAGTTGGGTTAACGTTGTAGCATACCCAAGTAAGTTCGAACCCCACCTACAGTATAGGATAGAGGGTTTTTGGAAAAAGTATATATATGCAAATGTAATTATGTATTTAATACCTGTAAAGAAATATGTATGATGTGCACTTATTATAAGTAAATAAATCATCATGCATGGTATGATGACCTAAATTAATGGACTGGTAATTAAATCACTAGACAAAGAGAAAAGTGTCGTACCAGCTCCCGACTCAAGGGGAATTCTAAGTAATGTTTTGATCTCGCTTTTACGATGACTCGTGCCATATGGTGCAAATACTGGGCTTTAGTTAAGATTGAAAGATGAAAAGAGTAACGAATATTTATAAGCAAGCGTAAATAGATCATGCGTACAAGTCGGTTATACATGTGAGCTATGTTTGGATTTACTGAGTACTAGCTCACCTAGTTATTTTATGCTGTAGGTAATGCAGCTAAAAGGTCAAAGTAAATTCATTGATGAGCCGGCAACAGTACATGAGCAATGTGTAGATAAGGATATGGATACCGTCATTGAAATGTTTTTGCCCTATATGTATATTAAATAAATTTGGAACTTGTTGTAAAGTAAGTATTAAATATAAATTATAATGTGGTACAAGTAAGACAATTCTTTGGAGAAATGTTATGTTAAGTATACATATATATATAAAGGAGGTTTGTATATGTATGTGTGTATTATTATTTTATTGTAAAAAGATTTTTATTCCTAGATTTGTATAGCTATGTAAGTAAGAAAAGTGTTGAGGTACGACCCAAAAGATAACGGGTCGTGACAGTTGGTATCAGAGCGGGTATCCTACTACACATGGACACATGTTTGTTTGCCATAGCTCAAGTAAGATAGTTTAATTCTAAGTATAAGAATATTAGAATATTAACTTATAAGGGAATATAATACTAACCAAGATAAATGTAGTTGATGGCGGAACCACCTAACGATCGCCATATAGATGCAGATTGAAGAGCCAATGTAGTTTTTCACAATATGGTACCACCTCGTTATTATGGCAGTCGACAACCTATGATATTGATTGAATGGTTCCATGTCAAAGAAGTGATCTTTACTTCATGTCATACCCCACCTCATCTCCAAGTCCTGTTAGCCTCCATATGGTTATAGGGGGAGGCGCTAGCATGGTGGATCAAGATTGGCCCAGAGGAATAGTGTCTTAACTGGAAAGGTTTCAAAAGACAGATTTCTAAAGAATTTGCACCACCACCACTTGCTAACGATATATCGGTTCAAGTTAATCCATTTATGTGGGCAGACTGGCGCTATTGACTTTGTATATGCGTGGAGGCGATATGGGGAAGATACATGGATGAAACTGTTGATCATTACCTTATGAGATTTCGTCGGACTATGGCGCCAATGATTCCACTCGAGATACCCCTACGTGTTTGTGACCTTATATGGCGAGATCTTCTTCATGAAACACAACATCGGATTCAATATCCCCGAAATTTTTTCTAGGCTGGATGATTTTATTATGGAAATACTACATGCAGAATAAAATGTGTTAGCGCCACTTGAAGATCCTCCTGTAGACATGGATGGGGATGACGACGATGAGGAGGAGCCCGATTATATACTTGGACCACCTGAGCCCATCTATGCTAGTGACGATCAACCTACTAACTCCAGTGAGGAGGAGGAGGAAGACCCGGAAATGAATCCAGTAGATAGTGATATGTCGGACGTCAATTTTGACTAGGAAAATAGACTTATGAACTTTTTGTATTAAAATTGTATGTAACTATGTGGCTAACAAAATTTTGACTTTACTAACCTTGTATAATTGTATATGTGTACTTCCGGTAAGCAGTGGTGTTCATGTTAGTCGGTAAAGATGACTGCTCTTGGAATGATGTAAAAGTTTATGTAAGAAAGTTAATTAAGTATGGTATGTTAGCCACATTTGAAATGTTTTTACAATAAAAAGTGTTAAAGTACGGCCCGAAAAATGACTGGTCGTCACAAATTATGTGCTTCATTGTTGCTAAAGGCGTTATGTATTGTAGGAAGGGTGCACCAACAACTCCATTGGTAACAATTGCTGTCACAAAGCTAGTGGCTGAGGTTCTCGAGAGAAACAACTTGCCAGGTGCGATATTCACTTCATTCTGTGGAGGAGCAGAAATTGGTGAAGCAATAGCCAAAGATACACGAATACCCCTAGTTTCATTCACTGGCAGTTCAAAGGTTTTTCGGTTCATACATGTGTTCCTCTTGTGTCTTGTATTTTTTCAATAATGTAACCAATAAGAACACTTCCATCGCCATTGTCTTTAAATTAACTTCAACTTTCCCATGTATAGGTGGGTTTGAAGGTGCAGCAAACTGTTAGCGAGAGGTTTGGTAAATCCTTGCTTGAATTGAGTGGAAACAATGCCATAGTTGTTATGGATGATGCCGACATCGGTCTGGCTGTTCGTTCTATTTTGTTTGCGGCTGTTGGAACTGCTGGTCAGCGCTGCACAACATGTCGTAGATTGGTAAGATTTTTGTGTTTACCATTTTTGCATTCACTGTAAAGTGTTTATTGAAGTTGTTAATACTGAGTTTTTGTTTTGCTTTTGTCTGTGTGCGCTTGGGCACTCTAATTGGGTGCAGTTTCTCCATGAAAGAATATATCAAAATGTATTAGATCAATTAGTTGGAGTTTACAAACAAGTCAAAGTTGGAGATCCTTTGGAGAAAGGAACCCTTGTTGGCCCATTGCATACTCGCACTTCACGGGAGAATTTTAAGAAGGGGATTTCAGCCATAAAATCTCAGGCATGTTTTATGTGTTTTGTAGCTAATTTAAAATCAGAATCTCTTTATTCTATTTGGGTGTAATGTATGACATTGGTAAAATATTATGGAAGCAGGGAGGGAAAATTCTTACAGGTGGATCAGTTATAGAGTCAGATGGGAACTTTGTACAGCCAACAATAGTCGAGATTTCTCCTAGTGCCTCTGTAGTGAAAGAAGAATTGTTTGCTCCGGTTCTCTATGTTACGAAAATTCAGGTGGTTTATACCTTTTTAACATCTTTGTTAACTTTTATTAATGATTTGTTTTTCAGATTTCACTACATTTTTGTGTTTTATAACGTGTAGAGTTTGGAAGAAGCAATTCACTTGAACAATTCGGTACCGCAAGGTTTGAGTAGTTCAATTTTCACACGCAGGCCAGATGCTATTTTCAATTGGATCGGGTGAGTCATAAGTGCCTGAAGATCAAAACTTTTTGAATGCTAAAAAAAAAAAAATTGTTTGGCCCTTTAAATTTTTATGATATCACCCGTCTTCCTGATGTAGTGGACATTCTAAAATTGAAAATACTGCTAGCTTTGCCACGTAAAGTTAGGTTCTCATTTTTCCATGCATCAACTAAATTTTATAGCTAAATATGAGAGAAGAAATCACTTTTCTGAAAAACAAAAGATTTGAAGCTGTTATGTTCACGTACAATTCATTTCAATTTCATGCAGGCCTCGTGGCAGTGATTGTGGCATAGTGAACGTAAACATCCCAACTAATGGAGCTGAGATCGGAGGCGCCTTTGGTGGAGAAAAGGCAACCGGTGGTGGCCGTGAAGCGGGAAGTGACTCTTGGAAGCAATACATGCGACGTTCAACATGGTAAATTCCTTGAGTGTCTTGTCTCTTTTTACTGGTTGCATGGCACCTTGAGGTTTTGTTTCACAATCACTTCAAAATAACTTAAAATCCGTGTTGACAGCACAATCAATTACGGAAGCGAGCTGCCGCTGGCTCAAGGCATAAACTTTGGTTAGGGAATCAAGACATCACAACAAGACAGCAGTTCTATCTATCCTCTGAACTGCAGTCAATTCAAGGCTAGGTGGTATCATGCCAACTTGGATGTGTTACAATTAAACATAAGCAAGTATATTATTTTTTAATGATGTGGCAGTACTGTTCCATGGTCTCATAAAATAAAAGCAGTTATAATAATTGGAATAAGACTTCTTGTGTTTGTCCTTTACTTCCTAATTTGAAATAATACTCTTTCTTAGGGTACAGACTCAAATTTAGGTTAAAAAAAGCTTATAGAAACTTTTTCCATAGTTTTAAAAAGGATCCATAATGGCTAGCTTTGAATATGCTACTCAATTATTCATTCCTCAGTGGTAATGGGAACATAGGCCTATGCAGAGGAGACAAACAGAATGTTGCTCTTTTTATTTTCAATGAACAGAAAGCTTTCTTTATTACAGATTAGGTTAAACTACTTTTGAGAAAGTGCATGTCTCAAAATTCATCCACTATGACCTATAAATCAGTGGATTCGGGTCTTTTTTCAAGTCAAACGGCTGACTAGTAACAGTCGGGAATAAAACAACGCCGAAAGGCCACCTCCCACTCCAACACTTGAGCCCTTGGATTTTGTGATATGATTAGCACCTGATCTCATTCTTTGTTTTTTTTTAATACTTCCGAGAATGATGCACTTTACAATGCCGTTATTAAGCCAAAATTATCGGGCTTATTTTAAACAAAAATCATATGCTTCGTATGAAATGCATGACAAGAATATTCATCATATTTGGGTCCAAGAAAAGAGCAGAAAGAAAAAGCAAGTCTGAGGAAAATTCCTGCTGAATGGTACTTGCAAGTTACAAGCCAGCACGCTAACTTGATTGATTCTCTCTCTCTCTCTCTCTCTATATATATATATATATGTATATATATATATTAAAAAAATCAGGAAAAAAGAAGCAAAACCTTGGACCTAGATAGGGTGTTAATTTGCCTGTCCCTGTTTGGCATTGTTTCGTGGAAGCTATTTTTGTTTTCATAAGAAGTGTTGTTTCAGAGAGAGTTGCAATAGTTTTCTAAAAGTGTTTTGGTCAGGGCTTTCTCTTAAAGTCGGAAAATATCAATATAAAATTTAAAAATTTTATTTTTGTAATTAACGCAGTTCTAAATACTGCCGAAAAGTTGTATTTTTGGCCTCCTTGTTTTACTGCCAAAACCTGAAGCCAAAGCAGGGGCAAATGGGTTTCTTGTCAAACTTGGTATATTCTAGTGCTCAGACTAGGCAGGAAAGTTTTTGGCGAGACATATTCAGAAACTTTTGTGTAGTACACTACTAGTATTACAAAGCAATAGATTAACTTTCTCAGGACCTCAATTTCACTGAAGTAGAGAATTTACTATTGTGAATTTCCTCAAATGTTACATATTTGCAGTTTCAGTTTGTTTTCCTTCCTTCCCTGGGAATGTTCTCAGCAATTTCATTCTCTGTCTTCATCTTTTGTAGATTCAGTTTGTTTTCCTTCCTTCCTGAGAATTTTCTCAGCAATTTCATTCTCTTTCATCATCTTTTGTAGAATCCAGCATGCCCTTTCGAGCTTTGTCTAAATAAGCCTTGTGTCCAACCCAAAAAAAAAAAAAAAACCAGCTAATTATATCTTTATAAAAAAAAAAAAAAACTTGGACCATTTGAAGTAGATTTGTTCTCAAAAACAATAGCACAAACCACAAATCACAAACATTTTTGTGGAAATCATACTAGATTAGACAATATTAATCCAACCTGTAAGAACTTTTCATATCATATAAAATTATTATATTTATATACATTGGGAAATAAGTCATAGAGGAGGAACGACAATCTTATCTCATGTCAGTTACGAGAGCTCATCTCCAGAAAAAGACCATTAATCTAAACTACTATAAATAAATACACAAGAAGAGCCCAAAAAACAGCGTGAAGTTTTTTTTTTTTTTTGTTGAGGTCAACTGGAGAGAGACGAGAAGCAACTACCAGAGCGAAGAAGAGTGGGACCAGGAGGAGAGACCCTTTTGACGACATCAATAGAAGTTGCCGAATTCGAGCGAATGGCTCTGCTGGCTCCTCTTGGGGAGTCGAGGCTTCGGCGGAAGATTTTTCCGATGGCGGAGATGGGGTGATGGAGGCTATGATCGGTTTGTTGGGAGGAGGATCTGAAGTTGGAGCAGAAAGAGATGTGTCGTTTAAGAGCCTCCTCGGTGGAGATAAGGCGGTCGGAACGGAGGAGCTCGTCCTTGACGGCCTCGACGCAGAGGCCGCAAATCCAGAGGCCGTGGTAGCGGTCGCGGACGCGGGAGATGTAGGCGGGAGTGCACTCCTCTGTGAAGCCGCACGACTCGCATTTCACGCATTCCACTTCTACTGGAGGAGGGACAGAAGCTTTGCTACTGCCTGCTGCCACCGCCGCTGCCGCCGACTCTGAACCTGTTGATGTTGTTGTTGTGACGGCCATTGCTTCGTCTACTAGACAGCATTGAATTTATGATCCCTCTGTTTTTCTCCCTTAAGCCTAGACTAGCTCTCTCTCAATCTACCTATCTGGCTCTGAGGAATAGATAAGAGTTACTCAAGGTTTATATATAATGTGGGTCCCATGTATGTTTTTGTTGTATTTGGGGGAGCGTTCAACAGCAAAGGATATTCATCGGTGGTGTACATTTTCGAAAGTTAGATATGGTCAAGATTATTTTAAAATAAAATAAAATAAAACTATGTAAAATTTGACAGATTCTGACACAGATAGACATAGTTAAAAATTACACCCTATCTCGTAGTTCCATATTTGTAATGGAACACAATTTTCTCACCATAAGTTATCGGAAAATTGTCGAATAGGGTGAAAAAAAAAATTATGCAGTAGCCTAGTAGGATATGAGAGGAAAAAACGTTATCAGTAGGGTTTATTTCTTGTCCTTAGCAAATGCAAGTTCTACATAGTTTACATGTAGAAGTAGAAGGTGTAACATGGTGAATATTCGCTTTAGAAAGTTTATATGATGGGTAAATTCTCTATAGATACATCTTGACAAAATCATTATTAGACGAGATAAAATATAGAAAAATCCTTTTTTTCTTTATCAGGTTATCACCTCCCTACTCATAAAAACTGTAGGCCCCAATATAATATTTAGTGTATTTTTTAGATTATGTTTTACTGATTTAGAAATAATAGGGTAAAATCCTCGTAAGGTTAAATAGGATTGCTTTGGAATATAATATTAGAATCTTTACCTTTGCATGGTATATATGGGACTAGTAACTCCCGAAGAACTTTAAACAGTTTAAACGTTTGTTTTAAATTGTTAGATGATCACATTATAATTATACCAAATTAAAAAGGTATAATAATTTAATGAAAGTTAGAGTAAAATATGAACACTGAGACAAATGTCTTGCTGTAAAATTCTAGAAAACCCATCTCAGGTTAGCCCAAATGGTAGAGGTTGGGGTGAGGAGTAGAAGGTCCCAAGTTCTGAAAGGTGCACATGGGATACTTACTTAGAAAAAAAAAAAAGTACACTCTAAAAAAAAAAGAACAAAGTAGTGTCCTAATAGTATGCAGTTTCTCAAGAAAAAATGTTAAATATAAAAAGTATAACAAACAGAAAAAGTATGAAGATATAATGAAATTTAATAAATACTTCACCATTTAGAACTACATCAAACTGGTAAGGTATTTAGTTTTACATACTCAATCAAAAGTTTTTCAGAAACCATAACGTTGAACCATGTCGTTGCAATTTTGAAGTCTAAAATGTTCTTTTTTTAAAAAAAAAAATAGAGAGAGAAATGGGAACATTTAAATTTAGGAGCTCAATGTTGGAGGTTAATGTGGTTCGTAGTGTTCAGATTAAGGGTACGACCACCATAACATACTTTTGACATAATTTGATCCTTCAAAAAATAAGTGGTATCTATCCATATGTGTAGCTTAACAAACAGTCCTCAAGAATTTTACCAAAGATATTCTTAAACCAATTCCAATACAAATCTCAACGCAAAACAATATTTAACACTATGAAAAGAACAAATTTATGTTGTTCTATGTTGTACCTCAATATATAATGTCACATTTAATTTTTGTTATAATTATTGAGCTTTGCATCTTGTAAAATGAGCATTTAAAAAGGTGTTTGGGAAGTGTGGTTAGAAATAAAAATTTTGAACTAAAAACTATAGTATATGAGAGTTTTATACTGTAACAACCAAAAGTTTTTGCTAGAACTAATTGTGTCAGATACTACATAAATTTAAAATATTTTAGCGGTAAAAGTGTATTTCAATACATCAACCAATAATAATCAAATATCAAATTTTAGCATATATTATGGTTGGTTTCAAATTTGACACATGAAATTTAATACAAAAATAACAACGCATTGTATAATAATTTTCTTATTCAAATACCAATATTCTATTGAGACCAATTTGACAGTGATGCTCGAATTGAGGTTTTTTGGTCATAAATTTTGTCACTGTTAAGCCAAGGACAATGATGGTTCTCACTTATTTGTGTGTATATATAGGTATTTGAAAAGTATGATTAGAACTAAAACTTTTAAACTAAAAAAATATAATATATAAGAGCTTTAAACTATATTTTTTTTTATCATTGTAACATGTGAGAGCTATAACGACCAAAAATTTTAGTTAGAACTGAGCTTGTCAAATACCTTTATAAAGAGTGGTTTCATTAATATGGCTTCACGAGATTAGAGGTCATGCTACAACTTCCTTTCCATTTTGGCAACGTGCCTCAAAAACTCCAATCATTGACAGTTTAGGCTTGTATGATTGATGAGGGCTCGGTATGGAAAGCCTGCTCCGCCCATGACTAACCAGCAATCGCCAATGACAGAGGGTGGCAAGTCAATGCATTGAACCAAAAGGGCTGTCCAAAGCGCTTCAATTCACATATTCAATTGTTAATGACATCCACCACATAATAGAATAGGACGATGTTGACTTTGCAATTCCACTTAAAACTGAATACTTGTTTGAAAATACAGTAGAAACTACTAAATATAATTTTAATTAAAATTGTTATAGTATTTTTTTTTACAAAATTTAAAAAAAAAGTTAGTTGAAGCTATATTTCCTACAAAAGATTTAATAATAAAGTGTAATAGTCGACCTTGATTTATAACAAGTGCGAAAACCTTATCTGTTATTACATCTTATGAATTCTTTGGTCCTATTTGTAGCGTTTTATGCAATCCATACTCTTTTTGTTCTGATTGAACGAAAAAGAGTTATGAGAATTAGATAAAATTAGGTAGCTAAAGAAGTTGCGTTTGCTAAACGTTTTCTTTCTGTGCACGTAATGTTATATTACTGACAGGTTTTCTATTTTGGTAATCATACTTACAACTGCAATCTTGTTCCCAGTATGATTAGCCAAAACAAAAACAAAGAAAGAAAGAAAAACTTTGAAGGCGTTTGAAAAGTGTGGTTAGAATTGAAATTTTTAAACTGATTATAAAAAGTGAAAGCTTTAAACCTTTTTTTTTATTACTATAATATATAAGAGCTTTACACTGTAGTAACCAAAAGTTTTGCTTAAAACTGATTTCATCAAAACGCCCTTCTTATATTTACTATGGGGCTAATCAGTAATTTGGAATAATTGTCTGAGTCATGATATATACTAAATTGGTCCAAAACCATGAATTTAGACATGCTTTTATAGAACAAAATTGGATATGTAATCAATTATTTACATTAACCGTATCTGTACCACAAATATATCCTCTACCACAAAACCTCACTGAAACAGAACTCTATATGCAACCCCCCAATGGCTTTGAAAAAAACTGCAGTGCAAGCAGTTTTAAGCTTTGTGATAGTTTGTTTGCTTGCTTTTGTACTTCAAGTTCTCTTCTTCTCTCCAATATCACCAGATTCACTTGAATTTCCTCCACCATCTTCTGCTCTTCCTCCAAATAACAAATTACAGGTAAAAAGACGAAACTCACTTAATTTACTAGTTACATGGCAGTGTATTTATGTGTCTTCAAAAGGGTTGTTTATTTGGTTTTAGAACTATTTGTTTTGAATCTCTTTAGGGAGTGATTAAACTTGGAGAAGGATTTCTCACTGGCCCAGAAGATATTTCCGTTGATGAAGAAAGTACAATAATCTACACAGCCACAAGAGATAGCTGGCTCAAAAGGCTTCACAAAAATGGAACCTGGGAGAATTGGAAGTTGTTGGAAGGTCACAGTCTTCTTGGAATCACAACAGCAAAGGAATTAGGAGGTGATCTTATTGTGTGTGATACTGAAAAGGTAAAGAATATATTAAGCTCGCTCTCAAATGAAAGAATGCACAGAGTTTGAGAAAATTAGATGGTGGTTTTTTGTAATCTGCAGGGATTGCTCAAGGTTGGGGAATATGGCTTCTCGGTTATCACTACTCATGTTAATGGGTCCAAGATAAGGTCAGCGAACATGCATTACATAGATCTATGGACTATGATCACTTTAAGCATATAATGTGTTTTTAGTACCACCAATCATGTTATGGTCGTATCATACAGGTAATTTATGACGTCTTAAATGATGTAAAAACTGGTATGATTCATTGAAATTTGAGCTACTTTGAGACTAACAAACAAAAAGTTTAAATGATCCTTGTCTTTATAGACTATATCGAGTGTTGGAAAACGTTACACGGTGTGATCATATTTAACTGATTGTACTATACGAGGATTTCACGTTTCCAAGTCATATTTCACGGGCTACTGATATAGTGTTAATTACTTACAAAAGGTCTTTTCTTGTGTTTGAGAGATGAATTCAAATTCATAGAGTTGTCAAATGCTGCAACATAAAATAAAAATATACTATAATGTAAAGCCCTCACATGCTCTAATGTTTAAATTTGATTTGTTAAGTTCAAACCATTTCATCCGAAACCTTGTTTATGCATTTCTCTTTTTTTAAAAAAAAAAGTTTGATAGATAACCCAATTAAGAGAAGCAATCCAAAAGATTATCTAACATGTTTAAACTTTGTTTTTCCAAACATTTACCAGACAGTTTTGCCCTCCAAGTATTACTTGTCTAAAATCGGCCTTGATAGCGATGGATGTAATGACGGAGACAGGGTCACCTAGTTTTTTTTTTTTTTTAATTACAAATAGTGGTTTTAATTTTGAAATATTAAATATCTATATAAATTAGACTAAACCATCTTAAATTAATAGTTCTTTATGTGTTAATGTAATCTTGATAAAAAAAAAATTTGACCTCCTATCATTAAATTCTGGTTCCGTGATTGAATGGATGCATAGCTCTCAGTAACACCGCTTGAACAAGCAATCATCTGTGACCCAAGTCGTTTCACAACAAGAAGTGTCTCTAAGAGTGGGAGTAATTCCATCCAAGTTTTTATAAAAAGGACAATACGAGAACCGCGTGATCATCACTTTGAGATTATCCATGTGCAACGCATGCCAAATTCTTGCGATGACGACACAGAACAAAAGGGCCATCACATTTTTCTTTTTCTTTTTCTTTTTCTTTTTTAGGTGTTGTATATGTTGCAGATGTAGAACCAAATCAAATCAACACTCTAGCAAAAATGAAAAAAAAAGAAGAAACGCACCGCTTGTGAGACAGAGAGGCAGCGCCGGCGCTGGAACAAGAGCGCCTAGGCGCTGGTTGAAGGGCGCCACGGCGCTGGGCATGAAGCGCCATGGCACTGGGCATTGAGCGCCACAGCGCTCCTTTCGAGTACCGAGGTGCTGTGTTGCGCTATATTTTTTGAGTCAGAGTCGAACTCAAACGCTCTAAAAAGGGGAAGCTACTAGGGTTTCTCATTAGTTGCTATTTTTCTCTTCCTTTGAGTATAAATAGACATAAGGTGGCTAGAGTTGTGTGTGTGTGATATTGTGAGTGGCATTATTCTGTGTGAGGCATAGTTTTTGAGAGCTCCATCCTTGAGAGAGAAAAAATTCCCACTGGGTGCTAGGTAGAAGAGAGTTTTGGTAAGCACAATTTGAGAGTGTATGAAAAACTTCTCTTGTAATCTGTAATCTCCTTTATCATAGTGGAATTTGCAGCTGGCAGAAACAAGACGTAGTTTCAATTTTGGACGAACTTGTATAAAAATTTGGTGTCTTTCTTTTCTTCTTTTCTCCAATTTCTTTTCTACAATTATTCGTTCTTGCGGTCCTTGGAATTAGGAGACGCCTAATTCCCCAACAACTGATATCAGAGTGGAGGTTTTGATCAAGAATGATGACGGGAGAAGAACGTTTGGCAGCCGGTATCACCAAATTCGATGGTTCAGATTTTTTCTATTGGAGGATGCAAGTAGAAGACTACCTCTACAGCAGAAAACTACACTTGCCCTTGGATAATAAGCCTGAAAGCATGAAGGATGAGGAGTGGAACTCCTTGATAGAGAGGTGCTGGGTGTGATCCGTTTGACCCTATCGAAGAACGTGGCCCACAACTTGTGAAGGAGAATACTATAGCAGGGATGATGAAAGCTCTGTCAGAGTTGTACGAGAAGCCCTCGACCAATAAAAAGGTACATCTGATGAAGAAGCTCTTTAATTTAAAGATGCCTGAAGGTGCCTCGGTAGTAGAGCATCTGAACAGTTTCAACACCGTCTTGAACCAATTGGTCTCGGTAGAGATTAAATTTGATGATGAGTTCAATGCCTTAATCCTCTTGGCCGCGTTACCGAATAGTTGGGAACCCATGAGGGTGGCCATTACAAATTCGATTGAGAATGCAAAACTGAAGTTTGTTGATGTCAGAAATTCTATTCTGGCTGAAGAAGTTTCCAGGAAGGACTCAGGTGAAACCTCAACGTCGAACTCGGCCCTTAATGTTGATAATAGGGGCAGGAAACTTAAGAGGCATTCCAACAACGATAATGGCAGGAGAGGCAAGTCGAGGAATGAGAGAAGCAAGTCAAGGAATGGTAGGACTATGGAGTGTTGGAATTGTAGGAGAAACGGCCACTTGAAAAAGAATTGCAGGGCTCCAAGGAAGAATGAAGATAAGAGCAATGACGCTGCTAACGCCACCACGGAATAGGCACAGGATGCCTTAATCTTGTCTGTTGGCAATTCTTTTGATTCATGGGTAATAGATTCAGGAGCATCATTCCACACCACTACACACCGTCATATCCTAGAGAACTACGTTGCCAGAAATCATGGTAAGGTTTATCTTGCTGACTGAGAACCTTTAGATATTGTTGGTATTGGAGATGTTAGTTTGAAAATGCCTAATGGGTCTGTGCAGAAGATTCATAAGGTGAGACATGTTCCCAAACTAATGCGCAACTTGATTTTAGTGGGGTAACTAGATGATGAAGGACATAAAGTGACCTTCAATTATGGAGGTTGGAAAGTCACAAAAGGAGCAATGGTTGTTGCTCGGGGATGCAAGGTGGAACTCTCTACATGAACTTTAGTTGTAGAGATACCATAGCAGTTGTTGATTCTACTGCCAATACCGAGCTATGGCACTATAGGCTCGGTCACATGAGTGAGAATGGAATGAAGGTGCTTCACTGTAAAGGAAAACTGACAGGATTGAAAACTGTTGATCATAGTTTATGTGAAGCCTGCATCTTTAGGAAACAGAAGAGAGTTAGTTTCTCAACAACAAGTAGAGAGCCCATGTCTAGGAAATTGGAGCTAGTTCACACTAATGTGTGGGGGCCTACGCCGGTGACTTCCCTTGGTGGCCCAAATTACTATGTGATGTTCATTGATGACTTAAGCAGAAAGGTATGGTTTTGCTTTCTGAAAAATAAATCTGATGTCTTCGATGCTTTCAAGAGATGGAAAGCCATGGTGGAGAACGAGACAGATTTGAAGGTGAAGTGCTTGCAATCTGACAATAGGAGAGAATATTTAGATGATGACTTCAGGCGGTACTGTGCTGAGAATGGAATAAAGATGAAGAAAACCATTCCAGGGAAACCACAACAGAACGGGGTAGCTGAGAGGATGAACATGACTTTAAACAAGCGTGCTAGAAGCATGAGGTTGCATGCAGGGCTGCCAAAGTCGTTTTGGGCTGAGGCAATTAATACAACAGCTTATCTGATCAACAGAAGTCCATCTACACCGCTGAAGTTCAAGCTACCGGAGAAGTATGGAGCGGCAAAAAGGTTGATCTCTTTTACTTGAGAGTGTTTGGGTGTATTTTCTATGTCCATATTGATCCTATTGCTAGAAGTAAACTGGATGCTAACTCAAAGAAGTGTTTTTCGGTTAACTATGGCGGACTTGAATTTGGTTATCGCCTTTAGGATGATCAAAGTCGAAAGATTATCAGGAGCAAGGACGTCATCTTCAATGAAGGTGTTATGTACAAGGACATAAACAGCACTGACTCCAGGGGTTTAGGTTCTGAAGACAAGAAGCCTTAAGTGATTCCATTAAAGGATCTTCATAAAATAGAGGTGTAAAATCCAGAAGTTGAAGACCAAGAGAATATAGGTCCAGAAGGAAGCTAGAATACTCCTGCTGCATCTGTCAGGAGATCTAACAAGACAATCAGACCGCCGCAGAGATACTCTCCTTCTCTGCATTACATTTTTTTGACCGATAGAGGTGAGCTAAAGAGCTATGATGAAGCTGTGGAGGCTGGAGATTCGATCAAGTGGGAGTTAGCCATGAGGGATGAGATGGATTCTCTAATATCCAATCAGACATGGCAATTGACAAAATTACCAAAGGGCAAAAAAGCCTTGCACAACAAGTGGGTATACCGGATTAAAGATGAATCTGATGGCAGCAAATGGCATAAGTCAAGGCTGGTGGTAAAAGGCTTTTAGAAGAAAGAGGGCATCGACTTTAATGAGATTTTTTCTTCAGTGGTAAAGCTAACTATGATCAGGACGGTACTTGCGCTAGTGGCAAATGAAGACTTGTTCTTGGAACAATTGGATGTTAAGACAGCTTTTCTCCATGGTGACTTGGAGAAGGAGATCTACATGAAGCAGCCACAAACAAGCTCCTAGGTAGTGGTACAAGAAGTTTGACGGTTTTATGTGCAGCAATGGTTTCTTGAGGTGTCAGGGAGATCACATTTGTTATGTGAAGAATTTTGGTGACTCCTATATCATATTGTTGCTATATGTCGATGACATGCTGATAGCAGGAGGTTGTAAATAGGAAATTGACAAGCTGAAGAATGAGCTGTCAAAGGAGTTTGCAATAAAGGATTTGGGTGCTGCAAAACAAATCCTTGGGATGAGAATAATAAGGAATATCAATAGTTTGAAACTGTCACAGGAAGAATATGTTGAAAAGGTGTTGAGCAGATTCAACATAGGTAATGCGAAGCCTGTGAATACACCTTTGGCCAGTCACTTCAAGTTATCAAAGGAGCAATCACCGATCACGGAGCAGGAACGAGACCACATGGCCAAAGTACCTTATGCTTCAGCAATAGGCAGTCTAATGTATGCCATGGTTTGTACCAGACTGGACATTGCACATACAATGGGAGTTGTGAGTAGGTACATGAGCAATCCAAGAAAATAGCATTGGGAGACAGTGAAGTGGATTCTCAGATATCTGAGAGGTACTGTGGGTTTAGCACTATGTTTTAAGAAGTCAGACTTGGGACTACAGGGCTATGTAGATGCTGATATGACTGGGACATTGATGGTAGAAAAAGTACTACCGGTTATGTCTACACTTTGGGTGGAACTGCAATTAGTTGGCTCTCGAAGCTGCAGAAAATAGTTGCACTTTCTATAATAGAAGCAGAGTATATGGCAATGACAGAAGCGAGTAAGGAGATGATTTGGTTGTAATCGTTTCTGGAAGAACTAGGTCACAGGCAGGAAAGGAGTGCATTACACAGTGACAGTCAAAGTGCCATTCACTTGGCAAAAAATCCTACATTTCATGCTAAGACGAAGCATATACAATTGCGGTATCACTTCATCAGGTCGGCTTTGGAAGATGGAGTGTTGAAACTTGAGAAGATTCTTGGGAGTCAGAAGCCAGCAAATATGTTCACCAAGATGGTTTCGATCGAGAAACTGAAGTTGTGCACAACTTCAGTTGGGCTTCTCCGTGCGGCATGAGAAGTTATTGTCGCTGTAGTGGAGACTTGGTGATTGATTAGTTTTCAAGTGAGAGATTGTTGTAGATGTGGAGCCAAATCAAGTCAACACTCTAGCAAAAAGGAAGAAAAAAGGAGAAATGCACCGCTCGTGAGGTAGAGAGGCAGCGCCGTGGCTCTGTCAGGAGAGCGCCGCGGCGCTGGAACAAGAGCGCCTAGGCGCTGGTTCAAGGGCACCTAGGTGCTGGGCATTGAGCGCTGCGGCTGTGTTGTGTGCTATTTTTTGAGTCAGAGTCGTACTCAAACGCCCTAAAAAGGGAAACTACCAGGGTTTCTCATTAGTTGTTATTTTTCTCTTTCTTTGGGTATAAATAGACATAAGGTGGCTAAGGTTGTGTGTGTATGACATTGTGAGTGGCAGTATTCTGTGTGAGGCATAGTTTTTGAGAGCTCTAACATTGAGAGAGAAAAAATTCCCACTGGGTGCTAGGTAGAAGAGAGTTTTGGTAAGCACAATTTAAGAGTGTGTGAGAAACTTCTCTTGTAATCTGTAATCTCCTTCATCATAGTGGAATCTGCAGTAAGCAAAAACAAGACATAATCTCAATTTTGGACGAACGTATATAAAAATTTGGTGTCTTTCTTTTCTTCTTTTCTCCAATTTCTCTGTCTGCAATTATTCGTTCTTACAGTCCTTAGAATTAAGAGACATCTAATTCCCCAACAGTACATATTGTTGGTGTTAGGACCTCATGTAGCTCTTTACAATGAGGAGCAAGGTGGAATCTTTTTTTGTTTGGGGACCGATTGTTTCTTCTTCACATCATGGTTTCTTGTTGGTATCTGAGGTTGGCTGTTGCAATCAAAGTCTTGTACTAGCACAACTTTTTTTTTTTTCCTTTCTTTTTTGCCCTTTCCACCTCTGGACTTAAAACTTTTGTTTGCATTTTCAACTTGGCATAGTCTGGGGCCAGAGATATAGAAAACATTTTTGTTTCTATATTAAAAAAAAAAAGAGAGAGAGAGAGAAGAAGATTTGGATTGGAACTGGTCCATTTTGTGTTTGGCCCCATGATTGTTCCACTAATGTAGAGTTTTCATGGAGGTATATCAATCTAAAGTATGGACCAAAGGTTTCTGGGGGGAAGCCAATTCTGGCACAGGGTTCATTTCGAGAAAATATTCCCGCGCATGAAAATGTAAACTTAATACTTATGTTTCTTGTAAAGGGTCCAGGTCACCTCATTGGACCAGTGCAGACCCAGTAACCATACCAAGTCTGAACAATTTCAGATAAACGAGCAACTTTATTTTCATGAAAGAAAAACTTGTTGAGACATGGTGTCTTTTTCCCTTGTAAACTGATATGCATGCCACGTTTTTCCTGTCCCTATGCACTTCCTTGTTCAACAAAATTGCCGGCAGTGTCACGTACTGCATGGCGCGTGAAACTTAAGCACGTGATGAAACCAAACTTATCAATTTAGGGTTTGTCTCGAGTCTTTCATTCACGGTAAGATGTAGAAGTTAAAGTATAACAAGATATTTTCTTTATGTAACACGATTTTGGGAAAGTGTAAGGAGGAAAATTATTACTTGTTGTTACACAATTTGTAAAATAATTGTGTCACGCTCAAATTTTTAGTGTAGTCCTTAAGCTTTTGTTTATAATTTTATCATATATTAATGCATGAATGTAGAAGCATACTTGTCATTTAGTTAATTAGACAGAGATCTTTTCAACTAAAGAAAATTTGGGAGTCCAACATTCAGTTTCAAGTTGATCAATGTGCAACAAAAAATGAATAAATAAATAAAAACACAAAACAAGGTTTCCTGAGGTAGAACAATGCAAATGACTTCTTGTTTGAATCAGTTTTGCAAATGATGTGATTGAAGCATCAGACGGTAGTCTGTATTTCAGTGTTGCAAGCACCAAATTTGGACTCCAGGATTGGTATCTAGACGTTCTTGAGGCGAAACCTCATGGGCAGCTGCTCAAGTACGACCCATCATCAAAACAGACTTCCATTCTGCTCGATGATTTATGTCTTGCTAATGGTGTTGCTCTCTCTGAAGATCAAGATTACCTGGTGGTTTGTGAAACCTGGAAGTAAGCTTGTTGTTACACTTCTTATAGCACAAAAAAACAAAAATAAATTCAAAAGCTCTCACCATTTATTACTCAATTAGTCGTCCTAGTTCTTTATTACCAAGAATAATAAAGTCATTGAAGAAAATAAAAAATAATGGTTTATCCTTAACGAGAGTTATGTCTAATTTAATTGCAGCAGTAATTCACTATGATAGTAGAGGACTTCGATTGGACAGTATATCGAAACAATAATTAGGCTTCACAACTCAACATAACCAGCTGTATCTTGTTGATCACAGATTTAGGTGTCGCAAGTATTGGCTCAAGGGAGAGAAAAAAGGCAAAGCGGAAATCTTCATCGAAAATCTTCCTGGTGGACCTGACAACATCAATCTTGCCCGGACGGGTCTTTCTGGATTGCTCTACTTCACGTAAACATAAAATTACTCTTGAGCAGTTTAACATGAAAGTTTCATTATGAAATGAAAAGGATAACCGGATTATGACCATCTAACCGGATTATTCACTTTGTGTGCCATACATATAGCTGACGTCTGAGGGGCTTGAGTTTGTGCACGCTTCTAAGGTGATCAAGAAATTCATAGCAACTTTTCCGAAACTGGTTGACCTAGTCAGCGGTGTTAAACAAAGAGCAACAGTAGTGAATGTGGCGGCTGATGGAAAGATCACCAAGTATTTTGATGATTCTGAAGGAAAGGTGATGAGTTTCGTTACAACAGCTATAGAATTTGAGGATCATCTTTACTTGGGAAGCCTCAACTCAAACTTCATTGGGAAGTTACCCCTGAAAGCTGCTGATTAGTAACTAGGAACGGATGTCTGTCATGTATATGCATCAATAAAGCAAAGAAAATGGTGACAAGTATCAAACACTACTATTCCAAATAGCTTAAAATGAAAAGAATTTCTATGGCCTTTTATCTCCATTAGGGAAGTTAATTTTAATTACTTGATCAATGATGAATGAACAGATCATATTTATTCATAAAAAAATAAAAAATAATTATAAAATCATATTTGAGAAGCATGCAAAATTAACATAAAGCCAGGGCTTATCAGAAGTTTTTCATTTGTTTCCCCAAGCAGTATAGCTGTTCATTGTCTTTGAATTTAAAATTCTAAGAAAAGTGACAACTGAACTTGTTTGGGGACTCATTGTTGTCCGATTTGTAAAGCTCAGATTTTCTTGAGAACTTTAGCGACTTAGGTTAGCCACAGGGAAATAAAATGAAGCACCTAACAACATATCCTGACAGACCAAGAACTACTAATTACTTAATATTGCATTTGGTGTATGTATGGGGAATTTTGTGATGCAAAAATCATATGCTGATGTGTGGCATTAATGTTATGTAGCATAGGAAACTTGGTACTCTGTGGAAAGAACGTTAATGACGAGAAATTTGACGATAGAAGAATAATAAAACGACCACCCACGATGGCTAAAAGCGAGAATATATTCGATAAACGACATTGAGAGGCCACACCACAGCAAATTGAACTAAGCAAACTGAGAAAACGACATGATTGGAGGAACGACAATAAAAGAGAAACTGCACAGTTAGATACTAAAACAGTGAACAACCTTAGTGAATCGAATAAAACAACACTAATTCCAACAAAAGACATGACTAGAAATCGACACGTATTGAAACGACAATAAACTATGACAACATTGAATTTAAGAGCTAAAAATACCTATAAACGATATTTATTTGACTGAAAAACGACAAAAATTTATAAAAATCGACGGCCACGCAGTATGAACACATTTACTAGAAAGAAACAAATGGAAGCGAAAATAAAAAATACAAACGCCACAGAGCAAATAAACAACAACTGGTTAAATATTAGAAAACGACATTTATTGGGGTACGAAGTGTTGACATTTAATTTCCAAAGGACTTACAAAAATAACTTCGAAAATGAAAACTTGTATTAAAAAAATACTTCAAAACAATGCTTTCTCAAAAAAAAAAAAAAAGGGTACTAAATTAAATTTAAAGCTTAAATCTTTAGTGAGGTACGTAAAACACCTAACTGGTGCAACATCAGAATTTTGGACCCCCAACGATTATTAAATTTTGTTTAATTTTGAAGTGATCTTATTGTTTAAAGCTGCGATGCACCGACAATAGTTTTTCTCCACCTATGTAATCTTCCAATTGTAAAAAGGGGATAAGATTAGAAGGATATTTGACAAAACCAATTTCAAACAAATTTTTTGTTGTTATAGGCATAAAGCTTCCACGTACTATAATAATTAAAAGAAATAAGTTACAATATATTAAATATTTTAGTTCTAACCACATTTTTTAAACATCTTATAAAAAAAACAACAAATGTCAGCAACTTTCTTAACTGGAAACATATAGTGTATTTGAGAACATAGTTAAAACTATTATAGCCTATTTGATATTAGTTAGTTTTAACCAATTTTTAAGTTATAAATAGTATAAAGCTCTCACATACTATAGCAAAAGCAAAAATGTTGTTACAGTGTAAAACTCTTACATGTTACAGTATTTATAGTTTTAACTAATAATTCTAATCACTGTGCCAAGTGCCTTAAGTTAAAACTAAAATATTGTAACATGTAAAAGCTTTATACTATGAAATATTTTTATTTTACACTATAACACGTGAGAAGTTAATATTATAATAGCTACAACTAAGAAATTGTACTGTTTGATAAATGGATTCAAATTAGTGATTTATTTGCCTTAGTGTAATTTGAATTAGGATTCGAGTTAGTGATTTGAATTATTATCCGAATTGACGTTTGGATGTGCATTTAAGTTTTAATCTGAGTATGGAATAAAATTGAAATTTGTATTTGGAAAGATAGCGAAAATAATTTTTGATTTATCAACAAATCTAATAAAATCTTAATGTTAATGATCCTAAAAAAATTCAATAAGGATCTTAATTTATTCATCTCTTCACTAGGAACACAATGAAAAAAGAATCATCTCAATTAGATAACAAATGAGAAAGTTATGATTTTTTTCTTAAATATAGAATAGAGAATTTTAGTTTTTGTAATAGTAAAGATATTCGAGTATCAAAAATTTAACAAAAAGTTAAAACTTTAAAAATTTAGATTTTTTATGCTCAAAATATTTAAATTTTAAAGAAACAAACACGTATTTAAAAAATTCTTACAACTTGAAATTTAAATTTAAGTATAAAAAATTTAAAAAGTTTTTGAAACAAATCGACCTACAAGGACTGCGAACACACTCTAATGTTGAATTGTCAGCTCCAATAAAGACTGCAAACGACAAGTGCTATTAAAAATACAAGTTGGAATCGAAAAAATGGTAAGCTGACGTCGTTTTCCAACTGTCTGCCCTGTGATTCGTGAGCTTCGCGGGAGAAATGTTGAATGAGAAAGAGCCGGTGCAATGTTGATGATCACATGAAATAAACAACACCTGTCCTATTGTCCAGACCGGCATAAATTTCCCTTTTTTATATCCTCCAAAAAAATAATACAATTATCAATATAAATTCCATAAATCCAATAAACAACCGCAAATTCAAAAAGAAAAAAAAAATCAATCGTAAATTGACAGATGCAATTAATCTTTCAATCATTTAATGGGAATAGATATATGTTAAACTTTTAATAATTTTTTATGGTAAAAGTTTAAATTTTAACTAGAAAGGACATTGACGGAAAAACAAGAGCAAGCAAAATAAAGGACAATGACTGGAAAACGACACAACGAGATAAAGAAAAATAAACGAACAAGGGACAAGTAAGTAAAACTTCTCAACAACCTTAACAAACCACACAGGGGCAAAAAGGACATAAACTGAACACGAAAAACAGCCACCTGAACTGACGATAGAAACGGAACGTTGCCTGAAAAAACGTTTCTTCTAGAGACACAAAAAACAATGTGAAGAAACAACTATTGCAAGGGAACGACAAATATATTAATAAACGACATTGGAAACAACGCTGAAAAATAGAGGCGACAACCTAAATAAACGACTTTTGTGGAAAATAAAGAAATAGAGAAATGAGAGTAAACCGACAGGGGACTTTGCCATTTAAAAATACACTTCATCAAACGACAACAATTAAAAACAACAGACATATACTAAACGACTGCTGAAAACAAACAGTGACTATAAGGACAAGCTCAAGAAACGACGTTGACATGAACAAGGAAAATGACAGCAACCAAAACTACAAAATGGGGAATGCCCGCTGAATAACCGACACGACCAGAGATTGGACAAAAAGCTAACCAATGGAGCGATAACTCCAACACACGACAAGGAAAGCAGATACTAAAACGACATAAGCCAAAAACACCTAAACGACATTAAGCTGATGATAAATATAAACCAAAATCGCCACCTCCACAGGCTGTAATGGCACAAGAGAAACGAAAATACCCAAGAACGCTTTTTCTCTTTTTTTGTTTTTTTTTTTTTTTTTTTTTTGTTTTTGTTTTCTTTAAAACGATTTCACCAAGGGATTGACAATAAACAACAAGCGACGTAGAGTCTGGAGGACCATCAATAGGCTAAAAAGGACATTGAGAATAAACAACTATACCAACGAACGACAAAAAATGTCATGATTATAAAACGTCAGTAACCATGAAGAACAAGGAGCAAGAGTAGCTTGAAAACGACATGGAATCATTGAACTGAGAACAATCTTACAAAAGCATCAATTCTAAAAAAGACGACATGACCTGCAACAAGAACGTCAACAAAAACAATATAAAGTTGAAAGAGGAACTAAAAAAAATAGAAACAAATAGAGTTTTTTCAAGCATCTTGCTCACAGCTCTCCAAGTTAAAAATAAAAAATCTAAGATTGCGCCTGTTTATCTGACGAATATGCCTGAGTAGGTCACTACAGAGCCCAAAAAAAAAAGATTAAAAAAAGGGAAAAAAATGCATGACCATGGAGCAGGGAAAAGGGGTTGCCAATTGCAAGGCCTTCTGGGAAAGAGAGAGTGACATTTTCGTAGGAGGCTACTACAAGAAATAGCCACTTCAAAAATCCACGAAAATGCAATCAAAGAAACCGAAAAAATTCAACCTAATTGAAACTTCATCCTCTTCTCAAGATCCTTCTTAGCTCCATTGGGTGATTCCCTTTTTGATGACCTTGATGGAACGTGTTTTTCCTTTCTGCTGTTGATGAACTCTGAAAATGATGGAACTGGAGGCGGTTCCATACTGGGAGAAGCATTTTCCATGGGTGAGGCGCATGTGGGAGTTTGTGATCCAATGCTAGAGCGATAGTCTTCAGAGATGTTTTCTCTCTGTCCCCGTTCCACCATAGGAGTTACAGCAGGCGTTTCTGCTTTTGTTAAAACATCCTCTGATGGGGAACTGGTAATGGTGCCAAGCCGATTGGTTAACTCCACAGAAGTAGTGGATGAAAGCCACCTCACAGTACTTGCCACTTGCGAGTAATAAAACGATTTCCCCGTTTTCCCATATTTATTGTAGCACTCATTTTCAAAAAAAGTGGCCGATGTTTCCACATCAAGCCTGCATAAGAGAGTTTGAATAATGAGCACGCTCAGATTAATAACAAATTTCAGATGACTGAATAGAAAGGCACTGTAAATGGAATGAATTTTTGGTGAAACAAATTCTAGCATCGAGATCGCTTGCGTTAAACATGAAAAAATTTAATATGAGTATAGAGTTATGAGCATACTTTATGTTGCCAAGCCGCTGCTGAGCCTGCTTCAGACCATTTTGTAGTCTCATTCTGCTTGATTCTCTCAGCGTATCAGATATGGCATTCTTGTTTGGTTTTTTAACCTTTGTTGAATTACGAACAAGGTAAATTTTGTAGAGAAAACAAATTTAAAGTAGGTTAAAAGATCAATTTAGCTGGATATATGAACAGTGAACATGCATCATGGTCCTAACCAATTGGCTAAAATGTCAGTTCCATCTTTATACTTGGCCAATGAACCAAGTTAGTTTATAATACTGCCATTTGTTATGTGATGCTTTGCTTCAAAATGCATATAAAAGGTCAGAAATTCACTCGGTAAAACTCAGAAATTCTGAAGAGCAAAGCTTAGTGGTACAAAAGCAGCTGTTCTGCTTGTAATTGCCAAAGGTGTGTCGCCCCATAACTTATTAGTTGCAATGATCAATAATATTTTCAATATGATGAGCGTATATGCGAGAACAGAGAATATACCTGGTCGTCAGGTGCTTTGGTCTCATAATATTTTGCTTCTGCACGTTGCAAGAAATCCAACCTTTCCTTTAATCCTGAGTTTGTTGGCAATTTTGACTGGGCTAGGCTTTTGACAACGTCATCGCCGTCTGGCAGTTAAGAAGGACACAAGAAAACAAAAATTAGGTCAGCAAATTTTTTAGTTTACCGCTTTTTATTTCCTTTGACGCTCTACCTCCCCACCCACCATGTTACAAAATACCAAATGAAGCTACTTGAGAAAATGGTATACCATCAGAATCAGAAATGGATTCCTCAGAACTACTTGCTTCATCAGCACGAGTCCAGAATTCAGAGAAATCACCTTTGTCGACCATATCCGAGGAGCTGAAGCAGAACATGCATTAAAATTAGCACCTAAGAAAGAAAGGAGAGGTTTGGGGGGATCAAAATAGAGCAAGAGTTGCTTTTATGTCCATTTTTGGACAAAAGTGCCTGCAGATGTAAATGTTAGCTTTCTGTCAAAAGCACAATTGATTGCTCTTACATTTTATCTTATTGATATGATACTTTTTTCTCGTGAGTTCAACCAGTGTCCTCTTTGTTGCAATATTTCATACTAACAGTTGCAATATTTGATACAAACACATTTATGTTCTGGGAAATATTGAACCTTAAAGCCTCTCTGAATTCCACTCAATCAAGTAATTCTTGCACTAACCACTTAATACATTGAAACCATTACAGAGACAACCTAATGCAACACCGATCTGCTTTGATTCTACTCATTTTTTGGTCAATTTTCCAGTGCAGGGGACAGGGTTCCAGAAGCCAGGCAGAAACTAGGTATGCCTTATAGTTTCTCTGATCACAATACACTAATTCGACGAGCAACTGAAGTGATTCACGGGTGTGAAGCACGAATGATAAGAAGCAGTAAGTAGTTTTGAGTTGGGTGGGACTAGGGTTTAGGGGATGTGCCCCCTGAAACAAAGCATCAAGAACAAGGAGAAAGTGAAGCAATTCACGGGCATGGAGTGCAAACGATAGCTAATAAGATAAAGTACTTATATAGAGTTATTGATATGCTGGCACAATTTGAAGATTCACCTGCTTAAATAAATTTTTGATGAACTGGCTTTACCCCGAAGAACACAAGTAGCAGTAAGCTCCTCCAAACGCTTTGCAACAAGGTCCGGATGTTTGCAGGCATCACAAGACTTCCTACATAATGATGCAGGTACCTGTTTTGGACAATGTTAGTGCATAACTTTGAGCTTTGAAACACACATTAAGTGTCGAAAAGTAGTAGATGGCTACCTGCTCTCCAAAACTCTCGAGAATCTTTTTCCTACGGCATCCAGAACCTTCACAATACTCAACCATCTGCATGCATTTGTATTCAAGCTTCATCCATCATCAACCATACAAAGAGAGGCCCGTTCAGACATTATGAAAATTATTAAATGTCACCTGATGGAAATCAGTCAGCGATTTTTTTGACTTTCCTTCCTGTGTGGTTGAAGCGTTTAACTTCTTAGCCTCAGCGTTCCTTAGAATAAATTCCTGAAAAATATAAAGTCAACAAGAAACAAGGTCATGTGGAAACCATGGAACATAAGGTAAAATATGGATGACAAATGACCCGTTTGGTTCATAGGTTTGAACAGAAATTCAAATTTTTGTAAGAGAAAACGTTGTAACAAAAGAGTTTATATTGTGGTTGAACCTATTAAATAAATGGGGCAAAAGTTTAAGGATTTATACCAACCATTTTTTTGCGATCCTCAATTCCATAGTAAAACAGACTTTTGGATGGTAATTGATCACGACCTGCTCTACCTGACTCTTGATAGAAGGCTTCCATTGACTTTGGCATGTTAAAATGGCAAACAATCCTAACATCCTTTCTATCTATCCCCTTAAGAAATCGACAACAAGCAATTAGCACATGACATGTTCTTTAACTCCCCAACTTAAATGGAATAGTATATACCAAAAAGTGACCGAGCTACATACCATCCTGAAGGAACACCAGTAGTTCAGTTACTGTGCATGCAACACCAGAGCTCCCAGCAAAGCATACGAAAGAAAGCAAGGAATGCATTACAAACCATATAAATTATGACGTGGAAGCAATAAGATAAAACAATGCTGCGCAACGTCTCCCACCCACCCACCAACCAAAAAAAAAAAGAGCTAATTTGCTGCATAATAAAAACACTGGAAGTAGAAAAAACATTTCCTCATGACAACTTAATCATACAAACTGTGCTCTCAAACAATAAACACAACATATAAACAGTCCAACATCTTCAGCATTGACAATATGCAAGCAGAAAATGAAACGTAATAAAGTTATTCTTTCGATAAAAATCATGTATGTGATCGTACCCAAAAGCAACTGTGCCCACAACAACTTGTATCTCAGAAGTAAGCCAATTTTCTAAAACAGAACTACGCAATTTATCATTCAAACCTGCATGGTAAGCTAGAAACAAGCAAAAAGGAAGAAGCATTAGCACTTGTTAAGTGGGAATGGCTCAAAATATTTTGAGGGATAAAGCACTAATTTACCAGCACAAGAAATGCCACTATTTGATAGATGAGCAGACAAAGCGTCACACGTCGTACGCTCGAGGCAATAAACAATAGCACAAACATTTCCTTCAGATTTGAGCAGGTTAGACAAATCAGCATAGGCGTCATCCAAAAGGTCCTTGTATCGAACTGTACCATAAAAAAACTAGTCAGAATCATAAAAACAAAACTTGTAGCTTACATTTAATTTACATCTTGAAAATATGAAACTCACAAAAGACCAGAAGACACATTCAACCAATCAGGATAAATTGCCTACGAGGGAAAAAGAATCTCAATTGAAAGGGCTTCTCCAAAGTCCATTGACCTATTTAAGTTTTTCTCTTTTCCTACTCTTCTATAGCTGGAATGGGCAAAGCATACATGGGATATGTTTTACCTATACCTGAAGTGCTCTAGATTTCTTCAACAATTGATTAAGGTGTACACTGTTAAACAAAAAGTGACTGATGAGGAATTAGATGCCAAATTACATACTTCTCTATCTCTTTCTTTCTTCTCCTCTTCTATTTTCTAAATCCTACGTTGTTCTACATCAGTGACATTCCGCAATGAATTGACAAGAAGATCTTAAAATATGAATTCACATTGAGTTCCTATAAAAGATAATAAGGCTCTCTCATTTGAATTCACATTGAGTTCCCAACAAAATATGATAAGGAAGATGAGCCAGGAAAAAAAAAAACACACACACACACACGCACGCACACACGCACGCACTCTAAAACAAATAAATATGCGTCAAGTCAAGAAAGTAGAACATACCTTCATAGTATATATTAGGACGATTGAAAGAAGATTTTAAGACTAGAGGGTCATGCAACCTTAAGGACTCTATGACATCCTTCTGAACCCTGCAGGCCAAAACAAGGAACTGATATTTATCAGTGATTCGTAGTTTAAATTTGTACTTTGCCAAATAAAATTAGATAAGAAAGTGCAAAAGTCTTCTGTGATATTGTTAGAATGATATTGCACAACTCACTTAGGAACAGCTGTAGCTGTTAAAGCAAGTATCGGTACGCCTGGAAGTTGCCTCCTCAAAGATGAAAGCTGACGGTAGCTAGGCCTATTTTAAATTGTAAGAAAGAAAATAAAACAAAAAATTAGGTGACAAAAAATTGATGTTCTACATAATCAAAACTGGGACACACATTCCTCTTAAACAAACTAATAATACATAAGATTCACTAAACTAACAAGATGTGAAGGCTAACGTGCTGGATTAAACTTGTCCAAGTTTTTTTTTCTTTTCTCGGAGAGGACTAACAAGATGTGAAGTCTAACGTGCTAGAATAAACTTGTCACAATTTTTTTTTTTTCTATTCTCAGAGAGGAGTACATTCCCATTAAGCTTCACTTCAAAGTGAGAAATGAAGATCTAGCTTTTCGGTTATAGAACGAAAGATATAGTGTTGAGACAGCAATACAAACAAAAAGGAATTGGTGGGTCAGGTAGTTGCCATATGATTTTGGTTTGCACATAACAAACACTGTTCTTCGTTTAGAGACAATAAAGCAATAGATGACACCAACAGCCAACTGGTGCTAGCCTAGTTGGTAAATGCCGGACGGGCTAAAGGGGAGGTCCCAGGTTCAAATTATGAAAATAGCTAGCATTGTAGACAGAGAGAGAGAGGCATAAAATAATTATTATTATATAATATACTAATATAATTATAACTATTATACAATATCCTAGGAGAGATGCATGTTATAACTGTACTAGCTAAAGACTGTATTAATAATACATTTCACAAACCTGAAATCATGGCCCCAAGAAGAGATGCAATGCGCCTGAAATTCTCCAAGAAGCGGTGAACTTAATATGACATTTGATAGTTCAAGCTGAAGCACTAAACCTAGTTATATTAGTATTTCCATACCTCATCTATGGCTATGAGATTCAACAGTCCTCTCGTGTAGATCTTTGTCAACTTTGACATGAATCCTGATGTTGCAATCAGTTCTGGGGTAACATAGAGGAGCCTTAAAGATGGTTTTCCAGAATCAATGTCATCATAGATCTTCAAAGCAAAAACGAGAGTTCAGTATTCTCAAACATAACATAAAGGCAGCTTTCTTTTACAAGCTTCAAATAAAAAACCTAGGAAGTTGCAGTAAGAGACAAATGAACAATTAAAATACAAACCTAATACCAAATAAACAGTTCCCTCATTCTAGATCGACCTCCCCAATTTCTTAAATTGACTAGCATTTTAGATCAAAAGATCTCTGAATGTTCTCGATGGTACTCAAAAAAAAAAAAAAAAACTTTCCCACCAAGCCTTAACACATAAAATCGGTAGGTAGACAAATAGCAAAAGATACCAAAAGCATCACATTTCACCTTATTTTTCACATTCGATGTCTGCGTTGACGACAGAAATTCAGCAGCAATTCCTTTCTCCTTCAATGTAGCCACTTGATTTTCCTGATTACATACAAAACCCCATAATCTGAAACCAAACTCTTAGAACATAGAACCACAACAAGCAGTTAGAATTTCGATATGCTCACCATTAACGCTGGCCGCAAATCAAATAACCAAAGGGAGGAATCAGAGGCGTCTCTCATCCATCAAGACCAACAATGACAACACAAAACGAAAGCAGAAAAACACACACACACACACACTCAGCTTAAATTCCACCGAATGGTCATAAGAAACTAAAAAGGTTGAACCAATAGCATTCACCTATCAAAGGACAAACGACAAGCGTAATTCCCTTTTTCTTTGCCAATGAAGGGATTTGATAACACATTGATTTTCCACCTCCAGTTGGCATCAGACAAAAGCAATCTCTTCCTGTATCCCAATTCAAAATAAAATTCTCTATCAAAATGTGTACATAAAATTGCCAAGAATTCCAATTCAATTAAACGTTGAAAAACAAAAACTTTTTTCCGCTTCTTTTAACTTTTCCCCGAATTTTCTCGGTAACCAAACGAATCATTCGCGAAAATTAACACCGTCGATGAAATCAACCAAACAAGAAATCGAAATATAGGTCTACTTCTCCAAAATCTTTTCCCGCGCTTCCTAGGGAACCAAAAGAATCCTCAAAAAATGAGTGTCGATGAAATTAATCAAAATAGAAAATGAATGTAAGCGGTGACCTGACAAAACAGCTTCAATGGCGTCTAGCTGCTTGCCTCGGAAATCGGCATGGCCGAAATGCCACCTCAAGAGCTTCACCAAAGCTTCTTTTGTGTGAATCTGCTTCTCAGAGCAGACCGGGCTCTGGAATGGCAGAGGCGGTTTCTTCATCTTCCACTCTCGCTTTGATCGGAATGGAGAGGACTGAAGAGAGCCCGATAGCAAAAAGATTTGTTTTTTTTTTTTTTTTTGGGTTCTGATTTCCTTTCCGTCGGTCACATTTCTCTGGTGATAGGGAATTTCTGCCGCTTTTGATGCTTGTAATGTACGGCTTTCGCCCCGATTCGTTTTCCGCGCCCTTCTCGGGTCCTACGAACGTCGTCGTTCCATATCATCCCGGTGACTGGAGAGATTTTTAAAAATGACCTTATGGGAAAATTTTTTTGGACAAATTGTCCAAATTTTTTTAGACAATTTTTGGCATAAAAAAAGTTTTTTGACATTAAAAGGGTTTCAGTTTTTTTTTTCATCATGTTGAGGTTTCTTATCCTGCCACATTCATTTTTCTTATTTTTTTGAAAAAAACTAAGAGCGTTTATATACATAAAAAAGCGTGTTTTTTGGTTAAAAAAAAGGTCATTTATCCAATTAGGATTTTTTTTGGCACTTTCATCAAAATCTTTTCGGTGGGCGGTGACTGACTACACGTATGTAGTGCAATTTCTTCTTTTTTTTTTTCTCTTGTCGAAAATGACAAAGAATTTCACCAAATTTTCTCGTGACCAAGACTTATGTTTTGTTTGACAAGTTTGGTCTTAATCACAATTTTTATTATGAATAAGGTAAAACTTTCATATGTTATAATAACAATAAAAAAATTACTCTTTTACATGCTACAATAAAAATAATTATAACTAATAATTTTAACCACTCAATCAAACACCCTACTAAAGTTTCCAAGTGCCTACTGAAAACTATTGAATTATATTCTTCTCATCATTCATCTAACAGAATGTGCTTTTCTGTGTTATTTACAAAACGGATATTTCCCTTGAAAAGAGGTGTAGATTGTATTATTTCAATACGCAAGGTTATTTCAGAAAACAGGCTTAAACCGAGGAGTAGGTTAGCAAAACATTTTCCCTCTTTTACAAGGTCACGTGGTGCAATTTCGATATTCTCAATTCCGTCAGTTAGGAACGGCGTCGTTAAAGAAGCTTGTTGGCCTTGTTCTGGTTTCGTTCTTAAATTAGGGTTTTGCTTTCCGCTTCGTCTCCCTCAGAAAAGTCATTGGAATCCGCTTTTGGTTTTCTGCCTAGAGAATTAAAGATGGGTCACTCCAATGTCTGGAACTCTCACCCCAAGAACTATGGCCCTGGATCTCGTGCCTGGTCAGCTTCCCTCCAAAAAAATTCATAAAAATTTGAACTATTTTAGTAATTTTTCTGTAGATTGTGTTAATTGCTGTTTAGTCACTAATTATTGCTTTGATTTGTGATAACCAGCCGTGTTTGTGGGAACCCACATGGCTTGATCAGGAAGTATGGCCTGATGTGCTGCAGGCAGTGCTTCCGCAGCAACGCCAAGGAAATTGGTTTCATCAAGGTTTGTTCTTTGTCAGCTTCAAAAACAATGATTAATTATAGTAATTCACCATTATTAATGTTGATGTTGTTTTTGTCAGTTGTGATGATAGTACTTTTATTTTTGCTTTTAATGGTCTTCAAAATACTTGTGTTTATCTGCAGTTTAGATATATTACTTCTTGTGCTTTATAATTGTGTTTTTTTTTTTTTTTGACTGATTTTGAAGACAAAACTTGGTTTTCTTATCATAGATTTTGAATTGGGATGATAACAAAAACCTTCATTGTGTTTGATCAAAATGCTTAGTTCCAACTTCGACCTTATGTGTTTAAGAATGCTGCACCTATCTCCTCTAGCCTTTCCCATAATTTGCATGGAAAAAACCCCTGTTAGAGAGGGTTTGGTATCATCATTTCAACTATATCGTTTCAACTATTACAATATAAAACTCTCACATGCTACAATGTAAAACAAAAATATGCTATAATGTAAAGCTCTCACATGCTACAGTAAATTTGCTTCAATTTTTTGTTCTAACTGTGTTGCCAAAACGTAATCTTAGTTTGTTACGCTTTTAACACGTTTTGTAGAAAGGTAGGTGAACCATGACAATTTTGATACAACAAAGGGAATAGATGCAACATTCTTGAACACATAAAGTGGAAGTTGGAATGCAACGTTTTGATAAAAAGGAGGGGATAATGATAGATGCAACATTTTGAACACATAGGTAGAATTTGGAATGCAAAATTTCGATAAAACATAGGGACGTTTTTCGTTGTTATCTATCCCTTTTGAAATCCCCAAGTGCTTTTTTTCGATTGTTGGATGCTAGCTTTTTGTTTGAATTGATCTAATGCTTTTTTCCTTGTTTTATGTTTTGCAGTACCGTTGAAGATTTTGGTAGGCCTTTAATACCAAGCTGGCCCGCATGGACTGGAGGCAAAATTGGAGAACTCTTTACCGATCTTTGAACTTCGCTTGCTTTTACATGTTTAATATTAGCGTCTTTTTGTAGTTGGAACAAAATGGCTTAATGTTAAATACTTAAATCTACGTTGTGTTAATTTTGACATTTCTACGGCCTTTGCATGCGGTGGTTGTTTTCTGGTCCAATGTGCGGATCATCAAGAAGCTCATCTTGGTTGGGAATTTTTATGTGTACTTTATTTGGGAAAGAATACGCAATTGATAATTGTCTCGCCCTGAAATTTCGAAGGTTGACATAACGGATTAATTAATTTAAATAAATTAAATTTAGTAAGAATCGTCATTATAAAAAGGTAATAATAACTGATTTAAAAAATGTAAAAAAAATCATTAAAAATCCAAAAACAAATAAATAGAAAAGAAATCATTAGATAAATAAACCTCATTGGGTCCCACCGAACCCACTTTAAAATACACTAGATGATAAAATTTAAAATTGGAAAATGCTATAACTCCATTCCCAAACAAAATCTTCCCTTTATTTGGAAACTAGTTTGAACCAATTGGTTTAAACCAAGCGTAAAATCTCACCTATTACAGTGTAAAAAAAAGCTATTATAGTGTAAAGCTTTTATATATTACACTTTTTAAACCAATTTTTCGATTCAAACTAGTTTATCAAATACTATCCTACTCTTTTTAAGTTGATATATATCTTTGGGAGTTTCTAGTTGACTCGTCAAGGTGGAGTTAAACCATGCAGGCCTTGTAGGGACAAATAGAAGTGCACTTTGAAACAAGATTATACATTAAAAGAACAAAATAAAATAACACATTACGCATGTTATTTTCACATTTTGTAGTGCTAAATATAATGTCTTTTTTATTGGAGATGGGTCTAAAAAGAGAAGCTTACAATACACATTCTTCTAAAATTTAATAAATAAAGATTTTTGGAAAATTGAGCAAAGCGAAAGGAAATCTGACCTCACAATTATTAGACTTACATAAATGCTAAAGGAAATGAAGTTTTTTGGTGAGTGAAGAAACCCTTCAACTGGGCAGTGTTACCCCTCAACTATGCACAAAACTGCCAGCAGTTTTTTGTACAAAATCCTTTATGTCAAACTCCTGCGTGTCCTTTTTTGTTATGACGCCCTGCATGGAGAAAAGAAAAGAAAGTCGTTAGCTGAAACATGATCAGCTTCATTTTATCACCATGCAGTAGACTCTAGGGGCACATTCACCAAATTATAAAGGAATGTAATATAAAATGTAATCAATTTGAAAGGAAAATAAATTAATAGGAATCAAGATCATTCATTTCCTTTTTAGTATTTACTTATCTATTTGATGGTGTAACAAGAAAACAATCCAACTCCTTTTCTAGTGTTTACTAAACTAAGGAATAGTAATCTTATCGAATAGAGTTTACTTAAATATTCTTTTATATGGTTAAATAAGCATTAAATTAGAACATAAGAATTTCGGTGTTTTAAGCAAATTTATCATTCATTCCTTTTGATAGGGAATCAACACCAAGAGAATGGAATGATTGGCATTCTCTCTCCCCATTCCCTATGCTATGTGGGGCTGCTAAGTACTGATTTTGTAAGTAAACATACTAGATGGGAAAGAGAATCACTCCTTGTTTTCTCTTTCCCATTGATACAAAGTAAACACACCTTAGATGTATGAAAAATGAAGAAGAGAGAGTGCTCGAACCTTCTCTGTTATGATGCCAGATATCAAATTAGCGGGCGTGACATCAAAAGCTGGGTTCCAAACAGCTATTCCAGAAGCAGCAACTTGTTCGCCAAGTCCTCCCCGTGAGTGCAATAATTCTTTTGGGGATCTTTCTTCTATTACAATCTCTTGTCCAGACGAAAGAGACAGGTCAATGGAAGTGAGGGGTGCAGCCACAAAAAAGGGGACGTTATGATGCTTTGCAATCAAGGCAAGACTATAGGTCCCAATCTTGTTGGCAGTATCACCTGAATTTAGTGGAATACATTGGATGAGCAAAGCTCTTATCAATTTAATTTTGATAAGCAGAAAGATCATCAAGTGTAACTCGGTACCGTTTGCAGCTACACGATCTGCTCCAACAACCACAGCATTCACACGCCCATCTTTCATCAGTGCTGCTGCAGCTGAGTCTGCTATAAGAGTGGCAGGTATGTTGTCGTGCACCAACTCGAATGCGGTAAGTCTTGATCCCTGCAATTGGTGAAGCAAACAAATCAAAGAACTAATTACTAGATTACATATTTACTACATCTTTTTTTTTTTTCCCTCTGGAAATGTTTACTACTAAATTGTTGGCAAAATAAAAACTAAAAATTCAACCCCAATGGCCTAAGATAAAATCAAGACAAGCATAAACCAAAAAATGAGGAGATTGTGTGAGGGCTGCCAACTTGGTTGAATGGGCGCGTTTCAGTGCAATAGGCCCTTCCCAACACTCCTTCAGTATTGAGTGCACGGATCACACCAAGAGCAGTACCAAAACCAGCTGTTGCAAGACTGACAATAAAATTGCATTAAAATCGGAAGACGACTAGACAAACTCCAGGTTCTTTTTGAAACCGAAACAATTACCCTTATTGCCAAGTAGAAGAAAGGTAAATAATCAAGGAGGATGTTTAGAGATGTACCTGCCAGTATTGCAATGGGTCAATACAGAGAGCGTTTTAGAACAATCAACATGCTGTTTCAAAAAATCTGCTCCATAAGACCCAATAGCTTTATTGGAAGCAACATCATCTTCGAGCATAATTTCAGCAGCATCTATAAAAGCCTATGGAAATTTAGTGACAATGAGTACATGAGATCCTGCTAGCATAAAACGAAGCAAAAATCTCAGCAAAACAAATACGGTCCCAAAAAGTCAAAGCTCAATAGAAATGTCATACTTGGAATATATGTTTGGCTTCTGAAGCAGTAGTAGAAGCCTTTGATATAACTTCTTTAAGTTTCGTTGCAGCATCCGAAAGATTGACAGCAGTTGGTCGACTGAAGTAGCGTTCAAATAATAGTTATACGGTCTAGATAACTTTGCAAAAAGGGACCGCAAATAGAATGCAAAAGCGAACGAAGTAAGGTTGTCTAGTCAGAGTGGCAAAGAGGATCATTTTAGCACCTGGAGACAAGGTAATCCAATTTCATGATAAGGTAAGAAACTGCGTCGGAAACGGTCCCATCGAAAGCATCCAAGTTAGACACTTCGACTGCCAAAGAAAGGGCTGCTGCAATTGCGATAGCAGGAGCACCGCGGACCACCATATCCTTTATGGCATGCCTGACGATTTAAAAACTACTACGGCTTTATGATCATCCATGAATTAAGAAGAACTTGGCCCAAATGGAATAATGACATTAGTTATGAACTTGGGATCATTAGTAAACAACATAATAAAGTATTAGAGAGTTAAAATAATTATAATTAAAAAAAAAAAAAAACTTTAGCCTTTGTATAGTCATCCTATCCATAAGACCCTTAAACCAACATAATTGTGCTAGTACATTAACAAAAAATAATTAAAAATTTAGTAGGGATTTAGCTAAAGTCTAGCGAAAACAGAATACCACATTTGAACAATTAACATCAAAACTTTTCGTGATGGGGTTATTATTCAACGCATATTTGTGGAACTTTTGAAGTTTTGGGCATGGAAAAAGATTGAGATACGACAAGAAACGAGATGTCGTTACCATCCGTCAGTGGAGTCCCGAATATCCAAGTAGGCAGTTTCCAGAGGCAGCTTTCTCTGTTAAAACCACAAGAAATCAATTTTCGTTTCGCCCTTGAAGAAAAATCCAGGATTAAAAAAAACATCGGAGAAATTCTGTGCTAAACCTGATCAAGAAGCTGAAGCGAACCGCGGTTGTAGCATATAGCTTGGAGGGTGTTGTCCTCTGAAGAAGCCATGAATTCAACTGCCGCAGAGAAAATCTCCGAAAAAAAAAGTGTAAATCGGAAGAAAAATGAAAGAAGTGAAAAAAGAAAGAAAGATGATGACACAGAGGAAGAGAAATCTGGGTTACCCAAAAGCGGTGCAAAAGATGCTGCTGTGTTTTCTTGTCGTATTGTGATGATTGAAAATAGAAGTGACGTCTTGTAAGGAAGCATATATGCTGATGCGTTGCCAGCGTCTCAAAGTGGGACACTCCAGTCTCCGGTGCAAAGTGGCCTCCAGCAGCCGAGGGCATGAACCAAGCCTTACGGTGAGCTGTTTATTTTAAGAAAGATCCATTTTGATGAAAGGTTATGGCCTCTTTACTTGTAAAAACTATAACCTATAGTGTAATATACAATGTATATTTTATATTAGGTCTTAATATTTTATTGATAGTGAGATTATAACTCATAAATTAAATAACATTGCTTTTGTTTTAAACAATTAATTACAAAAGTTTTCTCTCAACAATAACTCTTGTACCATTGTATTTTTAAATTTTAAAATGTAATAGAGGTACACCCAAAACTATCAAATATTAACAAAGAAAACTTCTTAAAAGTTTTAAGGAGTATTGGAAACTTCAATTCTAATCTATTAGTTACAATTGTGAACAGTATAAAACTTGAGTTGTAATAATAAAAAGTAAAAAGTTGTTACGGTGTAAAGCTCTAATTTGCTATGGTTTTAAAATTTAAAGCATCAGTTACAACTAAAGTTTTAAATAAAAGTTTAATAAAATTTGATACATAATGAAAATTTGTAGATATATGAGTATTTTGATAACCCACCGTGTGTAAAGCTTATTTTAATTTAAAAGGGTAATAATTTAAAATTTTAATTCTTAAAAATAAAAATTAAAAAAACTTAAAAAAATAAAACAAATAATCTATTATTTCACTTTCATGTGACTGTACCAGGATAAACTAACAGTCTAATAATTAGGTAAACTGTTCAACAATCCCATTATTTATATAAATGTTATGTTACTTATGCTCGAAATCATAATTGAGGGATTTTTGTTAATATTTCATAAATTGAGATAATAAATGTAGCGTTTTGAAGTTAAGAGGAGACCAAATGTTGTGTTTTAAAGTTCAAAGGGCATAGTATTATAAGGCCTATAGTTAACGGTGGATTTTTGTAATTAATACTTATTTCAAAAGAATTAATCTCACTTATACTCTTAAACTTTAGAATAATTCTTATCAATTGTTTGGCAAACCGATTGGAACTTAAAATTTTGGATTAAAAACTGTAATATACGATTTATATTATAGCAACTTTTTGCTGTTCACTATAGCTGTTGAGAGCTTTGTATTGTAGCTATAGTTAGTTGGAACCAATTGATTGTTTGCCCTCTCAACTTTAAGAACTTTTATTTTGCTTAAATTTTGATTCAGTCCTGCTTTAATTAAAATTTATGTTAAAATCAAACTAAAAATGGGTTTAATTGTGGTCACACTATTTTTTTCATTTATTTTTAACATATTTGTTAATGGAGAGACCCGACGATCGCGGTATTTTTTGGTGTTTTCAGCAAAAATTCTAAACAAAAAGGAAAAAACAAAATAAGATTGTTTTAAAAAAAACAGAGGTCAAGGTAAAAGTTATCAAAGGTCAAAGGTAAACTGAAAATGACTTGGTTCAAGAGGCATAAGTGAAATTAACCCTATTTTATAAAATTTATATATAAAAAAAGATTGGACTTCTATAATATCAAAATTACACTAATATCTCATTTAGCTAATAAGTCATTTGAAAAAATGATTAGAATCAACAGTTTTGATTTGATAACTGTAGCATATAAAAGATTTAAACTATAGCATTTTATTGTAACATGTGAGGGACTTTATATTATTTACAGTTGTAATTGATGGTTATAACTGTTTTCTCAAACTTTAAAGGTTAAAAAAGTATAACCTTATAAAACTTTTAAGTAAATAGTAAGTTTTGAAAATATTTGTAATAAATAACAGATTTATAATATAAATAGTTTTTTTACTATGTGAATAATTATTATTTATACTATAAACATTGGGATGAAGAAATTATTTACACCTGAAATTTATTTGTTGTATAAATAAAAATTATTTATATTATAATGAAATAGGTAATTAGATTAAATACACTATAAATTTATTATTTATTATAAATATTTTCAATTTTTAATATTTATTACATTAGTTTTAGAAAGGTGATGTTTACTACAATTTCTGTTACTTTTTGTTACTTTTTTTGGTTGGTACTTTTAAACACTAGGGTTGTGTGCTTATATAATCGACTTGGGTGTTGCTTTGTCCGAACTTGGGAGATAAACGGTAATAGAGAAATTCATAGGAACACCACTTTTAAACTTAATTTTTATTTGTGCACAAAATATTAAAAGTTTTTATAAAAAAAAACTTGGAGCATGTCATGGTCCGGGACATCTGTGTGTTCCTTCAGAATATTTTTTTGTCTTTGGGACATATTTTATGTCCATCTGGGACATTTTTTTGTCCTTTCAAAGCGCATTGTATTCCTCCATGACATTTTTCGGTGTCCATCTGAAATACATTATTTTGAGACATTTTCATATCCCCCTAGGACTTGTTGCAGTATCCTTCCAAGATACATTCTGATTATAGGCGATAATAATCGTGTTCGTGTCGTCACGTTTACAGTACAACACGTTTAGCCCAAACACAAACACGACACGATTAATAAGCTTGTCAGAAATGCAAACACAAATATGATACACCTTTGGCATGCGTAATACGGCACGACACTATTAACACGATTATTAAAAGTGTCGTGACAGGTTGATACAATAACAACACGCATATAACACGTTTATGACCAAATTAATTAAAAATTTAAAAAATTTAAAAAAAAAACAATAAAGAAAATTAATAAAAACACAATATCTAATTAATACTGACATACTATAAATATTTCAAATATTTTTATTTTTAAGTTTAAATATATTATAAGTGAGCTCATGTGTTGTTTAGCATGTTAGCACGGGTCCAGTCAGTTTATTTTTGTGTTATTTGTACCCATCTATTTAGGACATAATTAATAAACATAAGTCTAAACTCAGTTTATCTCTTATTATTTTCGTATTATGTTATCCTGATAGAGGATAGAAAATGTCGTATTATGTCATCCTGCTGTGATAGAGCATAGAAAATGTTTCGACAGGACATTTTTTCTTTCTTTTTTTTTCTTTCATTTCTTTTCTCTCTCTCGTTGCCGTCATCGACAACGTCTCTGGCATCGGTGATATTGCCGGCCAACAAAAAGAAGCCAGAGAAAAAAAAGAAACAAAAACAAACACAACAACAACAATCGATGGCGACCGTCGCTGCCAATGCTGTGGACTCCGCTGCTCGATCTAAATTTGACAAGGACGGGGATGCGAACCTCGGATTTGACGAGGAAGACGACAAGAAGCCCGTAAGCAGCTCTAAACCATCCGACGGCGCAGCTCCGACGCGGTGGGCGGCAACAACGACACTGGGGACGAATCTCGACCTGCGGGCAACGACGCGTCCGATTGTAGCTTCTCGACGAATCCGGTGCAAGTGACCTCTTCTCCAGAGATTCTCAATCTGATGTATCCGGTGTGGGCGACCTTTTCTTCAGTGATTCTTTATCAAAGCTTCTCAGAAGGATTGGAGATTCTTGATTGAAGCTTACCGCTAGAGCAAGCTCTTCTCCAGCGCAGGCAACAGACAATGGGCTATCACGCTGTAGAACCCAACCTCTAGATCTCTCTTAATATTGATTGCCGGAGGAGAAAAAGCTTTATTTTGTGACATAAATAAATTAAAAGAGAAAAGTCGTAGCATAGAGTGTACTTTTCTCATGGTAATGTGAAAGATAAGAGGAATGCCCAAGGGAGTAAAAAGATTTATTTCATTTTTAGACACTACAAAAACTGTCATTGTCTTCTCCATTTATAATTAACCTGAAAGGGAAAAATTCTAAAAGGACTACATAAAATAAATAGCTAAACTAAGAATGACACATGGGTAAATTTTCTCCAGACGAAATTCTAAAAGAAAATTGGAGATAATTAGAGAAAATGCCAAGAAATAAACGTTTGATTTATTTTTTAAAGACTATTACCTAGTCTCTGACCTATGAACGTAAAAACATTTTATCCTTGAACTTATCAATTTTGGTATATTACACCTGAATTTTTACTTTTTGGTGTGTTGGTCCTCAAAAATAAAACTGACTATAAATGTGGTGATAAATTTTTAAAATGATTATCTTCACTAATTTATAGAAATTCATCTTTATCTTATAGTTAAGGACTAAATTTTTTTTTTTTAAAAAAAAACTTCTAGAAGTTTTATGCCAAAATCAAAAGTTTTAAATGATCCAAGTCTCAAGTTTTTATAGTTACGAGGATTGAGAATCCTAATAACCCTTTGTTTCATCATCTTAGATCTTGGATCAGGTATCAATTCGTGTCACGTATCATATTCACGTTGATTTGAGACTCATTTTATGCAAATTGTTGCTCAAAGTGAACCTAGGTTGCGACTCACAAAGAAAATTGCTGACACTAATTTAGCCTACCACTTAATGGAGTACAGCACCCTCCATCTCAGAAAATGACACGTGAATCCACAAACAACACCAACTTTGTGTAATTCTAGTAACATAGTAAATCTTATTAAAAAAAAGGTCGTGATATTAATAAATTTTCTTATTTTGTGACATAAATCATAGGAGAATAATGTGATATTGATACAGTATGAAAATTTGCCCTGTTGTAGCGCGTAAATCAAAATCATCATATTTTCTGGTAGATTTATGTACCTTTTTTTTTCGATTTGATTTTAATACAATCCAACGATATTAAATATTACCACAAAATTGTCAAAATCAAAATATTACATAAAATAGACAGAAACATAACATCAAGAAGTTAAACCTAAACTACCGCGTTACCAACATCTAGAAAAGTTTTGAGCATTTTCTTTCTTTTTCTTCAATAATTTGATGAACTCGACGATTTTTTTGAGTTGCAAATTAATTATATGTTTTTACGAGGCAATGAAAATGAAATGAAACGCGCTCATAGATACGCTTCTTTCCGCTTTTGTCCTTCGTACGGCTTATATTCTCAAACATTGCAATATCAAATTGCAGTTTCTTTTTTTTTTTTTTTTCGTCGCATTTGTTACGGAGATTCTTGAATTTTTTTTCTTGTCGAGAATTATTCGTTTATCAAGAGAGTATTATTTTTTTTTTCCTACGCATTTCCATAGTTTGAGAGGTTCGTCAATTTTCGGGCTTTGTTGTTTTCAGGTATTTTCTCATCCCAGATCAATCTAAAACTCTCTTCTCTCTCTCTCTCTCTCATTTGATTTTTTTAGTTTTTCATATAATTGATCTGTCATTGCATTCTGTCGATGAAGACGGTGAAGTAAATCAAGAATGGTTTCAGAGTTGAAGCTCCGAGAACGCTAATTTTCTCTTCCATTTTGTAAACTGGGGTTTTATTTTTGTTGCCGAAATTGATTATAATCCAAGTTTTTTTTTCTTAAGGAAACTGAGAAATGAAAAGTGTTTTAACGCATGATTCCAATAGTTTGAACTTTGAACTGCTAAATTTAGCATTGGTTTCTCTTTGCATCTGCATACTTTTTCTCTGCATTTCCCATAATAAGCTCTGTGATTAGGAAAAACCAGAGAAGGAAAGAGGTAGAAAGAGAAAAAGATTTTTTTTTTTTGAAGAGAACCCATTAATATGATAAGATGTTGACGAAGCCTTGTTCTCTTGATGTCCTACATTTTTCAATGATCGGGAAACAAATAAAGAAAGAAAGTGTCCATTTATCATTGCAACTGGCAAGCCATTTTGCAGTTAGTTTTTAATATATTTAAATGCTTTATTTGTTTATTCATTTGTTTGTTTTGCTTACAGAATGAAAGCAGGTTTTTCTGGACTGAGAACTAAAGAACTCACTCTTGTTACCATTGTTCTCATGTGCATGGCCATTTTCATGTGGGCCTGGAGGAGAACTCCGCTGCTCAGCACACTTCCTGGCCTTGGCCAATTGGAACTAAATCAAGGTTTGCCTCTGCAGTCTACAGGCTATATTAAGCTTTCCATTGGCATACTATATAGGATTTTTGTTACTAACATGGCATTAGTATCTAGATTATAGTATGTTTAGGAAGTTTGGTTGGGACGGATGATAAACCCTGGACATTCTATGGATGTAAGCTCTACGTTATAACTAAGGCGTAAGGGCATTTTTCTAACTAAATGCCCAGTTTAGGATAGCTCATACTAAGTTCTTCTGTTCGTGACAGCACATCTGTTAGCTACAAATTATGCACCCCGGAAGGGGTATATGCAATGCAATAATATTAATACCTGTGACTACTTTCTCATGCAATTGTCATTTTATTTTCATGACGTAGATACTGTTGTGAGTTCTCCTGCTGTTCTCTTGGAAGAAGATGAAGTGACGGTTGCAGTAAAAAGAACTGGAAAAGAACAAACTTTAATTGGAAAAGAACAGAAAGAAAATAAAGAAAGTAGAACAAAGGGGATAGAAAATGAAGGAAATAGAAAAGATGCAACAGAAAATGAAGAAACAGAACATGAAGAAACTAGAAAAGAAGGATCTGAAAATGAAGAGACTAGAAACGAAGAAGCAGAAAATGAAGAGATTGGAAAAGAAGGACCAGGAAGTGAAGAGACCGTGAAAATAGGAACAGAAAATAAGGAGACCTTAGAGGAAGAAAGGAAGAATGAAGAGTCAGGATATCAAGATACTGAAAAAGCAGCATGCTCCAAGAAGTTTGGTACAAAGACTTTCGCGAAAGAGTAACATTCCAGGTAGCAATCTATTTTTAATCCTTACTGAGAATAATGGCAGGCCATTGTTCTTCTGCTTTCTTGTGATTAAGCTTTTAAGGCATGTTCACATGTTATGAATGGGAAGGTGAAAGGGGGGAAAATGTGTTTACTTACAATACGAGGAATGCTAATTTAGCAGGGGCCGCATGATGTAGGAATGAGGAAAGGGAGACCCAATCGTAAGTTACAAACGGTATTGTTTCCCTTTCAATTGGAATAAAATTCAAAATCACTTTTGTCGCCTCTAATTTTTAACTAATAATTGTAGGCACGGGTATATTTTAGTGCTTAAGCTCATATGATTATATTCCTATAGTAAGTAAACACTAGAAAGGGACTTTGATTGTCTCCAATTCTACTTCCTCATAGGTAAATAAACATATTCCTTTCTTCCACTTCCAATGCCTTTCTCTTTCTAGTTACATTGCATTACATGTTAGTAACATGCCCTTATAAAATACTTCACTACGACCTATCACAAAAAGTGGTTTCAAGTTAACTTACAGGCTTTGCACATATGATTTTATCATCTGGGGGGAAAGAATGAGGATAAGTTGTCTGCGCTTAGTTAAAGCCGAGGTTTTTGACATTTCTCTTTTCTAAATTTTCCTTTCTTGGAGTTTTGGTTCCTGCACTTTTTGAAGGTACTGATAATTTGACTAAATGAGTCTACCTAGATTAGTTCTTCCTCGATGTCTTTCCAAGGATGGATATTTTTGTGTGCTTGAACTGTCACTCTAAGTATGGAGATGGCTGAAATCGTGAGAGATGTTTTATTTGGTGTTTGCATTCTTTTTGGTCGCCCCTACAATTCATGAACTTAATGCATTTAGTAACCTGGTAATATGGTGATGATTTTGGTTTTTTGAACACAATGGTAACTAAGTGACATAACTGTATTGTTTGTGAATTCTTAAACCCATCGATCATGCATACTGCATTAAATATATTAGAGATATGATTTTCTTTTGCACTATTATCCATATTGCTCTAGTTATTTGCATTACGTAGTGATTAATGGATGTAAGAGTCACTTCAATATATGTTTGTTTTTTGTTTTTTCTTTTTCTGCCGTTGATATAACATTGATTAGCTTCACAACTTGTTTTTCTGATAATCTTAATCTAGGTTGCAATTATGCGAAGGGAAAATGGGTTAGAGACAATAACCAGTCTTTATACTCTGGGTTCGGTTGTAAGCAATGGCTTTCATGGATGTGGGCTTGCCGGATGACCCGGCGTACAGATTTCACCTATGAGAAGCTCCGGTGGCAACCAAAGGATTGTGATCTGGAAAGGTTTGAAGGTTCGAATTTCTTGAAAAGGTACTGTTCAGAACATTTTAAGAAAGCCGTTAATAAGGGTTAGAGTTTCACACGTTTCATGGAAGTCAAAATCAACAAAGCCTGCCTATTTCCTCCATTATTATTATCATTGTTGTTAGTATTAGTTTTAGTCTGTCTGGCCTAGCCTCAGGGAATCAACTATGTTGGAAAATTTGGTCCATGGTTACCTTTTTTCCATTATACAAGTTGCGCTATTCTCAAATAATTAGTCATTTCATGTTCTATAGTATTTTCCGTTAAACTCTCTAAATGACAGTAAGCAGCGGCCTCCTGCTTAAGCACAGGGTATTATAAGCAGAAAATACTTGGGGATGTGATTTTAGTGATGACAGTTTCGTTGTTTGTATGCATGCCTTTATGGTCCATCTATTCTACCTTAAGGACATACGCTGTTTTTCAGTGCTTCCAGTGCCCATGGTTATCATGATTCCCACCTACAACCTTGTTTGGTTTGGCGTTTGATGTTTCCAGTTGTTTTGCGTCTCCTTCTACATCTATATTTTTTTGGTTATTTATATATTTGCATTTCGAGTAGCCAAAAATATGTATTGATATGATGACTCAAATTTTGCATAGGATGCAAAAAAAAACTCTAGCTTTTGTCGGAGATTCATTGGGCAGGCAGCAGTTCCAGTCTCTAATGTGCATGATCACGGGTGGTACTGAGAGGGATGATGTCATTGAGGTCGGTGAGGAGTATGGAATTGCTCAAGCCCATGGTAATGCTCGCACTCAGGGGCTTGCATTACGGTTTCCTAGTTCCAATACCACCATCATCTACTACTGGTCAGCAAGCCTCTGCTATATAGAACCAATGAACAAGACAAATCCAGACACAGATTATGCAATGCACCTTGATCGACCTGATGCATTCATAATCCAAAATATTCACAAATTTAATGCCTTGGTTCTGAACACTGCACACCACTGGAACCGTGGAAAGCTTAGAGCGAACCGTTGGGTAATGCATGTTGGAGGTGCGCTAAACACCGACAAGAATTTACAAGAAATTTGGAAAGCCAGAAACCTGACAGTTCACAGTGTCATCAATTGGGCGAACTCACAGTTGCAAAAGTATCCAGACTTGAAAATCTTTTACCGTAGCATCTCACCTAGGCATTTTGTTGGCGGGGAGTGGAACACATCGGGGCAGCTGTGAAAATACCACTCTGATGTCAATAGGCAAGGAAATTGTAGAAGACGAGTCTAGCGATCCTGTTGCTGCTTCTGCAGTGAAGGGAACAAGGGTAAAGCTCTTGGATATAACATCTCTCTCCAAGCTTAGGGATGAGGCTCATATATCCCGGTTTCGCGGGCCACCCAATTCCACATCATCGGATTGTCTGCATTGGTGTTTACCGGGTGTTCCAGATACATGGAATGAAATCCTTTTTGCACAGTTATAGTCTCTTCTAGTTGATTCTACGCCAAATTTTTTCCCAATTTAGTACAATAGGTAAAACTTTAGTATGTCTGTATCTGAAATGCAAATGACCACATCATGATACAAGTGCTCAGGACAGTGAAGTCAGCAAATCATAATGCCCAAATTTGATCAGTAAAGGAAATGACAATCATATGTTTGTAGGTGCAAATACCGACTATGGGAATGCTTATAGTGTTGGGGTTACTAGATACACAGTCTCTAGTAATTGTGGTTGTTTAGAATATTTTGTTCTGGGTTTTGCTTAAGTTGTGCTGCCTTGGTTGAGCGCTGTTGGAGAAACTAGAAAGCGCCAATGTAGATGTTTGAGAAGGCCATTCTTGAAGTGGATTTGAGCTTTTCTACCACTTACAATGGAAACTCTTACCCGGTGAAAATATTGGATCAATTTTTTGAGTATTCTACTTCTGAATAGAGTTCCTCCGGAATCAGAAAAACACTTCCGAGCCATGGGAGGCGCTGAATTTATATGCACAAGTCAAAGTCCTTAATACACTTCTACATATAATTTTTGCCATATATAGATTATGCAATATTGGTATTTAACGGTTGCATGCACTTTTGTAGTAGCAATATAAACGAGAACCCTTTCTTTTTATTTAAAAAGAATATATATATATAAGGTTCATGACAAAATTGCATACAATCCGTACGGACAAACATTGCATGGTCAAAATTGTGTCTATACATCACCGATGATGGAATCACCACATGTATGACGGTCTATTAAAAGTGCTACATAATAGTGTGGAAATGACTCAACTTAATAAATATATATGTGTATTTTATTTAGTAATTTTCTATTGTCACCAAATATGTGGCGACGTTATGGTCATTGATAAATTATACATATTACATTGTGTCATATTTTTTTATATTTGGTCTTTGAGGACTTGGAAAATTAGGCCTCCCTGTTTTTATATGTCAATAGGAAAATCATTTTCATTCTCGTAAGTTATAACTTTACTACTCAATAAGACTATACGTCTTAGTTTAAAAAGTTTAATATGTAGTACTATACGCTGTCGCTTCCTCGGAGGACCAGGTCTTTCTTCGCCTGCACTTTCTCTATGTTCTCTTAAGAAGAAGCCAAATACATGTCAATGTTGGAACTTGGCGACACCGTAGTGTTCAACTTTTTTAGTGAGCGATTGGGATTATACAATACACGAAGTTGGTGTCATAAATAAAACTAATAATGTATTGGTCATGTTGCCAAATCGTTTTGTAAATGACAATAATATCATACCAAAGTGATTTTTCTAGTATTATTCGTGGACAATGTTTTTTTTTATATAATATTACTCAGTGGACGAAGAAAAGGTAGTAGACATCTATTATGTGATTATTATTTGTTGTTTGTATTTGTGTAGTGGATGCAAACAATGACTGATGAGTTTTGGTGTAAGTGGCCAGTTTGTAGCCAAAAATAAGGAAAATAAAATAAAAGACAGCAAATATAACATGTTTTATATGTAATTAAATAAACTAATGTTTATTATCAAAAGAAGTTTTTAATATTTAATTTTTAATTTTTTATAGTACTTATCACTGTCTGGATTGAATTGATCATCACTTATACCATAAAACACTTCACAAAAAGTTAAAAAAACTACCAAGGGAAAATGATAAAAAATATTGAGGGGCTCAGCTGATGATGTCCCTTGGCAATACTTAAAAAATAAAAGTTGGGATTATATCATGTGGGCTCCTTTTCTCTATTAGTAAGTTAAACCTCCGTGGGAAAACAAGATAAAGTTGATTATAAAAAGATGTAATTTATATTGGAACTTTCCTTCGTCATTTAGGTCTAAATAATGGTATTATTGAGTTAGATTGAGCCACATTCATTTCCCTGCACAAAACTTGGCCAATATATGAAATTAAAAAATAGAAACTTTACTTTACAAAATGAAAGCCAAAACATATCTACAATAGAATTATGGAAGTACCATTGCAATACAATATGACCTCGGTTCAATAGTTGGGATTTCGTGAAGGTCATTTCAAGTCCCATTCCACCATTAACAAACCGAGACCATTATCCACAAGTTTTTTTTTTCTTTTTTATTCATAACTTTTTGACTTTTTGAGCGAGTTTTCTCCCTTCAAAAATAAATAAATAAACAAGGAAATAACAAATATGACCTTTACACGTTGTTTCTGTGTTTCTCAGGATCTTGTCTGGGAAGACGGTGGGGCTGTTTGGTTTAATTATTCTAGGTGGTTCGAACCGAAATTTTTTATAAACTAGTGTTTGAAAAAGAAAAATGAATCGGGCTTTAAAACCTTAAATTGACAATTTGAGCCAAAAAATGACTTCAAATCCAGAATACACCCCCTCGTTGTCAGCATTTTAAACCATGCTTTTTAAATAAAGAAGTTCATATCACGCATTTCAAATCAATGAACCAAACAAAGCCGTCGTGTGTTGTCGCTTTAAAGTACCCAATCAATATTTTTAGTCGATAAGTGATATTTTTTTTTGAATGGCACGAAGCTGCTTTGTGTTGAAATTGATAGGTTGTTCAGAGAGTGATTAAAATCATTGGTTAAAACCAATATTCGTTTAATATACTATAACTTTTAAAAACTTTATATTGTAGTTATTTCTTACCTTATTATGTAGCTGCAAAGAGCTTTTTACTATAGACAGTTGAAACCTGGGTCCCAAATAAAGGCTAAGTGTTTGTTTTAAGGGTTCAATGAGTTTGAATCCAATTTTTGAGCCAAACATGTGTTTAGAGGCAAAAAAAAAAAACCTCAAACTCAAACTCAATCTCAAACATTAAACTCGAAAGGTAAGGTGGCTTCGAATTTAATACTCCCTTAATTTCAACATTAATCACGATTAAAACCAACACAAGGAATAAAAAATAAGGGAAAAAAAGGTAACACAAGCATAACGATCAGCCTTTTTAAGCCGTTATTTAACTTACTTAAACATCATTTCTTAGTTTTAATCTTACTTACTAGTAAGAAAATACTGAATAAATTGTTTTCCTTGAAAACCGTTTCAACTTTTATTGTAACATAAACGGAAACATAGTTCAAAACTTGACTTTAAAATCATCCAAATCATTTCTTCAAATTCGTTAAGTAAATATTTACTTACATAAAACTTTGTAAAATATTATTTTCAAAACAACGGAAAACTTTTTCTTAAACACAACGGAAACCTTTTGTAGTGGTATTCATACCTAACCATTGCATCTCTTACCACCATAACGAACTCTTCAACCAGTCCTATTAGTCTTATGTAGAACTATCTATAGTATGAATGAACTTGTAATGAGCTTTTACTTAGTAAGTTTAAATTTTTCTCACAAAACATTAATTTGTTTTCTTCTTAAAATCTTTCTCGTAAATATATCTTTATTGAAACATTTCTTGTAAAACATCTCTTTTTGAAACATTTCTTTGTAAAATTCCTCATAAAATGTCTTTCATAAAACGTTTCTCATAAAAACATTTCTTGTAAGATGTTCCTCACAAACGTTACTTATGAAAACATTTCTTAAAGGAACACAAACAATATCATAATACATGATTTCATTTATGCTTTTTTATGAATGTTTTATCATCATTTTTAACTTTCTAGAGCTATGGACCTAAGCGCACGTATCAAACGTGCTTGACCATTGACACTTTGTTGCACTCCTTTCATTTATACTCCCCTTAGATCGAGAAGCTGATATGATACTTTTTGATCTTAACTTAAGGGTTTCGATTACTTATAATCTTAATGAGCATGTTATATAACATAACGTAATGTCTAAACATTAGACATAACAATTGCAATCAAAATACAAATTATGACTTGAACTTTAAAACATTCCATATAACAAATGCAAACTTTTCAAACATATATAGAGCATTTGAAAATCCTTTTCTTCGTGTTATATAGGTGAGATTTGAAACTTACTTGGACATCGCTCTAGCCTTCCCACTTAATCCCTTTCCTTATATTAGTTAGTTTTTGTATCTTGTTCAAACGACACCCGACTGTTAGCTAACTTTTTTATTACCGACTCATTTGATCGATAGCGAAACTTAAACGTCAAACGTTCTTTCTTAATCCTTTCGTCTTGTTACTATCAGCTAATTTCTCTTAACTTGAACATTCCTCATTAAAATTTCATGTCTTACTTGATGGTTTCATTGTTTAACATGATACGGAACATTTTATGTCTAAGGTGTTTCGCTAATTCAAAGGCTTGAGGTCTCTTTTAACGATTTTATAAAAATGACGATTTTACCCTTAACAGGTTTTTCGTAAGTCACGTAACTTTTGCTGAACTTCTCATTTTACTTTACCATCCTGATACTAAAGCGTTACAGAAAAATTCCTCTAAGGGGCTTTTTCTTAAATCAGACGTTTAAAGGTATGTTCAAATTGATTTTGTAGAAGTGATCATTTTGTCATTGATGGGTCTTAGAAAACTTTTTGGAACCCGTTTTAATTCAAAACCTACACTTCTTTGCTATTCGTAATGTTACAAAAAACAAAACATCGGTTTTATTTTCGCAAAAAATCTTTTTTTTATCAAATTTTATAGATTTCACCTGTAATACGAAAATTTTGATGATTTTGTCCTTAATGTGTTTTTCTTGTAAAATTTCCAAATTCTTTTGGGCTTTCACTTTTTAAACGTAAAATTACTTACTGGCCATAACTATATTGAAAGCCATCGTTGCCTAGTGAAAATTTTCGTTCCACACGGTTTTACGGTTTTGACCTGAAGCACAGAAATCTTGACATTTTTTCCCCCGAAACACATTGATTTTGTACAAAACCCATCCAAGAGCCCGAGTCCAAACTCCTTGTTCCACGAACTGAATGAGCTTGTTCTATGAACCCAAGTTATGCTTGTGTAACTTATTGATGAAATGGTTGGTTGGCGAGAAATCAAATAAGCTTATTCTAATTTAATTTTGAATCTTAAATGCCTTGGCAACGAGATTCATTATTGGTGTCTTTGTTTTTTCCAATTGGCAGACTGCAAATATGAGAGTACAAACTGGGGTGTTCTGCGAGTACACACGCATGAATTTACTTGAGATGGCAGGAAAGCAAATACTACATTGGCTACAAAGAGGTGTACATATTCTTAATAAGATCTAGGAGTGCTACTGTACTTGAGTATTGTTATAATACGAATAGAGAAAAGATAAGCGAGGTAGAGAAACAGGAATCTGTAGTGCCGTTGTTATTATCATCATAAAATCGTCTTTTCTGATGATCGTATAAAATACAAAATAACACGCACCAAAGAGAGGTCAACCCCAAAAGACGGCACATTCTTTAAGACAGAAACTGATACCGCTACAAAGCCTCTGTGTTGGCTTTGGCAACTTGACTGCCACTGCCGATAACATTCCTCCAGGATGTGAAGAAACAAGGCCGCCCGAAGCCGCTGAAATCTTAGTGAGGGCGGCTTCAAATTGATGTGGCAACATTTTCTGCCACTGCTGCTGTACGTGCTTCATGCATCCAATGTTGTTCCCGCATGAACGACCAATGAGCAATTTTACTGGCCCAGATTTGCACCGGACTAGCATTTTTCGGCTGTTTCAATTGTTGTGCAGACTTGTGCTGTTCCAACAGCGACGGACGATAGTGAACTTGCGTCTCAAAATCATTTATAGCCCATGAAAAATTGTTTCTACAGTGTGTAACAGATGTTTGATGGAAAGTTGAGGTTTTCTTACGCTTGTTCCTATATTTTCTCAAAATGACATTTGTTTCAACGCATGTAAAAATGTCGAAATAATCTATAGTATTAAGGGATGAGAGTTTCACCCGCAAGGTTTTCTTTTTACCTGTTGCTCAACTTTTAACACTGATTCATTTGCTTCCTTGTCCGAGCTAACTGATTTGCCGTGGAAAATTTCTTGGATCTTTGTCACTCCCTTCTCCACAGGACCCATTGCTTGGTTTATGGTCAACACAACATCCTTGACAACGTATCGAAGATGGCATTAAGACGAGCATAAAATCAAAAAGACCATGCGACGCATACAAAAGGGAAGGAACTTACACGTTGACCCCCTTTAAGAACAACGTCCTGAACGCTTTCGGTGACACTTGTCCCGGGAGCTTCAACCTTAGTTTCTTGTTTCTCAAGCACAGGTGGGGTGCCACCTTCTTCTAACTTCACCTCGCCTTCTGTTCTCTCAATGGTGACTTTGCCATGCTCACTAGCAGGGACGTAGTGATAAGGTTCCGTGAAAAAGACAAAACACATGGGCAACAGCTGCCGTAGCCATCTGCCAAGCCATTGAACACAAACCCACACCATTAGGACTAGGAATAAACCAAAATAGCATCATGACTTGCAGAATTTATTTTTAATCCTAATCCTGAAGTAGCAGCTCCAAATCGCTTAAAAAAAATTGTAGCAACACAGGAATAGTGTATGTGTTTTATGCTTTGTTTGGAAAAGTAATTCCAACTACATAGTTTAAACCGCAACAATGTAAAGCTCTTACGTGCTACAGTGTATAGTTTCAACCACTCTTCCAAACACCTTATTAATAAACAGAGTCGGTAAGGCTTGTTCAAGGAAACGTCTTCTATGCAAATCAAGAAATCTTGCAAAGGGTTGTTCAAAGAAACGTCTTACTTCTATGCAAATTAAGAAATCTTGCAATGCAGCCTGTAATTTCCCCTCTTTTGGTATAACTCCAAGTTCGCGCAATAGTGCAACACCTAGGCCTTGAAGCTGATGAATTTTGCAAACGGCTTTATAAATTGAAGTCTCTTGTGAGTTACAGTGTATAACGGTACAAGGCTATACAGCGCCAACATCTGGCTGAAGTTTAGTACTACCGCCATGTAAGGACACCTATAAGGAGAAAATGAAAAATGAGTGCATAGTGATGTTCAACTCTGTAGAGTAAACAGAGGATGAGAAAATACAACTCAACTTAGTTATTTAGTTTAGAAGTTGGTACATTGGAATGAAAAGCTAAAGGGAACATCAAAACGTTAACTAAGAATGTTAAAATCATTTCATCTAATCGCATAAAAAGTATGATATACGTACCTATTGTACCACTTAAAATGCTAAAAATCTCCGACAAGAATGCCAAGAAGGCACATTAATGTCTTCAGAATCATCTGGGCTATCTAGCAGATATCAGGAATGAACTCCCAAGGGGGGGAAGAGGTGAAGATATGAATAGAAAAGAGGGAAAAAAGAATTGGTAGGACACAATTCTGGATCGTCAAATTACATTAGAATTATAATAGACCAAAAAAGTGGCAATTTAACATTCAGATTACATAGCTCTTAAATTGACATGATTCTAATGGATCTAATGGTTCGAAACCGTGCATATACTAATACATTTTTTTAGCCTATCAGACAACTCTTAAAAAGAAAAAATAATAACAAATGGAGAAAGCGACTTACATATTGCACAAGACAAAATTTTTTTTTTTGTCAGGAAATCTTTTCCAATCACAGATGGCCGAAAGAAGAAGTTCTGAACTGACTTCTTTTGTTCAACGCGATTCTCACCTGCCCCTTCTGGCGATGGTTTGCTGAGCTATTTTTTCGACTGGTTTTCAAGTAGTTCTATTGCACAACTTTCTCCACCTAGCATAGTGAAAACTATATACCAATCTTTAACAATAATCAAAGAAAGTGTATGCATCCCATTTTTTTTACAGCTTTTCAGGTGTGGCTATAAATCTCACGACTCGTATCGGTTTTTCCATCATTCAAAAGCTAAAAAATGAGATGTATGTGCCTCCTAATTGTTTGGGATATTTATAGTTTTGCCAAAATGTATCTTAATTATTCCAAATTAAGTTGAGAAAATTTTGAGGATACTTTGAGTCAGCGAATAATGATGTTAAAACATTAACGATAATTGTACTGTATTATAGAGCATAATAATCGTTGAATTCATACATCTGAGATTTTATAGTTAGAATTTCAGATGTTTGTACTTTGTAGATATACATGACTAAAAATGAATAAAACAGTAAAATTGTATCACATGTGTAGAAAGCATCATTTCCCAAATCTAAAGAAGTAGGATTGTGGCTCACCCAAACAAGCAACCTACTAGCTTCCAAAAGAATACAAGGCAAATGCTTCATAGCAGTTTCTTAAAATGTCACACGCAAGAGACAACTTCTGATTCCACAAGGATATAATCTGGGCAAGGAAAGGAACCAAAATGACTAATTATATCATTTATGACCATCTGATTATTCTCTTCTCTTTTACTCTTGAGAATATACCATTCTTATGTCACATTTGGTGCATAGGTTTAGACTAGTTCAAACCATAGACGCTGTTTATATTAGGTTTGGTAAAGTAATAATTGAAACCACTTCAAATCATAAATGCGGTTTTAAAATAATAAAAACTTTCAAAATCTAAACTTTGCCCCGTCTCAAGTACAGTCAATTTGAATCATTTTCTACAGTAAAAATCTTCTCATTCTCGTTTCTTTCATAAAAGATAGTTTTTAAAACGTCAGTTCTCGTTTTAAACTGTTTTCTTTTCTGACAAGAAAAGTGAAGAGAATAACCTAACACATAATCTTTACAAAAAGATAGAACCTTACTAACACAGTCGCATAAACGGGTACCATGAAAACAACGGCAACAATCCATTTTTGTACTTGAACAGAGAAAAAATTAAAAAAAAAATCAATCACTATATATTTATGTAGGGATCTAGTGAACAATAACAAATTATGCTCTCAAGTATATCACATTTATCGATGCGTGTACTAACACACACACTCACAACACTAACCAAAAATGTCACTCGCAAAGTACTCTTTAGGAAGGGAACAAAAAAGAGAAAAGAAAGAAAATCCATGAACACAACACAATCCGAGAGGCCAAAAAAAAAAAAAAAACAGACGACAAAACCCCATTTAAGAAAAGTTATTAAGTTACACATTGAAAAACTAACCGCGGGATTAGTTATGATCTGAGATGTTCAATGCCTAAACGACAAAACAGCCAAAAAGGATAAAAAGAAAATTATCTCAAAAAGTATTTGAATTAGAACAATCCTAAAACGTAATTTGAATGAATTATCACGTTTGTTTCCCATAGGCTGTGGTTTTTGCAGCTCTACCTTAGCTAACGTGAACATTTGACACGTGTCCAAACTGAAAACTTTTGTCAGTTTTGTGACACGTAGGTTGTTGGAGGTGCAATAAATTTTCCGAGAAGCGAGGGCAAGTGATGTAATAGGCTTGGATTACATGGTCCCGGACAGCAAGACACGTGGATTAGAACGTGGAGAGGCCCAAGTTTTTTGGCCCATTTTGTATGTGCGCCCAACAAGGCCCAAGTATTGTAAAGCCACGGTCTGCTTCTTAATGCCCTCCAAACGACGACTAGAGGGAAATGATTATTCTTCGTTTTCTCATAGTAGTTGTTTTAATAGTTAATGTTACTTTGTTTAGTTAATCTAGTTTTCCGATTTCTGTCATCTAGTTTCAGTTGATGTTGTTTCTAATATGATGTCGTTTTTTGCGGTTACTGTCATCCCTGTGTTGCATAGTTCTTAATAATAGTCATCATTTTTTACATTTTGTGTCGTTTTTAAAATTTGTGTCGTTTCCTGATAAATTGTTGTTTTTTAAAAAGTGATATTGTCGTTTTCTAAGGAATTGTTAATGTCGTTTTTTACAACAATATTCAGAGGTAGAAACTTAAAGAGGAAGGTTATTGTTAAATCTCTCTCTCTCTCTAATAGTAATAAACTTGGTATCACCCAAGTGGGAATTTCCATTGTAATGTGTAACTTAGTTTCTATTTTAAATTATGAAAAAAAAAAATAAATTGTTATGCTCAATAGTTTCCATTTTGGGAAAGTTTATTGCCATAAATGGAATTGATGTCACGTGGCTTTGTTAATATTTACTTATTTCTTGGTTGGAGGGTATTCTTGGACGTGGAGACCCCTCTTGCACTGCCTTTAACTTGTTACATCTCGAGGATTTCACTGGGACAACTTGTATTAAATAATAATCTTGGAATACAACACCAGGAACAGACGTAATATACAAATTATATTTTATATAAAAGTTAAATATTTGCTAACCCGGTAGAAAACAAAAACTTGGAAGGGTCATCTCCTGCAATATACCGTGCGGATTATGACCACTCTGGTCTTGCTGGTCAATTTGCAAGAGTTTTTATGTCAATATATATGTATTATATATATGTTCATTCGTTCATGGACCACTATTCCTTTCTTTTTTTTTTTGAAATATACGGACCTTTAAGTTCCAAGTCCTATATGCTGCAGGGTCTTCAACAAAATTATATAAAATTTGTCACCCCAGAAATTCCCGAATATTATATTATCAAATTGGCATGATGGGTAAATCTTGCCATGTCTTGGTTTTGTTGAAAGCAGTACTACCAATTGGTGATGATCAAATTATTCTTTTTTTGGAGGGAATGATAAAGTTATTTAGTCATATGATCATGAATTCTCACAAAGATACGAGAAAACTCCCTTTAACTTTTATGATCAAGAACAGGTGCATGGAAGAAACAAAAGGGATATTCAATGTTTAACAAACATCTATGTATAATGATTTTGTTGTATTTTTTTCCCTTGTGAAAAGAACAGTGACACATTGGTCAAACTTAGGTCGAATCTCATTGAGACAGATGTTGGTCGGACAAAGTCCGATGAGTAGTGATCACAACGGCATAACTGACACGTGGCGCAATTCCCTGCGACATTCTCTGATCTGGTTTTACCGACCGGTTAATTATATAACCAGCTCAGCCAATAACCCTATTTTCTACGATTGCCTTTGGATGCCCGTGTGACTTGTTAACTTCACGTGAATATTGCATGATTGATAGAGAGAGTATAGTCCAAGCCACGGATTTTAGGAATTGGTGGAAGTTGGACTAAATATTTTCTCTTAAAAAATCAAGTTATATTGCATTAGAGAAATATATTGATGGGGGCTTACTAGGGTGGAAATATATATAGGCATAGATAGAGCCTAAAAAGTTTAATCAACACGGGTGGTGACTAAATTAATAAGATAGGGTAAAGAGACGTAGGATTTTATAGGGAGGAGAAGGCAAAATATAATTTTACAGGGGGTAAAACACAAATTTTATTAACTTTTAAATACAAAATAAAAGAGAAAAGAAAGTTCAAACAAGGCGACCGCCTACTCTCGTTCATAGCTAAATTTGTCCTTATACCCATGTATGTAAATGTTGGTATTTATAAGTGGCATTGCTACTTCTATTGTAACAAGATATTAATCTAATATTTCAACACTAACAAGTTAGTTTATCTCATATTAGTGCTATGTTTAACCATTTAATGTTAATGTTATGTTAGGCTTCTTATTTTTCTACATTGCATGAAAGGTTGGCATGAAAAGCATATATAGGCTTGGCTGCAGTTGCCCAACAAGAGGATTTGTTCTTTATACGTATTGATGATACGTAACCTTAAAATTAAAGTTAAAGAAAGATCACACTGTTGGAGGTGTTTGCCCAGCAAGATGTACGCTCCACATGTATTGTATACGTAATGAGAAAGAAATCTGGGTCTATATTGTTTACTTCTCATGTATCAGCCTTCTTCGTCCATGAGATTGACTTGTATTCCATTATTATCAGATGTAACTTGAGAGACTGGTCCCTTTAGAGCAACATCTTCACCTATATACGTAGAAAACCTTTTTGTCCTATGACAAACGGGAGAGAAATTATTGGCTCAAGCTCTAAAGAGTTTGGCTCATGGGTTCGGAACGAGATGGTTTAAAATATAAAGTTTATAAAGGGACCAACTGAAAACAAAAAAGGAAGAAAGGTTTTATCAAGCATCGGTTCGTTTTAGTTTTTTGGTTCAAACCAAGCGAATAAATGAGCAAAAATGACACATTTGTATATAGTGGGGTTTCTCTCTTTTGATCTTTTCCTAAGGTATCTGCATCAATACGGGAGTATTTCTTAGATTTTATAATATATTGGATCACGCCCATTTTGAGGGATTTGCATGGTCAACTGTATGTCATGAGATATTACATCTTGATTTTCCACAGGAACCTGTTGCTTAAAGATCTTGTACTTTGCAGGACTTGAAAAGTGATAGTCCCTCAAAACCACTCAGTGACACATATATAATGTCGGTGTGTTAATACTTAATTAACTGAGGTTTTTATTGCATATTCTTATGTTTGAATGGTAATTTGTTGGCCTGTTCTTTTATATTTTGTGGTAGAATTGTCTTAAAGAATGAATATTGGCACTATTAGATTTGCATGTTCTTTCTTTTGCCAGGTTTTTTTCTTTTCCTTCCTTTTTTTTTGTCTGGTTCTTGAATTGATTTCTCAAACCGAGTACTAAATAATCATTTGGTTTATAAAAAATCATTCTAAAGATTCATTTCCTTACGTTTTCAGTTTATTGATCCAATCGTGCATTACATTGGAGAAAGCTTTAATTTTGTGTCTTTGCACTGAGTTCATGAAGAAAACTCGAATTTCTTATATCTTTTTCTGTTATAATATTGCCAAGTTTTGGTATTTCCTTCTTCATTTCTTTAATAAATATTAAAAAAAAAACCGTATTATTCAAGGTTATTAAAAGATGGAAAAACCCTTTTCTTTCTTTCTTTTTTTCTTTTTTTTTTCCTTTCTGCTTTTTATGTCATAAGATCCAAAGTATCAGTTTTTCCCACATAAATCTCATTCCACTTGATCTTCGTTTCAGCTTATGACCTAAAGCCTATATTCATAACTCCTGGAATTTTCTGGAAACCGGTGGATCTTAGATTGTTGCTTAACTACTAGATATTTGTGTATATTATTAATCTAATCTATTTCCTTCAGAGAAACTCTGTCTTGTTGCGTGATCGAAGAAAGCTCATGGGTTTACTACGATTTTTTTAATCAGTTTTGCATATATACTTTCTTGTTTCCATGCTCTTTTTACCTCTTTTTTTTTCCCTTTACTTTATCCACTGATTGTACTTTTCTTCTCCATTTATAGCCAATGTCATTCTTGAAAATGCGTGTGAACGAGTCATTGTTGGTAATCTTTACTGTGACATTCCACTTGGTCTCTATGTAATTCGTGGAGAAAATGTTGTGGCAATTGGAGAAATGGTATACAAACTCTCTTCTTGTATTGTGATTTTTTGACACCAAAATTTTTGCGTTGGAAGTTTAGAGCACCATCGTTTAAACTTTACTACCATTTTTACAGGACTTATATCATGATGAGCTTCCTCATATGATCAGAGATAAAAAGTTTAACGCCTAAACAGGGTAAGAGTCACTTCCGCGACGCCTTTAACGCCTAAACAGCAAGTTTAATCCTCCTTTCTTTTCTTGACATTTTATTTTGTTAGTAGCGTAATTTTGCATCCTCTTCTTCTAGGCTCAGAAAGCAGATAAGGAAGCTGGAGAACTGAAGGGGTCCATGAGGAAGAGAATGGAGTTTCTTGGCTTTGATTGATTTTCAAGGGTTCATGCCATGTCTGCACAGATAAATGCAATGTTCAGCTGATAACTTGAGATTCCAAATTTTCATCTCAGGAGGAGCAAGAATTAAGAAGAGAAAAAAGTTGCAGCAGTTCCAAGGACTCGATTATCAAAAGTCAGGAAAAGGAGTCAAATTTTGGGTCTCTCGTAGTTGGAGGCACTGATTATAATTTTAATTTTTCCTCTTTTGCATGTCTTTTTTTTTTTTTCACACATGCCACTGATGTAGTTGGGTCTATAGACTTCTATTCTTTTTCTTTCTTTCTTTCTTTCGTCCTTTCTTCTTTTCTTTTTCTTTTACTTATTTTGGGTTAGGAGGTAGTTTCACATGTGACCAGGCAACATTCTGCCCCTATATACAAAATTGCTTCTCTGAGAAACACTGTGATCATCATGGATTGTTGATGTGGAGCCGGATTTTTTGACAGCGAATTCAGGTTGTATTCATTTGTGCGGTGTTGATTATCAATACATTTACACGGAGACCAAACTATGATTCTTGTACGCACCTAAAGACAAGACAGAGGGACATAACAGACAGAACATGAACGTAATTTCTAAGTTAAATGCTCCTTTGGAGCATGGTTCAAGACTAAAAGGTTTTGATTCAAACCAATTTTATTATGATGCTTGTTCTCACAAAATTTAAATTGTTACAGTGTTTTAATTTCATATTCTGAGTTCGAACTATGTTTTCAAACGGGTTCTAAAAGTTAGCTTGAATTGCTCTAATTTGCCCTTTGCATGGGCGGAACTCTCTAACTCCAATGAATCACCAATCTTACACATCAAGTGTTCACAAGGGAAGAAAGTGAGCTCCATGAAAATAGTCTCGTTACCAAATAGTAGATAGTCGAAACAAGGAGCGAAAAATTCGAGGATACATAGAAAGTGCTTATGTTATTTCAATAAAAGACCACACGAAATATGAAAAACAGAGTAAAACCCAACATTACACGTCATATTTAACGTGATTTTATAAAGACAAGTTTTTGCTCAATCGGGGAATGTAAGCATGGATATGAGAGGCTCACTATTGGGAAACCGCGAAACAAGATCAGAGCGCTTTGCAAGCTCAAAGTCCTGAAACTGAAAGGCCGGTGCGCAGGTGCATCCCACGAGAGAGTAGTGCCTCTCGCCATCCCTTGGAGCAGCTTTGAGCAGCGTACCATCAGGAGAAATGCTCAGGTCTTTGGTCGGAAATGCACCAAACCATACATTTGGAGGCACTGTGTACTGAGGTTTCTGATCATCTCCAACCAAATCCGGTCCAAGGCAGGTTAGTTTGACCTTACCATCCTCTTCATTCAACTCCACTACCTGAAAGCAAATTATGGGTGTGTGAAAGAGGGAAAGTTCTATAGGACATAAAGGAGATCTTTTGGAGGCTCATGGAAGTTAAAAGATTATCTTGCAACGGTTTGGTACCCTTGATGGTTTCTGTTAATTAAACTTTTTACAGAAAATCTTGTAATTTTTTCTTACTAATCAACATCTTAGATGCCACATATGATACTAGCTACTCTTTGTGAGAAGCAAGGTCTTCGGAGAGAGGGAGACAGAGCTTCACTTAATTTTACATTCTATGCTTCCAACGATACAAAATTCAAAACAAAGGGTTCTCAAGAGTTCATGAATATTTCAAGAATAACACTCAGTTCGCTAGTTGGCACGGACACTGATTTCTTGGTATCTTCTCTCCTCTAATAACGTTTTACATTTCCAAAAGCCAGAATAAAAGATATAGAAAGTGTAATACAAGTGCAAATTTCAACTTACACTAGTAAAAATGTTACCATAAAAAAGTGCTGGTGGGTTAGGAGGATTATCCATCAAATGCGAAAAACTTCAAGAAAGAAAATTTTTTGAGGACCGGTAATGGCAAAAGCCAAAAAGATTGTAAATGGATCGAATACCGTAAGAGGTTCTCCCAAGTAAAAATGCCAGGTTTCCGCACATGGAATGCGATGAAGGCGTGACACATTCCCAGATGGCAACAAGAAGTAAATGCATGAGCTCACGGCCCGGTCGACCTTGTCTGCAGGTTAAGCTAATAATACAATTAGTTTAATCATAAACAAAATTCAATCAATTGTTTTAACTAAATTAGAGCATTTCTATCCATACGATTTGAGCTGAATTCCAACTAAAATTTAATTAATAGGTCAAAAATTATTTAATTACTCAGGAGCCTTGCTAACTCATTTTATGGCAAAATAAATGGAAAATTTTCGTCTTTTTTTTGGTATCAAATGGTTTAAAAGAACATCAAATCCATCTTTCATGTAGAAGTAAATAGAACTGATTTCGCATTGAGCAATAACAATTGGTAAATCAATCATTTCAAGACCACGATTTCGAATGATCTCATTGATCTCGCGATGTTCCCAACATCCGAAAGGTCTAATGGAAATTCAACTGAAAAACAGATCATGAATAGAAGAAAATTTCGGAAAAGAAAACCACGAAAAAAGATCCAAGTAAAGCCAAAAAAATAAAATAAAATAAAGAAAATGGTGAAGATGAGATAATAAGGGAAAGGGGCTGACATTGGGGAGGGAGCTGAGACGTAGAGAGAATAATAGAAGAGTCTCTGAAAGTTTCAGAGTAGAATCCGCCTTCTGGATGAGAATTCAGATTCAGTTTCGCCACTATTTCTGAAGCACTTGCCATTTTTCACAGACGATCTGTTCTTGGCTACTACCCTCTACCCTCTATTTCAAAGAGAGCTTTCCTTTTTGACCCGAAGTCTTAAGGAAAAAAATTATCTTTTTTTTTTTTTAAGGAACAATAGCGTGCGCACATCCTAGCTCTTGTTCATGTCTTCTCTTCGCTTCATGCCTTGGGAGAAAAAGAAAGTTCTTGTTTGTCGTCCATGGTTGGTGAAGTCGTTCGAAAACGTGTTTGACACATTACATTATGTTATATTATATTATATTATATTATATATAAAAAAATATAATATAATATAATATATTAAACAAGTCTTAAAATAAATAATAAATAAAAAGCTAGATTACGACCCAAAAGAAATAAAAAATAAAGTTACTCATTAAGTAAAAAAATGTGAGTGGTCTCACTTTGTCTAATACAACTTAAAATAACACATACCAAGTGTTTGATAAACTCAATTTCTAACTTATTTATTTTAGCTCAAACAGTATAAAATTCTCACATATTAAAATGTATAACTCTTATATACAATACTTTTAATTTTAACCCTTAGTTTTAACTTAATTCTCAAACATTATAATAATTATCCTAAAACTTATCATAAGTTATAATTTTGATAATTTCATTAATGAAATTATTTTTTAACAGTTGATATCCCATGACTAATTAGTAAAAAGATAATATAAAAAAGTGACAATGATGCAAGAGTTGCCAATAAAGGAAGAGACGACACGAAAAGAAAGAGACGAGACGACATGAAAGACTAGGATAAGGAAGATTTTGTTGTTTTTTTTTTTCTATTAATTTATCATCAAAATTTCAAAGTCTATTGTTTAAATGTATTGTTATTCAACTGTAGTTTACCTTAAAACGACTAACAACTTAGTTATAAACAATGTAAAGCTCTCACATGTTACAATAACAATAAAAAAATTACTACAGTATAAAGCTCTTACATGCTACAGTAAAAAATATTGTTTTAATCAATGGTTCTCACTACCCTTCCAAACACCCTATTAGTTATAAACAATGTATAACTAATAAAAAAAATTTAAAGCTCTCACATGCTACAATAACAATAAAAAAAAATTACTACAATATAAAGCTCTCACATGCTACAATAAAAATAGTTTTAACCAACAGTTTCCATCACTCTTTCAAACACCCTATTAGCCATTGGTCGTTTATGAAACGACCTACCGCTCACCTTTCAGAATTTTGTGTTGTTTTTCTTTTGTTGGCTTCTTGTAAACGACATATTTAAGATGGTTGCAGCTAGCAAAGCATGTCCTATTACTTGCAGAATCTGCGGAGACATTAAACTGAGTATTTCATCTTTTTTCATAAACTTTATATTTCTTTTTTTATATTCCCAAAATATCATAGCATTCCCATTAATTACAGGCCGAAGATAATTTAAGCTAAATTTTATAAATTCGGCTAAAGAAAGCTAACACGGTCGGTAAAACCACAATACTCAGCCAGATTTCAAGTTGATAAAAGAATACTTTTAATAGCATCCCCTCCAAGCCCAACTCCCTCAACCGACCAAATAATTGATTGACGCTTGCAAGTTATCCTAGCAATCATCCCTGAAAAACTCTCTTAACAAATCCTTGCAAAGAACCCCCCATTCCGGCTCCAACAGCTTCTGCCAAGTATTTTGCCTGCAAAATCTCAACGTAAGATTTCATGAACTAACAAATCCTAATTCTGAAAAACAAACTAGCAGTGAAAAATCTCCTTTCCAAAGCAGTAACAGAAGAGGGATCTACCTCTTGAATGGTTTTCTTCAAATCGAAGGCATCTTTGACACGAGCATCCAAGAAAGCCCATGTATCGTGGAAGTCTGTCCGAAACAGTGAGCTGTCAAATTAGTATTCTACACGAGACAATTCTCCATAGGGACAAGAGTACAAACACTTTTCTTTGCAATGCAAGGAACCAAGAAGCCAGTGATAGATACGCACAGTAATAATTGTGGAAGAAAACACAAATCCAGTCCCATCAAAATTGTAGAGTGGAAATTGCATACCTGGAGAAGTATCAGTCAGCATGTAGATCTCAGTTGTCGAGTATATTCCTCCAAGGACAGAGCGTTTCACATACCAATCAATATCAGAGCCCTCATCACCAGCAGCATGCCAGATTTCATCAACAAGAGTTGCCCGCTGCTTAAAACCCGTCGGAACATTCGTTGGTAATGCCTGCAAAGGAAATTAATAAAATGTATTCTGCACATCCCGAGCAATGAGAGAGAGAGAGAGAGAAGAGAGGACAATATACCTGGATACTAAGAGCTTGAGGCCATGTTGGTATGTAGGGAGCTTGCATTTCCAAGCGAATTCTAACAAGTTTGCAAATACGCTCGCTAGGTATCAAACTTTTGAAGTCATGTTCAGAGTCAATTCTATCAATGAGCCTTTGTAAGCACTCATCCATGAAAAACTGCAAGGGAAATAACAGTAAAACATGTCAAGATTAATGCGTAGAGGAAACATCAGGTCCACTCCACAAAAAAGACTGCATTAGTAAACATGCATAAAGCAATAAATTAGTCAAAGCAGTGCACTTTGATGAACTTCTCACATCCACTAGCCCATGAGCTTCAAAACATTAATATAAGGCGCGTTTACCAAACCGTAAAAGAATGTAATGAGAAAGAAAGGAAAGCAAAATGATAGAAAAAAATATCATTCATTCCCTTTCTTATGTTTGCTTGCCTATTTGTTAGTGTAAAGGGAAACAATCTCACTTCCTTTCTAGTATTTACTAACTTTGTAATTACTTCAATGTAATTATGATACTTGACTTCGGACATTTAAGTAAATTTGGCATTCAATATCTTTAATAGGGAATCAATACCAAGGAGATGTAAGGGTCTAAATTTTCTTTCCTCATTTTCTGTATTATGTCGGGCCCATAAAATTCTCGTTATTAATTTTGTAAATAAACACCTTATTAAAAGGAAAAGCGAATCACTTCTTGCTTTCTCTTTTCCTTTTGATGCAAGTAAACATGCCCTAGATGTTACAAAACCAATCTCTATGTGCATTCGTATTTAGCAAACATTTGTAATCCAGTATACCTATACATCCACTCTAAAGTCACAAAAGATAATCAGAAAAAGAGTGAAACTGTCTTGACCGATTAGCAGCCAAACAAAACTCTGACACAATCAAACATTAACCATAAACCAACATTTAAAAATGGTGCCCTTTTGTTAATTTAGATAATTGCAGTAAGCATACTGGTGCAACCTACAAAAGATTTAAACTTTAAACCCAATTACTTCAGAAAAAAGGGTACAAGAACCAGTATTACTCCTATTTTTTCCAGCAGTGGCTGAACAAATATAAAGATCGCCGAAAAATCCACATAGGAACTTCAACAGAAAACAACCAAACTTGCTGATAAATTGACGCAGTGGACTTGGCAAAATAATGTTTTACTGACCTAACCCCGCGGAGGGTCCGAAAACACAAGTATGAAAAGCCCCTCAAAGGCGAAAACCCCAAAGAGATAATATACTTAAAGTTTTGTATTCAATAACAACACCCTAAGTCTCCCCATTACCATTAATTTATGAGAGTATTTATAGCCTCCAACAAAAGAATAACAAGCAATCACTATTATAAAGCACTAATAAGACAAATAACAATAAATCATAACAAAATATAGCTAAAATGTAAAAACTATTATTTCAGCGATAATCTTCCTACATCACAAATTTTATAGGCAGATTGAAAATAGAGTAAAAGGAAAGGAGCATTTTGAAAAATAACTTTAAGAAAAAGTTATTGTGGACAAATTGTTCTTTTTTTTATAGTTTTTTGATGCAAAAAAAATATTTTTTAGGCATAAAAATTGCTTTTTTTTTCATCAGGTTGAGGTTTCTCTACTCGTTACAGTTATTTTCATATTTTAAAAAAAAAATAAAACAATTTATCTGTTTAAAAAAACGTATTTAAAAGAAAAAAAAAAGACCATTTCCTTAATTAAAATTTTTTTTTTTACCTTCTTTTCAAATTCTTCCAGAAGGAAACTAAACTAATTAACAAACAATCACTGTTTTAAAACGGGAATCCGCCTAAAATTGAACCAATCTATTGATATACACCAGAAATATATGGACGATAAATAAATAAATATACCTCCACAAGAGCGGCTTCTTTCCTTGGAAATGAACCAACGATAGCCGGAGAGACACCGGCGTCTCTCGCACCTGCGATCATCGCAGCTTCAGACCATCCCAATTTTAGCTACACCAAATCATTTAAAACGCAACAATTTCAAAACCAATTCCGAAAAGAATTCGTCTGATCAAATAAAATTGGGGAAAACAAAAGCACGGGAAAAAAGGAAGGAGAGAAATGTACGGACCACATGGAAAAGCGAGGCGCGAAGCACACGAGCTAGCTCGTCTTCGTGCTCCGGTCTCGGCCTCTGTCCGTGATGACTGTGCCGAGATTCTTCCGCCGCCGATGAAGCCGACCAAGCGGATGACGACGAAGACGAAGACTGGGAATCGGAATCTGAAGAGTTAGGGTTTTGAGGGTGATTAGTGTGTTGATCAGGGGTCTGGTTGGGGACTGATTGAGAGTCCACGGAGGAGGAGAAGCTTCGAATTAATGGAGGATATCGAATACGGGAGTTACGATTGCAGCCAGCGGAGGCGCCGAGGAGCAGCCGCTTCGCCACCGTCCGGTACATTTCGCGGCGTCGCTGTTTTTAGACGGGGGGAGAAAGAGACAAAGAGAAGAAAAAGAAAGAATCAGCGGAAACAGAGATATCCGCGTTGTCTGGTTGAAGATCTCAACAGTTTTTGTTTTTTCCTTTTATTGTTTTATATTGGGAAAATGTCCCAAAAAATGCAGTGTTTTGTCAAGATATTATTTTTGTTTATTTTAATATTAAATTGTCCAAAATATTTTTTTGTGTTTTTTTTTAAATATTATTTTTATCTTTCTCATTATTAAGATACTTAAAATACTTTGTGTTTTAAGAATCATAGTTAAAATACTTCTAAAGCAATAAATTTTTTAAAAATTCCTAGGTTATTCTTTTCATTATATATCAAATTAAAAGGTTATTTTGTGTATGTGTGTTTTTGTTTCCGATGAGTTTTTTTATTTTTAATTTAACTTTTTAAAAAACTAAACTTATCCTTTTTAATCTTTATTAAAGATAATTTAAAATATTATTAAACCAAAATACTAATAAAATTAATATTAAAAAGTTAAAAACTCTTACAATAATTGAAGTATTTACTTAGCTAAAATATTTATTTGAACATTTTAAATATCCTTTTACTTAAATTTTAAGTCAACTTATATTTAAAATAACATTTAATATGTCTTAGACTTTTTAAGGAATTAATTACTTCAAGGATATTTTGAGTATGATTTTGAAAATGCAATGATGTTTTGGACAGTTTAATAATAAGAGAGATAAAATTAATATTTTAACAAAAACACTTTATGTGTTTTTGGTATTTTAATAATAAAAATGACAAAGAAATATCTTAGCCAAACAAAAGGGTATTTTTTATATTTTTCCTTTTATATTCAAATAGGCGTAGGCTCGTTTATGTGAATCGACCTATACGCAATGAAAAGAAAGGAAAATCGGCAGTAGCCGCAGGGACATCTTCAAACCTTTTTTTATTTGTGTTCTCTTTCTTTTTCTTTTTCTTTTTCTTTTTTCTCTAGTTCTCTCTCAAAAAGATTTACCAAACTTGGCCCAAAAAAAATTACCAAACACTATTCATGAACCAAGGAACCACATAGATTCTAATAATGTGTTTAAAGAATTAGTTCCAAGTCAATCGGTTTAAACTCAAACAATTTAAAACTCTTTATTATTGCAATATTTTAAACTAATTAGTTCGAACAAGGTTTTTAAACACCATATAAATTGTTCTAAATTAGATGCGAGAATCTACGGTGAATAGAAATAAAGAGATCTTTTTATATTAAAAACCAAAACAGAATTGGATACCTAAAAAAGCGTTGCACGCATCTATTTCAAAAAAATCAATCTTAGTCTACTTGAGATTCTTCTATAATAAAAAATGTCATCTCTTGATTTTTTTTCCCCTGTATGCCACTCCGCGAGCAAGGGGAGAGACAACCAGGTCTTCCTGATTATTAAAATCTTGACGTATAAAAAGTTCGACAATAACAATGCACTAAGAGCATGTTTGGCTACCATGTTGTATTGTATTGCATTATATTGTATTGTATTATATTATATAAAAAATAATAATATAATACAATATATTACGGCGTACCAAACAAGCCCTAATATGACTTATAATACCTTTCATTAGATCACATATGATCCTCACGTGCCTTTTTTTGTATAAATTTTACAAGTTAAATGAATAAAAAAGATTAATTGTCCAAAAGTGGTCTTTTCATAGACGAGGGTTTGCTTGACAAGTATTAAAAATTAAGTATCAAAATATGATATGCTCTATACATATTTCGGGAACGACAAATGTGATTAAACATTTTTTTTGAAGTGAAAACAAACCTATTGGAGAAACGACAGGGTTACCAAGTTTTTTTTTTTTTTTTCTTTTTTGGTGGCTTAAGGAACAGGAAACATGTTCTATTTAGAAAAACAAAATGCCCAGAGAATTGTTTCGCGGACAAATTTGGGTACATTACAGAAACACGAAATTATCGTTGAACATGAAAACTATCTTGCCCCTCTAAACCATCCATTTCAAATATAGTCAAATTAATAACATCCGTCAAATTTTAGACCGATATGCTCCGGTACCAGACGTCCGTGTATTTTTGCGGTGAATTTAATTACTAAAATTTCTTTCGGAGTAAAAAAGTAAAAGGGAGAGGTAAACCCTTGGGTTACCGGGGACGTAAACGAATTTGGTAATTGGACTTTTGTGGACTTATTGTGTAGAGATTTCCTATTGGTAATACATGTATTGCTAAATTAACTTTTGCCACATATAGGAGTGATTAGTTAGGGCTCACGTGTCTCTTTCTCAGTGTCTTTCTAATAATAATAAAAAAAACATAGATTAAAAATATTTTAATTGGTGTGGTATTAGAATAAATTCCATCTACATGATATTTTAATTAATTTGACATGATATTCTAATTAATATAGGACCTTTGTTAACGTGATACAATACTACAATAAAAGACAAAAGACTAGGAGACATGAACAACGAACATGAGAATTAAATCCTGAATAATCAAAACTAAATGCCCTAGCACTAAATTGAAATGTTGGCAGTGTGTGTTTGAGAAGTTTAAGAGATTTAAATATAATTTTCAGGTTGAGGAGGTGTTTGGTTCTTAAAAATAACACGGCTTGTTTCAAAGCATGAAAAGACAAGTTGAGAGAAAAAACCAACAAAACTCAGATTTAACCCTCTTTGGATTTCAAAATTTTTAAACTTAATAAACTCACGACAAACTTGGGTGGTTTTTGACTCCTTTTTTTTTTTTTTTTTTTTACTATCCAAACACAATTACTACCTCAGAAAAAAAAAATATATATATATATATATATATATATATATATTGAAAAGCTACTATTACTATAAAAAATAAAATATTGAAAAGCAAATAAAAATCTCGTGAGAAAATGAATTGTTTCACTGACAAATTAAACTGATGCGACATGAAATTTACAGAAATGCTAAAAGGGAAAACTGTGTAGCCCATTGATTCTACCAACCTATGAAGAACAATACAGAAAACTGATCAAACAACAGTACCTTGCTCCCAGGACCAGAACCCTTAATCTCAAATCTTAATGTTGCACGTAAACATTACATCCCGAGGATTCACATACTCAAATTTAGTCCTTGCCTCTTGAAGATTATGAACCTAAGTACGTATAACTTCTTCTCCTCACCTGAAAATCAATTAATTAGCCAACTTAATATAACTTTGCACTAACCGAACTATATATACACATTCATATATATAGTTGATAATCATTGACGACGATGATGATCAAACTTGCACTTCATCTATCCGTCTAATGGCCTCCCTCATGTCAATCCGCTCCTCCGGATTGCTCTCCACGCAGGCGGCGCCGACATGGAGGAGCTGCAGCATCTGGTTGATGACGACCGTGCTCGAGGCGATCTCCGGGTCGAGGAGCTCCCTCTCTCGTTCCTCGTTACCGTTGGCAGACATCAACCACTGGACGACGTCGATGCCGCCCTTGCCGTTGGAGAGGTACTGGGAAGGGAACTTGCCGGTGAGGATCTCCAGGATGATGATGCCGAGGCAGTAGACGTCGGTCTTGTGGGAGACGCGGTTGTACTGGAGGAAGTCGGGGGTCTTGAAGGCGAACATGGCATGGGAGGCGCTGGCTGGGTTCATGAGGGGCTGGAAGGCGTAGTCGCTTAGGACCGGGTCGTGGTGGTCGGTCAGGAGGACGTTGCTGGACTTGAGGTTGCCGTGAGGGAGCTCGTTGCTCGAGAATTCCGAGTAGAGGAAACCAAGCCCGCTGGCAATTCCTTGGATTATCTTTAGACGGGTTGGCCAGTTCAGCTCCGCGTGACTACTTCCGCGATCGCCTGTAGAAAAAAGTTTTGTTTATGTTTATGTAGAAAAATATTAATATTTTGTTCACGCTCATGTAGAAAAATATTATTTGTGATTAATTATATGGTTGAAATTTGTAAGTCTAAAAGATAAGTGTGTACTTTTGTTCTACAAATTAAGATTACAAATTAAGTGTTGTGATCACATTATCTACACTAAACATCTTGAAACCAATCAAGTTAGAAAAATTGTGAGAAATGTTAATGTGGGATAGTAAAGCATCTACATTTTGTATCAAAAATGATATCGGGCACGACAGTTTTACAACATTGTTACTTTTATTTGAAACTAGAGACCTCAAGTTTATGGAAAGAGAATATTGATACTGTAATATTAACGTATAGTAAAGAATGACAATTAGCATATAATTTTTTCACGTGTTAGTGGGGTTTTACTATCAACGACAATGCAGAATATGAAATAAACATTTTCCCTTGAGAAAGTATTGATTAATTATATAAATTTTAAGAAGAAATCCAGAGACTTTGATATAATTTTGCGTACCATGCAAAGCATACAACAAGCTGCCTTTAGAAATGTACTCAGAGACGAGAAGTTTCTCCTCCCTTCTGTAATGGTAAGCCAAAGGCGTCAATATATTCTTGTGCCTCAACTTCCCAAACCTCCTCATCTCCGAGTCAAACCCGTCCCTCCCCATCCTATTCATCTCCCTCATCCTCTTCACCGCCACGGATAGCCCCGTCGTCATCACCGCCTTGTACGCCGACCCCAGGCCCCCGTTCCCCAGCACCTCCGCCGCCGCCTTCATCAAATCCGACATCCCGAAACTCCCCTTCTCCTCGTTCACCATTACCAGGTCCGTCATCGACGACGAACCCCCGCTGCTCTTCCCGTGGTGCGACGATGCTCTCCGATGACTCGAATGCTCGGCGGACGCCCCGCCCTTCTTGTGCGAGCTCGGCACATGGACTTCCACCACCTGATCGCTCACGTGCTCCTTGCCCAGCTGGCTAAAATCGTCATCCCTTCCGCTCTTCGAGCTCAGCAAGGCGTAAAGCAAAACAACAACCATCGTCGCTATGACGCCTCCGATGATGAGCTTCGTGTTGTTTGCATTATCTTCGTTGAGGGCGTCCTTACTGCTCGACGATGACGACGACGACGACGTCGCTTGGGCTCTGCAGGGTTTCTCCAGCGGCGGACCGCAGAGGCCGACGTTCCCCGAAAACGCCGTCGCATTGTACTTCGCCAGAATCGCTGGGATTTCTCCTTCCAACTTGTTGTTCGAAAAATCGAGAGAAGAAATCTGTTGCTTGAAATCTGGCATCGGTCCGACGAACTGGTTATTCTCCAAGTGAAGCTCTATCAAATGCGTCAATTGTCCGAGGGATTCCGGTATTTTTCCTGTAAATTGGTTAGAGTTGAGCCAGACTTTCTTCAGAGAGTTCAAATGGGAGAAGAAATCAGAGGGGATCTCTCCGGAGAAGGAGTTTCCGCTAAGAAGAAGGGATTTGAGAACGCCGAGCTTGTTGAACTCCGGCATTGGGCCGGAGAAGTTGTTGTTCATGAGGCTGATGGTTCTGAGGCCGGGTATCTTGGCTAGGGCGTCGATGTCGATGGAGCCGGCGAGGCCCATGTTGGTCAGGTGGAGGCCGGTTATGATGCCGTCGAAACACATGACTCCTGCCCAGCGGGAGAGGCAAGGAGAGGAGTCCGGGACCCACGAGGAGATGGAATTTGTGGTCTGGTTGAAGGAGTTCTTGAGCTTGAGAAGGGCGTCGGCTTCCGAAACAGAATGAGAGATGGGGAGGAGAAGACAGAGAGAGATGAAGAAGAGGAGATGATGATTGTGGTGGTGGTGGTGGTTATGATGAGGACGAACAGCGGCCATTGCTGTGCCGGAAATGGGAAGAAGGGGGTCTCCGGATAGAAACGAGCCGCTGTTCGGAGGGGGAGAGTGGTACTTGATTTGGTAATTTGCTTTTGTGGATTAACATTTTTTTGGGTGTTGTTGTTTTGGAGGGAGGGGGATTTTGTGTGACTTGAGGGAAATTAATGGTGCGTGAGGGAGGGAGTGATCTACTGATTTGCATGGCAATTCTAAGAATAGATTTGGAGAGAGAAAATTCGAAAGAGTGGTGTGAAAATTTTTTTATGACTTGATTTTACATATATATGAGAGAATATTACTCTTCGTTGACCAAGTCAGGCTCATTGTAGACCTTTCCCGTTAGCATCGGGGTCATAAATAGAAGGTTATTATCATTTTTGTATTTGTATTTGTGTCGTGGAGAAACATCTTATTAATACTTTATTGTTTTAAAATATTAAAATGGCACCATGTTTTTATATTATAAAATACAAACTCGGATACTAAAATGATCCATGAACTTAGAGTCATAACCAAGTCATGTAGCTTATTTTGGTCCTAACCCATTTTGCTCATTTTGCCCACTCTCACAAGCATGAGAGTGAAACTGGTTGGTGAAAGTCATTTTGCTCATCTCACGATGTCTTGTATTGATCAGAATATGAAATTGAAATAAAAGGAAATAAAAAGGAATGCTGTTAAAAAATAATAATATCATCTTATTAGCAATGAGTATACTCGTTAAATAATTCACGTAATTCTTGTACCACATGTAATGTTTATGCAATTTAACGTCGAGAAACATGCACAATTAGTAGATTTTTTCTATCACATAAATCTCTATGTATTTGCCAGCTCATAATATTTTGAAAACCAAAAATTTACACAGCCTTACCGAAAAATGCTGCAGTGATCGCCAGGATCGGCAATGCGAGCAAATAAATTATCAGTGTGGTCTTTATTCCCTGTATAAATAGCTTGGAGCACCATTCTTGATCTTCTTTGTCCTTAACACCATCACAGGCTCCGAAGACCCTCTTCCCCACATAAACGGGTCAAACCACAGCCCACCCGTGTACCCACATCGGGCTTTGTCCTCACTCCGGATCGTAGTACTTGATCTCTTATCTCTAGGGTGTTTTCAAACGTATGAAAGGTAAGTAGAAATATTACTCCAATTTGTAAGTGTTTGTTTTGACTTTTGAATACAACATGACACGTTAGGCAACTCTCGATAATCCAACATGAAACGATTCTCTAATAAGGTTTTATTTGGTGCGCGACTTTGAAATAATATGATTTAAAACTTTATGGACTTTATAGTTTAAAACGTAGATTTTAAACTGCGTGGTTTCAATGGTGGTGAGAGTAAAATAGTATTTAGAATATACAAGTTTAAAAACGACAATAATAATAGTTTTGTTGTAAATTAAAGGTTAAAAACCGCTTAAAGTTGAAAGAGATAAAGTTTAAATTTTGAACATTTTGATCAGTTTAACATTGTCTTTATGATTTAAAACCGTTTCAATTATTATTTCATTGAATGCTAATTTGAAGTATCTCTATGGTGTAAAACTTATACATTAAACCGTACATAAGTAATTCCATGACTTGTATCTCTTCCAAATCACTCATTTTGATAAAACTTTCTATGAAGGCTTTTTGTACGTAATATAATGCCACGTATACATCGTCGGACCCCTGTATATGTTAGTGTGTGTGTGTGTATATATATAATAAGTAATAGATTTTTAATTAGTGTTTATACTTATATCTTGACAAGTACTTCCACTCATTCCCATTCTTTTAAACTTACGTGTAAATTTTTTTAACTTTTTAAAATTTGTGCTGATTGATGACATCATTACTATTTTTTTTTCAAGTTTTAAATCTTTTTCAATCAAATATGTGTGAAAAGATTTTGTATTATTATTTTTTTTTAAGTACACTTACCCTAAAACCCTTCAATCATTTAAGAAATAAAATAGAAAATGAGAAAATTAGGTATTATTATTCAAAAATAAATAAACTAAAATATAACAGCATTTAGTTAATAGTTTACTTAAATATATAGCATTAATTATACTTATCCTAGTATAATTTACTTTATAAATAATGATTTAAGAACGTGTTTGGTGAAACAAATAATTATTGTCCTTCAAAAAACTAACATGTATGCATGCACGTGTAGCTGTTTTAATTAAAACATGTTTCAATACCTTGAATTATAAACAAATTTTGCAAGAGAAATTTGGATTCTTTATGAAGTTCATAATAGATTAAAGTGTAATTTAATTTACGTTGATTTGATATTGTTGCAAACTTCAAAACTAAAAGAGTTTTATTCTAGGACTTTTATAATTTTATTGCATTTATATAAATTGATACACTAAAAGGATGTTTAGCATGGTGGTTAGAACCATTGGTAAGATTTATAAACACTGTAACATGTGAGAGTTTATACTGTAGCAACTTTTTCTTTTCACTGTAGTATGTGAGAGCTTTACACTGTTCTTAACTAAAAAGTTAGTTAGAACAAACTTTGTTAAATAGGCTTTAAATTGCAGTGTTTTCTTACATTGATAATTAAAACACAATACATTAGTAGATTCAATATACTCTAAGACCATCTTCAATGCAAATATCAATGTCAATATCATATTTAACTATTTGTCATGAAAAAGTGTGAAAATAGCATATTAATGTGTTATTTTATTTTGTACTCTAATATATAATACTATTTGAGTTTTATTTGTTTTTTGTCATAATTATTAAAACTTGAAACTTGTAAAAATAAAATTTTAATATCAAAATAATTAAAAAATGAGAATGGTGTAATTATTAAAGCAAAATAGTCCCCACTTTTGATTTAAGTTTGTTTGTCATCCCTATTTGTAATTTGTGAAAAGTGTATAGATGTTCGGTTAGATCTTACTCAAAGCCTTGTCATGTGTGCCCTTGATAGGAAGCATTTTAAGAGCTTTACAATATTTTACAATATGTCACAATTATAAGGCTAGTCAATGCATATAATGTAAATAAAGTTAGTCAGTACATGCAATGTCCTCTTAATACATATTGGAAGGCCGCAAAACGAACTCTTCATTATTTAGCTTGAACAAAACGCTATGGTCTGAATGTTTCCAGATCAACTTATTTAAATTTAATTGGTTACTCAGATGCCGAACAAACAACAGAATTAAAATCAATAAAAGTATAAGTTCTACGGTCGATGTCCCCATGATAATATGTTGCAATGTAACTTTATTTCTACTCAAAACCTACTGCTTCGTACTTATGAGATTAAAGACCTTAGAGACTAATAAAAGTGTTTAGATTTAATGTATATTTTCTCACACAAAATTTAACTTCAATACAAGCCATGAGAGAGTGAATCTGATTGGAGAAACTCATTTTGCTCACTTGATATTATCATCATGTCTTGATCCGAATTTAAACATTAATATAAAAGGAAAGAAGTAGAGTAGAGAGAGTTACTTGGCTTCTTGGTATTTACAATTACTATGTTTTGATTAAAAAGAATGGAATGAAGTTATTTACATAAAGCACATACATAGAACCTAGGGGGCGTTTGGTATGCAGTAATCCTGATATGGGAATGGGAATCTGTAAGATTCTCATGTTTGGTATACAGTAATCTAAGTTTTGGATTCCTTAGAAACTAATTCCCGTGGATTCAGATTACCTCATTTTGGGGTAATATGAAGCCCACCCACAAGGTGATATTCATATTCCTGGGAATCTCAAAACTATAGAAATCTCATATTTGTTTCCATGATGATGATGATAATAATTATATTATTAGTAAATTATGATAATAATAATATTATTATAAATTAATATTTCTATGCAATATAAATATAAAAATTATATTCATATAAAATAATAATTTGATAATAATGATAATAATAACATTAACAATAATAATAAACATATATAATATATTACATATACAATATCTAAATATAATATATATAAATACTATAATAATAAAATAAAATAATGTTGTATTATTATTATAAATTAATATTAATATATGATATACATATAAATATTATATCAATATAAAATTATAATTTAATAATAAGAATAATAATAACAATAATAATAAAAACATAATAATATAACATCAATATGAATAGTATAATATTAATATTAATATGCATAGCAATATCAATATTAAACTATATAAATACTATTATAATAATTATAAATATAAAATATAGCTAAATATGTTTAATATTTTCTATAACAATATGTTTATTTAATGTTAATATTAATATAAATATGCTGATTCACTGCGGCAACATTTTTAACGTCTTCTTCTATGTTTAAATTCCCGAAGTCTACAACATTTACTGCGAAGTAAAAGCCTACAGGTACAAAAACAATACAATGTTATACGAGAGTTTAATAGTAAGTTGAAAAAAAAAATTATATATATATATATATCATCGGGTTAGTAATGAATAATTTGAAATTTTCCTTGTTTCAAATATAATTTTGATACTGTATGGCATTCAAAAACATATGCTACTAATACATCTTCGGATCTCCCAAATTTCTATATTTTTTTAGCACACAATCTTTAGAAGCCTTACCGAAAAAATGTTGCAATGACCAGGATCTGCAATTTGAGCCAATAGATCATCAATTGGGTCTTTATTCCCCGTATAAATAGCTTGGAACCAAAACCCCACAAAAGCCAGCATTGCAAGACGACCATTCTTGATCTCCTTTGTCCTCAACACCATCACAGGCTCCGGAGACCTTCTTCCCCACATAAGCGGGTCAAACCAAAGCCCGCCCGGGTACCCGACATCGGGCTTCGGGTTCTTCTTGTGGGGCAGCTTGGGCTCAATGTCCACGCACCCTGGGCTAACCATGTCGGCCCATCTTCTGCCCTCAACCCAGCCCATTAGAGCTAGTTGCACCACAAACAAGGTTGTGTGGTCAGCAAAGTACTCTCGAGCACTGGCATCGAACCAATTGAAGTCCTCTATGAATCCGAGTCTCTCGAGCCATTTAGGAATCAGGATTCAGTATCACTGCTGGCATTGCCCATTTGGCGTGCGTCAACTCAGCTTGTGCAAACCGTTTTAGCAACTCTGCGTCAGACCCTGCATGCAATACACAAAATTTACCACTATATTTTAGCTTCAAAGAAGCCACTTCTTATCGCTAGCAGTAGCTTACTTTTTGGACATGATCTAAAATAAGATATAGTGTGTTAGCAAGTTTTTTCTATTTTTATTTTACTTTAGGGGTGAATGATTTGAACTCTATGTTTTGTAGTGGAGTTATAAGGGTTTTTGACAAATGAATTGGAACTAAAAGTTAAAACTGAAAATATTGTAACATGTGAGAGATTTATACTGTAACATACTTTTGCTTTGCACTATAACATGTGAATATTTTACACTGTTTGATTTGGAATTAAATTAAAAATTTTAAACTTAAAATTTTAAACTAAAATTTTAAACTGAAAATTTTACACTGTTTGAGTTGAAATTAAATTTGTCAGACACCACATATATATGAAATTACTGTTAGATTGTAGGCTCTTGTAACTATTATTTTGGTCCTAGTGTTGTAGGTATTAATTTGTTTATCAAATTTGTATTTGCATACCCAATAATGTGACATATGTTGGTTAGTATTTAAGTAGTTAAACAATATACATGCGTAACTAACTCATGTATCATTTAACAAGTATAATTGAATAAGTCAAATTTGACATTATATGGTATCTTAGATTGATAAATGACTTGGGGCATGTATCATCATAAAATATGTGTACCTAATCCAAGAGGGTCAAAGCCAAAGTCCCCGGGAAGGCTAAAACCGACAAGAAAGAAAGAAGTCAAATTTCCGCAAATAATGTTAAAAGAAAATGTTAGGAATTGAGGGTAAATTGTAAAAGTAGTTGATTGTGACCTGCCATCTAGCCATTCAGGAGGTGAACTACCAGGGAACCATAGTGGTCTATCTGGAGGCGGTGGCTCACAAACACTTGAAACTCCTTTTGTTGCATTAACCAGAGTATTGCCCAACAAAGAGCATTTTGAGGTTTTTCCCGAATAGTTGAGCTTCAATGGCAATTCCCTGATTCCAAAACAGAATCTATGCATGAGCAAGCACATATGAATATATATATCCCATTTGATTCGTAGGCTTGAGCATAACTTCAATAAATTTAATTTTTTGAGAGAAAATATAGTCGTAAAATGGTTTGAAATATAGTTCAAATCTACGAACCAAACACCTTAATTATTAACTAAGCAATTTGTGCCTAACTGAATGCTAAAAGCATATGCAGTGCAGAATAGAGAGAGGAAAATATATATATATATATATTGCGACCTGTTTGGGAGGCTTGAGAGTGCAGTGGAGGAGAGGGACAACGCCATGTTTTGGGGGAAAGTGATTATTCCAAGAGTTTGAAAGCTTTCCGCAAGGGCTTTCCTGATTATTATTTTTTTTTAACGGTTTATCTACTCCCATAGGAAAAATGGATAGTTCATGAGAAGGTGTGATGTGACGGGGCACAACAAGGAAAGAATAACAAATGGCGGCTTGAGCTTGGCGACTGCTTTTGGGTACGACCTTTGTTAGGTCCATACGATGAGAAAAATTTTGGGTTGCTCTAGTGTTAATGGTTTTTGGACTTGGATCATAATGCCCGTGGGTCGAACCGCTTCCTATTGCCATTGCTTTTCAATGACCATTTCAATGATTAATAGGCCGTTTAGTACGTAACTTTAAAAATATTTAAAGTAGTTTAAATTATAAATGCGGTTTAAACTAACATTTAGTAGAGTAATAATTAAGACAAAGGTGTTTTAAAATGGTCAAAACTTCTAAAGTCTAAACTTTGTCCCCCTCAAGTTCACATGGTTTAAACTAATTTTTATAGTAAAAACTATTCTCATCTTTGTTTTTTTTTAATAAACTATAGTTTTTTAAACATGCTTTTAAACATAAAGTGATATGTTATTCTTGTTTTAAATATTTATGTTCTAGACACTATTTTAAAACCACCATTTAAACCATACAGTTTAAAACTCACAATTCAAATCATAAAAGTTTAAACCATACCATTCCTACTCCATGCACCAAACAAAACCATAAGGAATTTATCTAGGGATTTAGAGGAATGTTGCTTTTAGACGGTTGCTATTTGAATATACCACTTTCGAAGAAAAAAATTTATTTAATTTATACATAAAAAGGGAACTATTTAATAATTAGACTTCAAAAGTACATATCTTTTTTGGCCTGAGTTTAGTTATCGTTGGAACTTTGTTTTTTGTTGGTTAAAAAAAACAAAGAAATCATTAGTGTCATATTATCTTTTTAAAAATCCATAAATATAACTGAAATAAAATGACATAATTTTACTTAAAAGATTAGCCCAGTTTCAGACAACCATGATAGGTCTTATGTTGCACAATCTATGGACCGAGCAAAACCTTAAGTAATGGAGATGCCAAGATTTGAATCCTTGACCATTTTTACAAATTTATGATAAATGTAATTGGAAAGTTTTGAGGAGATATGAGTTATGAGTTGATTCAAAAAGTCTATTACCAATAGCCCAGTGGAAACACATTGGTTGAAAGCAGAATGGGAAAGAGTTGGGACTTGAGCTGTAATTCTCTATTTATTATGGGAGTTACAAGATTGTGAGTTTGGTGGGTGTAGCTTATCCACTGCTTTCTCGTAGTGACCATATTTTATGGACAGATTGTAACACCTTACCAGTTTTCCTACTTGATGTCTTCTGCGGTATTACTTCTGTCTGCCGCAAAAGGGACTTTTTTTTTGTGCTATATTTTCTGTCGTTGAAAATGTATAACTAATCCATATGACCCTGCTTCTTAGTATAATAGATTAAATCCATAGAGAACCTCTCCAAAAATAAAAAAATAAAAATGAAATAATCTTAGAGAATAGAGACCCTACCAAATTATCTGATATCATTGTTCGTAAATCATCTTAAACCATTACATTCAGCAAGTGGAGTGGCTCACGCACAATTATTAAAAAAGAAAAAGAAAAAAAAAAAGAGAAAAAGATATAGTCCTATAGAGGGCCCATTAACAAAGCTTTAAAAAAACACATAAAAGCAAACTTTAATGCAGAATGAAGGATGTGTTTTTCACTTTTGAGTTTTATCTCCAAAACATTGATTAGTCTCGTGTTCTCTTTCTTGGTAATTTCAGGAAAAAAAAAAAAAAGAATAAATTTTATTTTCATCCCCCAAAATTTAGTTAGTTTGTCACTTTGCCCCCCAAACTTTGAAAACTGGTATACATACTCCTTAAACTTTAAAACGTTAGCAAAAGTGGCCCTCGAACTTTAACATGTTAGCAAAAATGTTCCCTTTTGTGACAGTCCGTCTATCAAGTTTCACTTTTTCCCATCAAACTTTGGTAAATATGTCATCTTGCTCTCCGAACTTTAAAAACTGAGATTTTTACTCCTTAAACTTTTTTCTTTTCTTTTTTAGTTAAAAATTCATCACACAAGTCAAGACTCAAATCACTCGTCTAAGAGTCATGAATTATAAACTGAGTCAACAATTCTAAGCCATCTTTTTTTATGTTGTGTCTTTTTTTGGAAGGTTATGTTGTTTTTTTTCATGGATTTCTGCACTTATTAAATGAAAGAAAAGAAAAATAAATTGCAAGCAAAAAATTAAAAGAATATGCAAACAAAATATATATGCATATAGTATATACATAAATTTCAAATATGTGTATATATGCATAGGCCTATATAAAATATTTTTACCAAAAATGGGCATTAAACAATACAAAAAAGGCTACTATTTAGGTGAAAATTGAGTTTTAACTTGTGTAAAAAATTATTGATTAGAAAAGAAAATGAAAAAATTTTAAGGGATAAAAATACCAATTTTTTAAGTTTAAGGGGCAAAATGTCGTAGTTACTAAAGTTCAAGAGGTAAAAATAAAACTTTATAAACAGAATGTCACAAAAGGGGCATTTTCGCTAATGTTTTAAAGTTCGAGGGATGTATATGTTAGTTTTTAAAGTTCAAGGGACAAGGTGATAAACTAACTAAAGTTTGGGGGTAAAAATAAATTTATCCAAAAATTTATCATAAATTCACGGTACTTTATTAAGAGCAAAGTGACATTTTATTTTGTTTCCCTGTTTTGTTTTGTTTATTTATTTATGTTTCTAAAACATTGTTGCTTGAATATTTATGGCTGATATTGATGTTTGCAATGAATAAGGTGTGATTTTGGACTTAACTTACCTTTCTTCGTAGCACTAAAAAAATTGCCATGCTAAACCCACGAACATGTGTCCCCATTATTGAAGAGCGTTGTTGATAGTTGATACTTACTGTAGTCCGACATCGGATCAACACCACTTACGGCTACGCACGGTTTAGCTCTTCTCGGCTCGTCTCTGCCCGGTCTAGCGTACCTGTAATAAGAGGAGGGACACTTTAGAGGTGAGAGTAAGGTGTCAGTCAATGGACAAGGGCTCTCTGATGCTCAAAGCATGGGTTGCTCGGCAGAGGATGAGAGTTTGTTAGGTGGGAAGTCTCTATCTCTCAAATGCAATAAATGCATCCTATTTATAGGCTACTACTTGGACCGACGGACCGGGCAGAGACGAGCCAGGAAGAGCTAAACCATACATAGCCGCACGAGGTGTTGATCCGACGCTGGACCACGGTAAGCATCAACAAGCGTCATCTTTTTTTTTTAAGAAAATTTACAAATATGTGTTCTTTACTTTGGATGTATTTTTTAAAAACACATATAACATGTACTTTGTACATCATTAAACATGTATCAAAACATTTTTTTTTCTTTTGAAATGTGTATCAAAGTATTTTAAGTGTGCAACATTTGCATATTATATAATAGCAACAACTAAAAATGTATAAAGAGTTATTTTTATAAATGGTCTCGCTTTTACTATCAATCCCACTTTAGCCCCTATTTTTTAAAACGTCCCAACCTTAATCTTCAATCAATTAGTTTATTTCAATTTTAGTCATTTTCATTAGTCAAGTATTAAAAGCTGGGAAAAAAAAAAGAATAACATTCAATTAGCAAATTGTTATTTTACATTTTTGTATTGGAATATGTACGTATTTTAGGTTCTATCATAAATATTGTATTTTATGTCGATATCACCTCCATATTTTATCTACTTTTATGCCCCTTCTAAAATTGAAATAGATAGACCATAAATTAAGTTTGAGATGTTCTAAAGTTAAGGATTTAAATTAAGATTAAGGAAAAATTCAAGAGTCCATTTATTAGATTAACTATAAGGGTGTTTGAAATAATAGTTCAAACCAAAGGTTTGAACTGTGAACAGTAGCTCACACATGCTACAGTAAAAAAGCTATAGAATGAAGCTCTCACATGTTCCACTCTCAAATCCAAACTGATGGTTCTTATATATACAAAAGAGAACTTATTCGATGACTGGTGGTACATGTTTTGAAATTATTAGATCCAATCAAATCATTTTTTTATAGATCTAATGGTTGAAAAATAAATACCCACCTATAGGTATTTTTTTGTTTCCATATGAGAAATTTCTTATATAACATTAAGAGAATTCTAACGATGGAGAAGATAATTTTGAAATTATTAAATTCAATCAAATTATTTTTTTCTACCGATCTAACGACTAAAAGACAAATAACCACCTATGGATATTTTTTTGTTTTCATTAGAGAAATTTCCTATATAACCTTAAGGGAATTTTAATAATAGAGAAGATAATTTTACTTCATCAATAAAACTAGGTGTTTTAATTATTGAATTAAAATTTTAATGATTAAATTTATTACTGTTTATATTAAAAATTTACAATAAAAAACTCTTTGCATACTATTAAAAAAGTTAATCCAATTATGAAAACATTCGTACCCTGTTGGTGGTGGTGGTGGTGCATCCTCCATCATGAAAATTACCAAATATAAAAATACATAAATAAAAATCCATAAATATCCCAGTCCTATACGGCCTTTATACGTGGCAACTCTCAACTCAAATATCACGGTATTTTCCATGAGACCCCCTGTCACTCTAAGGCTGTTGAACCCCAAACAAGAATCAAAAATCTCTCTCCCTCTCTCTTTCATGCGAAAATTGGTAGAGAAAAAGAAAGAAAGAAACCTTACCTTCAAATGCACTCCAATTTCTTCAGTCACCAACCATAATTTCTCAACCAGACTCTGATCACTAACATCTCACCCAACCCAATTCCCTTTTCTCTCTCAACAAGTCCATTCCATAACTATCTTCCTTCCTCTCCCCACGTTTCGATCCAAGTCCCAACCCAACAAACACTGAGTAATCGATATCCGAAACGTTTCTTTCCCCAACCATGGTGGAGACCTCACCGGCGACTGGGCGGTTCCACCACCACTACCAGAGGCTGGACATCCGGCGGTGGGTCCCGGCGTTCGTCTCCTCCCACAGGGCCCTCTTCACCGCTCTCTGGGTCGCCGCGTTTCTCTCGGTTTTCGTCTGGCAGAGGAATATAATTGACGGGTTTTCGATCTTTGGCCGTGGGTCCCTAACCACCAAGCCGATGCCGAGGATGAGGCCCGTGGCGTTCAATTTGACGGATTTCGGCGCGGTGGGCGATGGGATCACGGTGAACACCAAGGCGTTCGAGAGGGCCGTGTTGGCGATTTCGAAGTTGGGAAAGAGAGGTGGGGCCCAGCTCAATGTCCCTCCCGGTCGTTGGCTTACTGCGCCGTTTAATCTCACCAGTCACATGACGCTTTTCCTTGCTGAGGACGCTGAAATTCTTGGAATTCAGGTAGTTTTTCTTTTTTAAAAAAAAATTTTAAAAATTGATTTTAGTTTTAAGTTGATTCAAGCTAATTCAGTTCTGTTGAATTTCTTAGATTATGTTTTTGTGTGATGTCTAATTAGGAACCCCATGATTGATGCTAACTCAGTTCTGTTAAATGGTATGATATCAGTTGAAGTTCCTGAGGTGGTATTTGGAAACGGTATATTGTAGTAAAAGGGTGTGTCCTAAAATTCTTTTATATTAAAGAAAATGGTGTATTATGATTTTAGGAGATCTTAAATTTAAAAAAAAAAATGTAATGTCTATTAGGATTTTTGTTGGGTATGTAAGCATTGTGATTAATCCTTTAGCTTTGCTTTCTACCATATTCAAGCTGATTATTAATTACTGTCAAATTTCTTTTAATTTTTTAAATGTGATTTATAATTAGGAACACTCTGATTAATCCTGTAGGTTTGCTTTTACTATATTCATGCTAAATTTAGTTCTGTTAAATACTACGATATCAATTTAGTTGCCGAGGTGGTAGAAACTGTATATTATAGGAAAGGTCTGTTCTAAGGGTAAAGTCTTCAATGAATAATGAATTTTTTTAAGAAATGGATTTGGTACATTTCATCGGTATCAAACTGCTGGTTATATTTGTGGCAGTGAACGCTAAAGTAGTATGTGATTTTCATTTGGAAGAAGTTTTTCTGATCATTATCCATTACTTTTGAGGCTTGATCTGCTAATAATCAAGTTTCGAACTTGTCAAATTTTCACCCAATTTCCCTTGTTTAAAGATTTTAAATCATGGATTAGATGTGGAAAACCAGTAAAAATGTATAATATAAGACAAATTCCTGTGGATTGAGATATGCAAAGTTGGGTTTTTTAATTGCTCCTTGGCGTGCTTTTTAAAAATATTGTGAACAACTGCTGGAACTGCAATTTTGGATGCACTGTTGCCTCAATAATTGCGGCTCATATTCCATCTCCTTATTTAGTTTCTTCATCCCAGTCAATGCTTTCTCTCTCACTCAAAATCTCCTATTTAATTTGTTATATTCGTTTCCAAATGTTCTTGTACATGATATATAACAGGATGAAAAGTATTGGACTTTAATGCCTCCATTGCCTTCATATGGGTATGGGAGAGAGCATCCTGGGCCTCGGTATGGGAGTTTGATTCATGGCCAAAATCTTAAAGATGTGGTTATCACAGGTAACGTAAACTCATCCTTTTTTTTCTGCTGAGTTGACATAATATCTACTTTTAATTCCTCGCAAATGAGTTAACTTGGAAACTAATTGATTAGTTGCACGCATCAAGGATTCCGAGATGTCATTGTGTGCCCAAAGGGTTTTTTTATGTCGAAGTTACAATTTTGTCCAATGGCTGTTATTATGTGATTATGGATAGCCCTTAGCCGTGGAAGTTGCAAATTTTTTGGAATTTAAATTTCAGCATAATAATTTGTGTAAGTGAGAAGGGGCCACCAATTGGGCCTTACACAAGATCAATTTTAAGAGCGAAGTGTCGGAAACACCTGAATCTAATGACCCGTGATTACATAGTCCACCAAACAAACGGGAAAATTAATGCTTGGTTTTCAGACTTTCTGAGAAAATCTTTATGGATTAGATTCTCTTGTGTAAGTTGTAAATTGTAATTTTGAAGATAATGGAGAAAGGTCAGTAATAATGATTTTTTTCCTTAAAAAAAATAATGTATGGGAATCACTTACAGTTGCTTTGGTTTGTGTCAAAAGAATTTGTGATTTACGGAAAATTAACAAGTTATGAAATCAATGGGTTTGAACTTTTTTTTTCCTTAGTTTGCACCACCCTCTCCCCATCACCCTTAAATTTCCAATGCCGCAACTAGCAAGGGGTAACAAATAATTGCCATCTTTCTCCCGTGTATCCTAGAGGCATGTGATATACCCTTATGTTTCGTCATTCTGTTGCTGCTTGCTTAGTCCTTAGCAACCAGTTGTGCTTGTAAAATTTTCTTTTTAAATATCGTTTACGAAGGTAGGCAAGTTCAGTTCATTGGTCCTCCTACCATATTCATGCTTGAAATCTAAGTTGAACATCTTGTCTTCTTTGTGACTCTTTGATTTTGAGTTTTTATGTTTATGCTTGTATATTCACCAACCAACAGGGCATAATGGTACCATAAACGGGCAGGGTCAAACGTGGTGGAAGAAGTATCGCCAGAAGCTTCTCAACCACACTAGGGGCCCACTTGTTCAGATCATGTGGTCAAGTGACATTGTGATCACTAATATAACTTTGCGTGATTCTCCATTTTGGACACTTCATCCGTATGACTGCAAGAACATCACCATCAGAAATGTTACGATTTTGGCTCCCGTATTTGAGGCTCCAAATACTGATGGAATTGATCCTGGTAGGCTAGTTTTTGATAAGGTTTTCCAGATCATGTACTCATTCTCAGCTTCTTCGTATTGTTTGGCATGGTTTAGTCCGTAAATTGTGACCAGGTGAACGGGCTAGGCAGAAAAGTGTCCATTATATATGAGAACTAATTGGCAATAGTTTCGATTTTACCTGGAAAACAGATTCTTGCGAGGATATGGTGATCGAGAATTGTTACATTAGTGTCGGGGATGATGCGATTGCCATTAAGAGTGGCTGGGATCAGTATGGAATTGCTTATGGACGACCTTCAACAAACATTCTCATCAGGAATCTTGTTGTTCGCTCTATGGTCAGGTGAGTCTTACACATGCCCTCGTTCTATCACTACCCCGTTACTGTCTGTAAAATATCTGAGGGATTTATAGGACTTAATTATTGGCCGATATATTGTTGCTTATTATCCTTTCTCTACTCTTTATATTTTGTGAAAGTCAAGTAAAACATGACAGTTCAGTTTCTTACATTTAGGGACGTATTGCATTTATATACTCTTTCTCGACGGTTTGAGATTCTGTTTCTTCTAATAATAGCCTTTCCGTCCTCAGTTCAGCTGTCAAAGCTTGGCGTAGGATGAGATTTTGTTATAGAATTGTTATGATGCCAAACCCACACCTAAAGAAAAATGAGAAGCAAGATAAGAATAAAGAGTCTTAACGAACTTTTTGAATGGAAAAGGAAGAATGACCCACCTCATCAATCTGAGTTTTGAACACCAGGGCATTTTTCGTTGAATTGCTTTTGGCAACTTTTACTAGAAGCCAACCTTTTGTCTTTTAAGGTGTTTGACAAGTATGGTTAGAACCAACTTTTTGATCATTAAATAGTGTAAATTCTCATATGCTATAGTAAAAAGCAACAAGTTGCTACAGTATAAAGTTCTCGCATGCTATAGTGTTTTGCATCACCTAACATACTGATGTCTTGACACATAGCAAGTGACTACTTTTAAGTATGTACTAGTTTCATATCTGTACGAAGAATAATGTTGATTCAACTTGGCTGAAATGCAACAGTGCTGGCATTTCAATCGGCAGTGAGATGTCTGGTGGGGTTTCAAACGTCACTGTCGAGAATGTCCTTGTCTGGAGCTCAAGGCGTGGCGTCCGGATCAAGACGGCCCCTGGAAGAGGTGGATACGTTCGTCACATAACCTACCATAACATAACGTTTGACAATGTCCGCGTCGGCATTGTTATCAAGACGGACTACAACGAACACCCCGACGAAGACTATGATAGGAAGGCTTTTCCGATCCTCGAGGACATAAGCTTCACTAGCATCCATGGACAGGGAGTTCGAGTCCCCGTCCGTATACACGGCAGCAAAGATATCCCGGTGAGAAACGTGACTTTCCGGGACATGTCAGTGGGGATAACGTACAAAAAGAAGCATATCTTCCAATGCGCCTTTGTGGAAGGCCGTGTGATAGGGACCATCTTCCCTGCACCTTGTGAGAATCTCGATAGATATGATGAGCAAGAACGCTTGGTTAAGCACTCTGCTTTACAGAACGCGACCGACATAGATTATGATTTCTGAGAAGTCTCATAAGAAACTTAACGTATGCATGATTTTGCAACGTTGCTTGATATAGTTTGAGCAGTTTTTGATTTTGACGTTACACGCGTTGAGTATTTTTCTCACTCCATTTTTCAGTTTTTTTTTTTTTCTTTATATGATGTATATAGTTTTTTTTCCTTTTCTTTTTTGTTTCATACAATTCATTAAAATGCTATGTATCCTTTTCGTAGGCCATGAACGACTTTTTTTTTTTTCCTCTTTCTTTTCCTCAGTCTTCACAATTTCTGCTTCATTTTGTCAGGCAGAAAATGTAGTCAAAGAAAATTTTCTTTGAATAAAAAAAATATATAATTATGCTGCACTTGTGTCAATGTGATCTTTTTTATTTTATTATTCGAATTTTTTTTGCTGGAATTTTTTATAACGTAATTGAAAGCTACCAATTACCGTCCATTACTCCATTTAATTATATTATGAATAATAATAATAATCATAATAATAGAAAGTGAAAATGATGGCCTTCAAAACGCCTAATGAAGATGGATAAATTGGTTGCCATATTGTCTCGTTCAAATGTGGGATGCATATGTATGGAACAATATTTTGTGTTCTGTTTTTTTTTTTTTTTTTTGGCTTGTCATATTTATGTTCCAGTAGGAAACATCAAACATGGATTATGAACCACTGGTCTAGCTGGCTACGTCTCTTCCAGATGATCCTAGTGGACTCTTTGGATAATATATTAACGTAAATGACATTTAGGAGCTACTTATAAAAAGGGCAACACCCCAAACTCTCATATATTTTAAATGTCACTTTTAATTATGTGAATTCTCAAAACACCTGTGTGTTTATATAATTATATAATTAAACTCAAAATACCCTGAAGCAATTAAATTTTTTAAAATATCAAGATTGCCCTATCTAGCCTTTAATAAATATAACGATATTTAAACATTTGTTAATAAAAAAACAAAAATAGTATTTAGAAAAAAGGCAAAGAGTTTTAAAAAAATATCAAGATTAAAATTTTTAACATATCAAGATTCTCCTGAAGCAATTAAATTAATTATAATTATATAATTAAACTCAAAATACCTTGAAGCAATTAATTTTTTTAAAATATCAAGATTACCCTATCTAGCCTTTAATAAATATAATGATATTTAAACATTTGTTAATAAAAAAATAGTATTTAAACAAAATACAAAGAGTTTTAAAAAAATTTCACCGAACGTTTTATTAAAAGAAAAAAAAACAATCCACCTTTTATTTTTACGTATTACAACTTGATCCTTCGATGCTTGATCCTCCTAAAGGAATATATTACACTTTTATCTTAAAAATATGATCAATTCAAAATAAGGCGGCGAAAAGACTTTTAAGGTCTTATTCAATGCAACATGTGTCATGATAAAAAAAAAAAAAAGGGATATTTTGACAAAAGAGCCAAAAAAACATTTTGAATAAAAATAGGGATGGATTGATGTGTTTTTCATTGGCCAAACTATTACTTGATATTTCTTCTTAGTGAGTGTAGAAAACCACGATGAGTAAAATACTGCTTATATTATCAACCAGTCAATTTATAAAGTGTTTGATAAGTACAGTTAAAATCAACTTTTAGATTATTTAATAGTATAAAACTTTCACGTGTTATAATAAAAAAACAAAAAATAAAAAAATTATTACAATATAAAAATCTCACATGCGACAGATTTCAGTCCTATTTTTTAAAGATATTTTTGAACTTCCATTTTTCTTTTCTTATTTCGAGCATAACAAGTTAGGGGTGAATGTGCAACACTGTCTCAAATTTAAATGACCAACTTGCATTACACGACATTTAAACTCTCCTTTTTTTAATGATCAAAATGCAAGAGAACACTTTTATAATTTCTCCACTTTTTCTTCTCGTAATTAATGTGATAATGATAATGTAAGAGATTACTTTTACAACTACTCCACTTGTTCTTCTCGTAATTAATGTGATTATGTAAAACACAAATAAAAAATTATCTAAAAAAGTTCCAAAACAACTTTACATGTTTTTTTTATGCAAGTCAATGTGACCGTTTTGCTCAAGATGGAAGGGGGGAGAGATAGTAGACTATAAGATTAGGGGGCCTTTTTATTCTATGGGAAGGACCAGAGGATATAGGAGAAATGATAGAGGGATGGAGTCTTTTTTATTGTCCATTAACTTTAATCCTTCCATTATTATTAACTAGTCGAAACACAGAACATGTGCATATTAAGCATGTTACAAAACAAATACAAAAATAATAATAAACAAAAAAGTAAAAAAAAAGTTTTGGCAGGTTAAAAGGGAAAAAATGTTTCAAAACTTTAAAAAACAAAAAACATTTTGCAAAAAAAAACGACGAAACGTTTCAAGTTTCGATCTCATTGAGAACACCACACGAAATTTATTATCTCTTTCTATTTATATATATATATTAAAAAAACAAAATTCTAAAAACCCATCAAAATTTAAGTTGAAAAAAACTACTCTACCCTTTAAAGAATTATTAACAAATGAAAGAATGAGTACACAGTGATTTATGAATCCTTTTAATACTTCCTCTTATCGAACTAACAACATCATGGATGACTAAATTCCCCTTCGTTTCTCACGCTATCCGTCCTTCCAAATCGATCCATTCATCCTACCATTCCCTCTTCTTACCAAGCTTACCCTAAAAGATGCCTCTAGAGACTACATTTGGAACCGCTGACGTAGGAAGCTCCACGATCGTCGTATCAATTTATCTAATGTAAGACGAAGTGCAATTTTTTTTGTTTTTTGTTTTTTCTGTGCATTTTCTATAACTTCAAATCTCAGTATGCTGTTACTCGCTTAATACAAGTGTTTTCAAGACTCGGGCTAAAATAGAGTATCAATGGTTCAGAATGATATAGTTTAAAATTTTATGATTTAAATTGTGGGTTCTAAATAATATAGTTTAAATTGTGGTTTTGAATAGACGTTTAGAAGGTAAAGGTCTAGAATGAGAATAAAACATCACATCCAGTTTAAAACGAGAACTGGTGTTTAGAAAACTATAATTTATGAAAGAAAAAGAGAATTGAAATGGTTTTTACTGTAAAAAATGGTTTGAACCATGTGAACTTACTTGAGGGGCGGTAAAATTTATATTATGGGTGTTTTGATCAGTATAAGGGTTTATTTGGTGCATGAGTTCGAAATGGTGTGATTTAAAATTTTATATGATTTAAACTGTGGGTTTTAAATCATGTGGTTTAAACAGTAGTTTTGAATTGACGTTTAGAAAGCAGATGTTTAGACCAAGAATAATAGTTCAAAATGAGAACTGGTGGAAAACTATGGTTTATAAAGGAAAACGATAATGAGAATAAGTTTATTGTAAAAAAAAAAAAAAAGTTCAAAACCACCTAAACTTGAAGGGGGGATAAAGTTTGAATTTTGGGTGTTTTGGTTAGTTAAAACAGTCTTAGTTATTGCTTTATCAAATGCTAGTTTAAACCACTTCTATTGTTTAAAATTGCTTTTATGATTTAAAATTTATGCACCAAACGATACATAAAACTGCCTATATGGTTTGTACTGATCTCATATTACTCCATTAAACACCAATTTAAATAGCTTTTGAACTGACTTAAACTATTTTAAAGTTACGTACCAAACGACGTATTAGAAAAATGCAAAAGTCCATGAAGTCTACAGCGTTCATCATTTGATATAGAAATTAATACATATACTACTCTTACGAGCTCAGGAATAAATGTGGATGGAAATCACCTAGCCCATGGTGGATGGTGCAAAAAATTGAATTGAAATCTCATCCTCTATAATTGAGTGGACCAAACACGGACGTAAAAAGTGAATTTATTCGGTAGTTTGATAATGAATTTAGGGCATTTTGTTTGGTGTATTCTTTGAACTCAATAGAGTCAAATTTAGATTTAAGTATTAAGAATCTTTTGGATATATATATGCTTTCTTCAAAATTTGAATCCTTTAAGTATCAAGAATCTAAGTTTTCAAAATTTTGATTCCTAAACTTTTGATACTCGGATATCTTTGCTACAGTAAAAGTTAAAATTTTCTCTCATATATTTTAGAAAAAAATCATAACTTCTTCATTTAATATCCAAATGAAATGATTTTTTTTCATTGTGTTCTTAGTGAATAGAAGAATAAATTAAGATTCATATTGCATATTTTTTAAGATCATTAATATTAAGATTTTATTAGATTTATCAATAAATTAAAAACTATTTTCACTACCTCTTTAAACACAAATTTTAATTTTATTCTATACTTAGATTAAAACTTAAATGTATATCTCAACATTAATTCAGAAAACAATTTATATCACTAACTTAAATCATATAACTCAAATCAAATCATTAATTTAAATTTATTTATGAAACGAACCCTTATTATCCCAATGTGACATTTATTTTATTTTATGTGGCAAATCTTCTGGACCACAATCTGTGTTCTGTACTCATGATCCTTTTTATCCCCAAAATATTACTTGCAGAAAATTTGTACTTCCTTGCATGAGTTGTCTTCGTTTAAAGATATATTTCATTAAACCACCAAACCAGCAAGGCAAACAACTAATTAAAGGGACCTAAATCCATTTTTCTAGTTTAGCCTTGTGGTGCATGTTGTCCACGTTCTGAAAACGCCAACCCAAATATTGTGAAAAATCAGAAATGCAAATAGTTAATTGATTTGTGATTATTTGGTCAATCAAACTGATTACTTGTGATCTCAAAAAAGGAACGTGGATTCAATGTCAATATTATTTTAGGACTTGGTCTTCATTAGTGATACATCTTTTAAAACTATTAACTATGATCAAAACTATTTTTTTTACAAATTTAACGGCTAAAAGAATATTGAATATTTTTTTTATTTCTTACCAAAAATTGTCATATTATTTTTAGAAGATCTCTAAAGTAGAGTAGCGCCCCAAAAAAATACTACTTCTAGAAGCTTAGATATGTACTAGATAGAATTTATAGAATTTATTTGTTGTGCACACTTTTTTATTATTTTGATATAATTTTGATCAGATTTCACAGTTAAAATATACTAGAAAGTTCATTTTCAGCCTTATAGGGTTATAACCCCGAGACTTACAAAAATAATTGGCTACAATCTAGTTTGTAGTATATTTTTTTAATTAGGTCTTACTGTTTTGTTAGTAATAGGTTATAATATTATAGAGTTAAATAGAATTACTCGCTTATTAAAAACACTCCTATTTCATTCTATGATATTAAAACTCTGCTACTCATAAAATAATAATCTTGATTTAAAATATACATTATAAATTAGATTAATTTTTAATTTTTTTTTAAGTAGTGAGATTTTAACACTGTCATGTAACAACGTGAATGATATTTTTATTAAAATATAAAAATATCATACATGACATCAGGTAATTAATGGATAAGACGGGAGACATTATTGGATTTGTGGCAGACGTCATGTGGATTTATGAATGCCCAAGTGGGATAATTACTAATAAGCAAAGGGTGTTGAATTGTGGGGATTTGACAAAGCAATCATCGTTTCTGCCCCACACGCCGCCCCTTCAATGGGTCGCCAAGAACTGTCATAGATTTAACATTCTTCTATCGCACTTTAAGTCACATTTGAAATGATCACTAATGTTACGTTTGCTGTATATGGTGTTGGGTTGTTTACATCACCAATTTAAATATAAGTAATGTAAAATTTATACATATTATAATAAAATACACATATTATAATAAAAAAAAAATATTACAATATAAAACTTTCATATGCTATAATAAAAATAATTTTGACTAATAATTTTTACCACCATACTAAACACTTTATAAATGTCTCTAATAACAATTTTATTTGAACTTGACAAAAAATAAAAGGGCTTATGGTAAATATTTGGGGGTTAAAATTGTATCTTATTATTTTGGTTTTTCTTTTTCATATTTTGCCGAGGAATTCTCCCCCTTTTAGAATTGTAACAAGGTTAATTTTAGAAAAATAAGAAAAAAGATATCATAAATAAATTAGTATGTGATCATAAAATGGATTTGTCACATGGTAAAATTTATGGTCATTGAATGGAAAATGACTCGTGAGAAAACTGGTGGGTTACAACCTAAATGGAGATGTTTACTACTCTCTAATTGAATTTCATGTTGTTGTGCACATTGCTATGAAGTTCTACTATTTGTGTGGTGATTGGCTCTTATACCCTAACAACAACTTTTTATCACATATGTACTACGATGGCATAACAGCAAAGGAGGACCTATCAACGCTCTTTCACCTAGCTCTTAAGAATCGATTCATTTATACTGAGGCTGAAATTATGCCTTTTCATTGGCATGTTGAATATGGCTTGGGCTGATTGACTTTGAATTCATTGGAGTCGATAGAAAACGTAGATGAAGTTCATTTTTCCTTCCACATGTGAGTCAAGTAGATGTGCCAAGTTACTATTAGACTAGGGGCATAAAGGCCCCTTATTAATTCTTTTAAAGTGCTTGACAAGTATGGTTAGAATCAATTTTTTAATTTTTAAATAGTATAAAGCTCTCACGTGTTACTGTAAAAAACAAAAAATTGCTACAGTGTAAAACTTTACATGCTATTGTGTTTGGAACTAAAAAGTTAGTTCTAATTATGCTTGCCTGTAACGCCCCCTTATGGGGGTTAATAAATTTTAATGAATTAAAATAAAATCATAAATAAGAGTAAACCTCAAAAATAAAGTTGCCCGGGGCTTAAATAAAAACTCTCAAATCAAAAATAAAAAAATATAAACGATAATTAAACAAAATTTTAATGTAGTACTTTAAATTTAATAATATAAACTGTTGTTGTCATCATCATTTTAACCCTCAACGCATTTTAATACAGTCACAGAAAGTAACAATTGATGCTTATATTATCATGAAGAACATTCTTAACAATTGAAGCAGTCCCACTGTAATATAGCTACAGAGCTTCCTCAACTATTTTTCTCGTAGCCACCTCACACTTAGTGAGTCCTGAAAAGATAAAAATATAAGGGAATGAGCAACAATATGATCAGTAGGGAAAACCATTACTCACCTTTAGGTTTTTATCATTACCACATTAAAACGTGCATGGTTAGTTAATACTCATCATTATCCATATTATGAGATTTATTATAATCATATTCCGTGGATACATAGTTAATCATTACCGAGTTTCATACATATACATATATACAAATGTTACAGTTCATCATTATTCCTAGGTACCCACGTTCAATAGAGTATCACTCAACTCATCGAAACCCAAATGGGCGCGCTTGATCACCCTCTAAATATTCCAAGGGTGTTTCGGTGAGGGGACATCAAGCCTCGAGTCCTCACCAAGTCGATTCATGTACAGTGTGTTCTAGGACTTCCAACCCAAGGAAGCGTCATCACCTGCCCTTATTTTACCTTTTAGGATATTCGTGCCTAATGACGTAACCGCCGCCCTCTTCACGTCTCATAATTTCTCTATATTCAATCATTATTTATAGAGTCAGTTTTTCCTAATAATGCTTCTCAATTTATAACATGTGTCAATTCATTATGTTCCTCGCCTTATAATACAAGACGAGTTTATGTCATAGCTTCATATGTGATACTCATATAATAGCAGTTCAACAAAGATATATATATCTTGTGGTAAAACAATCAATTTTAATTCTATAAAAACCTCACAAAAGATGAGTAATAGAATCCCTACCTTCCAAGCTTATTACCAATCTTTTAATCATAAAATCAATTAACGTTAGCTCCACACTCCCTTGATCCTAAGGCGTACATAAGGATAATTAAAACTAAAGCACAACATACAACCACATTCATAAATAATCATGTGTAAATCCATCTTATTAGTGTGCCATTAAAGCTTTTATGCAAATCTCTTTTGAATACCATAGTAAACAATTTTTGTCTTAGCACAATATAAAATGTAAACAAGTAATCTATATGTTTTAGTCCCTAATAAGATTCATCAAATTTTTGTCTTAACACAATATAAAATGTAAACAAGTAAGCTATATGTTTTAGTCCCTAATAAGATTCATCAATCACTTAGGATAATATTGGAAAGATTGCAAGACATTAAGGAATTAGGTGGTGAGCAAGATGGGTTATTGGTTCAAGTTAGCAGCTGGTATACCATGGAACTGGTAGTATACTTTTGCAAAAAGGATAGGTTCACTATCTACAATCATCACATGAGTTAATAGGTGGTTTACTTAACGTAAACGGTTGGTATATTGCCACTGGCAGGTTTACTAGTTTAAAACGAGATAGTTCGTTAGAAAGCTTAGGATGTCTACTTTTTAAATATAGAAACTAATTTACAAAATTCATTTTCATTTAATCCCAAAATTTCAAAAAAGAGCCACTGTCCATAAAGGTATTACAAAGTTTAACAAGATAAATTTTTTGTCTACAACGTACACACTTAAACTTTATACATATGCTTTAAAATAGCAACAAAACATATACTTAGGCTTAAGAACACAAATTTGAATAATCCTTGAGCATAAAAAATTATAAATGAAAGACTAAATTTGTTCATAAGATTCTAACCTCGAATTATGGCTAATTGGAAGCTTAAAATGGCTTTAAAACAAGTTTTTTGACTTCGGTATAGCTAAAATTTTTGCTCAAATAGAGTGATGGTGGCTGATTTTTATGGCTGCTTTGAAGAAGTTCTCTATGTATTTTGCTTCAGCAAGGAAATGAGAAGAAGAGTGTGGAAACTGTGGAAGAAAAAGGAAGAAAAGATGAAGTCTTTGAAGAGAGTGATAGAAGAAATTATGGAGGAGACATGTTGAAGCATGTAACGGAAGAAATAAAGAAAAGGAGGGTCAAGAGTAGTTGGGAAAGATATTCTCATGTCTCCTCTGGAGACTTTAATCCACATAATGCCAAAATGACGTTTTCAAAATTTATTAGAAGTTTCAAGGCTTTTCAATAAACATACTAAATAAATATAAGAGAATTTTAGAAAATTTAAAAATATATAAAAATAAATATTGTGAAATAGATTTTAAATGAAGCAAATTTTTAGTTGGCACACTAAAAATTAATTTAATTACTTTAATATATGTTAAGAGAATAACAAGTGTCACGTTACCAAACATCTTATTAATTAATTTTAATTAATGTTACTAAAACGGCTCAACTTATTGTTTATTGTGTGATAAAATTTTTGCACGAGTCCATGTCATTTTACATGGACATGTGTTCAGAACCCGCGCATTAAGATAGGATCTTCAAATTCAATAATGGAGTTGTTCGACGTCACAAAACATGGGATTCACTGTGGCTGATGTAGTAATCTTTCTTGACATTCTCGATCAAAATTCAACATGATCATATAAATTCTTTTCGTCTTATTATTATTTTTTTATTTAAACAAAAGGACCTTAAGCGATCATCATGGAAACATTATAGTCGTTAGTAAAGTTGTAAAACAATATACTTTAAAAAATTTATTTTTATTCTTCTAATTTTATAACCCGTTACTTATAAACTATAAGCCTTAATTTAATACATAATGTATTTTTAGACTAGATCTTATAGTCTTATAAATGACGGGAATTAAATAAGATTGTTCATATACTTATAATTCACACCATGTATTTTCACGGACAGCTCATTACAGAAGCTATGGCGAGGCCACATATTATTAAGTGGAGCAATTTTTGAAGTTTTAACTTTTTACCTTAAATTTATTTTTAAAAAATTATAGTTATATTCCAACTAAAATTTAAAATTTATATCCTTGTGTTCTAATTTAATAATTAAACCATGCAACTATATTGATATACAATAAAATTTATTAATATTTTTTAACATAATGTCCCATCGACAAAAAAAAGTTTGGCTCCGCCTATGTAGAAGCACTAATTATGAGAAAGAATATGTAGCTAGATCTATCACGTCTGCCTGTGATACCATCAGGGAAATGATGAGATGCAGAAACTTGTTTGGCAAAATCCTTTTTATATTATCTCTCTTCATTTTTCCCATTAAGTCATGACATTATTGTCTTCCGTATACTGATTGTCCCAAATACCAACTCATTTGATAGTCACATTTTGGGTCCACAAAATGGAGGTGGTCATGTACATAGAACACCAGGAGCTTCAAAAACATTCACAAAAACTATTGTATATATGCGCGTGTGTGTGTGTGTATTGTTGATTTTCTCATTGCTTTCTGTAAAGCTAAGCCGACAAAATGCTATGGAGACTAGGCATGATTTGTTTTCTTGTAAGATACTAAAGTCGCTTGTTCACATTACAAATATGTGCGACAATTAGGACAAAGAAAAGTCTGTTCCATTAGCGGCCCATGAATTCAAAAAAAATTGGACCCCAATAAGGTTTATACGTTTAGGCCCCGTTTGTTTCGATACTCGAATTACGATTCGAATAATTTTGTTATAGTATTTTCTCTCACAAAAATTTAAATATTCATTCAAATACTCTATTCAAATACTCGAACCAAACGAGCCCTTAATTTTCTTGTGATCACTTCTTTTTCTCTCTTTGTATCATCTCATTTGGTCTATTATGAGGGGCTCAGAGCCATGAAGATGTAATAGACTAGTAGTTCATCGTCAATAAGTGGATTCAATGATAAGAATGCCTCTTTTTTATGCGTTTAATACTCGATACTCTGTAGCTTTACTTTAGGACCCTTCTATGATCTCGTATCATGCAGCATGGGGTGTGTGGTAGCTGACAAGAGTAAAAATTAAGTTCATCTTTAGAGTAGAATTGGGTTGGATCATTTTCATTTCATTAGTGTGTGGTGGCTGACAAGAGTAAAAAACTAAGGGTCCGTTTGGTTTGAGTATTTGAGTAGAGTACTTGAATGAAGATTTAAATTTTTGTAAGAGAAAATACTGTAGCAAAATGATTCGAACTGTGATTTAAATATCCAACCAAACGGGCCCTAAGTTCATCTTTAGAGTAGAATTGGATTAGATCATTTCTGTATTTTAAAGTAGAATTGGATTAGATTACTTCTGTTTCATTGGTGGGTCCTAAAACTTCTTAAATACCGGCAACATCAATGATTTTTTTTTCCTTCAAGAGCAAAGAGGATAATATATATATATATATTAGTCATTTAAAAAAAGTCTCAACCATTAAATCGCAATCAATATTGCAATTGAATATAACCAGTGATTCACATATGGTGGCCACGAATACATGAACCAAAACCACTATTGAATCACGTGAAAGTAGTAGTAATCTTGAAGAGCTACGTGGGGTGGGTGGTCCATGTAAGGTCGAGGTAACCACTTCACTTCTAAACCTTAAAAAATCTTTTTAAACTACTGGTCCTCTTTTAAATTTTTCTAACATTTAATGTTTAGCAATGGCCCTATTACCATACCATTATCTAAAAAAAAAAAACGTGGCATTTGACAAATATATATTTCGACGATATTAATAATGAATTCCTGAATCATTTTGGAGTCTACCAGTTAGGTGCTTTTCAATTTGACCGCTTCGTATCATACCAATAGCTATAAGCAATAGGCATGCAAGCTTTTGCTACCTTAACATCTCAAGGTGGTCCTCAACAGATCTTTTTGTGAAATTGCAACATTTTATAAAATGCTGCTGAAATCCAAACAATTAATAGACCGTTTTACAATGCAAACACAATTTGTTTTAAAAATTTGTAGGAGAAACATTATAGCAAACTGTGTTTGTACTCTGATTTATAGTTCAAACACAGTTTGTCAAACGGTTTATAAATGAAATAACACACCCTATATTTTTACTAGACTATCGTTTCAATCTAATCATGTTTGAGAACAATATAAATAAAAGTCTGTTATAATATTTTTAAATTTGTTATGTCAAAATAATACAAACACGCAAAAAAGAGAAAAAAAAAAAAAAAAGCGACCCTAATCATAAAATTTTGGAGGTGAAATTTATTTATTTATTTATTTTTGTGGAAAGAGATGAAATGTTCTTGTGAACAATATATTAAAGCACTACAAGAAATTAGACTTTGATGAGTGGTGCAGCAGCGACGACAAGAAATGTGTGGCTTATGAATGTAGAGAATATCACCAACGACAATGACAATGCTATTGTCCTTGAAGTCAATGCATTAGCTTGCTGTGTAATTGGGATATACTGTCAGCAAATATGGAAATTAAATTTATGACTTTTTTTTTAACTTTTTATGCCCTACATTTAAGGTTATTCTAAAAGTATGTCCTTGTAAGAGTGTAGCTTCTGATTATTGCTTTGCTTTTAGAGAGCTTGGTTTTGATGCTTCTGGTTTTACAAGATTCAGGCTCGATATTTTGTTTAATTTCCTTTTGTTTTTACAGCCTTTCTGACCCCTGCGGTAATTTTATTTTTTCTTCCATGAATTTTTGTCTCTGAGGTTTCGTTATATGTATTTTATAAAGTAATAGGCAATTGTATGCTTTTATGTCTTTTTCATACTATGAAGTTATAAAAATATCTGACGAGAAGAAAACAAAAGAGATCAAAATCTAAAAATTCTAAAAGTTAAACCAAAAAACCAGATGAATTCTTTTAGTTTTATATGTATTTAATATTTTTTAATTGCTGAAAAATCTAAAAATATTTATTCTTCTCTTAAGGGTGGTTTGATCATTGCATTAGTTAAAACTAGTCCCGCTGTTGTATTATATAAAAAGTTGGAAAATATTGTTGTAGTAAAATTAGTCTAAATATACACATATATATATATTTATGTACATATATTGATCTGCTATTTTATTCAAAGTTTTGTTACTATTTTTTACTGATTTTGTTTTTGTTTTTGTTTTTTTGTTTTTCATCACTACAAAATAGAAATTGGACGAAACATAAAAAAGAAAAAAGTTAAAAATGTTAAACTATATATAAATAATTTAAGGATAGTTGTGTTACCTAAGCCTTGGATGTTTTCTTGATAAGTCTGTTGTTTTTGTTTCAGCACTAAAATTATAAAATATTATGAAGAGATATATTTAATAAAATTGATATTAATTTTTATAAATGTTTAATGTAAATGAGTAATTGTGTTTTACCTTATAGTCAATCTTTTTTGATATAGTGATTTTGGGTCCATTGCTGTAGGGGTTGGTAGTTGGTAGTTGGTAGTTGTGCTGGCAGTTAAACATCTTCAAAAAATTTAACAACTATATCCATTAGCGCTCATGTTGTCCCAAAATAAACTTGGACGATCTTTGTTTGTCCTTTGAATTGATCAATTATTGGTGGAATTGTAGATGCATCAGTAAAATCTTCGTTAATTATTAACATTGAGCATGGTTTTTCGATAAGCGTTTGCGTTGCTCATCCAAATATGATGATCATCATGTCTCTTGTGTTATCTTTGATTTGTGTATTTAATTTATACTTACTATAAGTGTTATAATAAGGAATTAATATAGCAACTTATTTATTATAATTTATAAAAATAAATGAATTTTAATAATAATATGTGAAAGAAGACAAATCATAACAACAAAAGAGAAGTCTAAGAAAAACATCAGTCATAAATTGAACAAAATTTAGACAAAAATTTCAAACTTCAAATTAAAAAATAAGGAACTGAACAAAGAAACTAAAATCACACATAAAACAAAAAAAACAAAAAAAGGGGAGAAAAGATCCCTCACACAACGAAAGGACCAAAGAAAAAAAAAGGGAAAAAGAAAATCTTTTTTATCCAATTCAACACAAACTACAAGGAAAAAAAAAACTAACGGACCAAAATGAAAAAAGGTAAACAAAATTTCAAATGCAAGAATTGAGAAATGACGGGGGAAAAAAGGAGAAAAAATGTATAAATCAAGCGAAAAAAAAAAAGATCAACCATAGAAAGAAGCAGACAAAAAAAAAAAAAAAACTAAGCAAAGAAACTGTCACGTCTCGGAGTACGGGAGGTGACGTGGCGGAATGTTTAAGTTAATTAAAAGAGAATTTAATTAAAAACCAATGGTTTAAGGATGAAATTACGTGAGAAATAAGAAGATTTCCACCACATTTTTATAAAAGAATTTATAAATATTAAACAAATAATAAAAATTAAATAAAAACCGCGAGTATGGGTTCCACAACCCACAACTTGTGCACACACATGGTTCTGACAATATCATAAATACAATTACAGTCCAGGTACAAATGAAGTTAAAGTCTTACATGCCTTGATTAATAATACAGAGTATAAGTAAATTCTCCTATTGCTCCTGAGTTCAGTTCGAAGAATCTTCTCCAAACCTAAATGGGAAACCACTTAGAGGGGGGGGGGGGGGGGGGGGGGGGGAATTTAAAACAATAAAACGTGAGCGAAAGACTCAGTAGGAGTATGTTTTATAAAATGATTTAATGTAAAGAAACATATTATTGTTAGGAGTACTCAAAAAAAAACTTTAAATAAATAAGTAAATAAATAAATAGATAATTTGAGTAGAGCCATCCTGACACAGAACAGTCTACTCGTACAATCGAAAACACCATTTTCCTTTTACCTAGGCAAACCATGATATCACCACCGTAGTGGCCCAGCTGGGTTTCGGGACCTGCCCCCAAGGTTGATCGCTATACGACCCGATCTCTGATATGGCATCATGCTTTTGTGTTTATTATCATTATCATTCAAAACCCAATTACCGAGTGTTGTCAATTACGTTCATTATGAAATTCATTTCATAATCACGGTATATTAAAATATAACCGATAAAACCATTTCCAAACAACCGTTGAAAACATTTTGATAGAAATCCTTTTCAAAGCCAAATCATTTCAAAACCAGGCTACCAAGGAAATAGGATAGAAGTCCTACCTTAATACTCGTGCCGGTGCCCCACACCGTAATCCCGGTCCGCTATACGTTAGCTCCACGGAACCACGAACGATCCTAGATACAAACTAAGTCGATCAATATCTAGTTCGAGACATTCTATGTTACTAAACCATTTCATGATGTCCTAGTGTGCCATTTGTACCTTTAAAATCATCCTATAAGGTTGGGATTTAAATCTGGGTTCAAAACAGTGAAAACGGGTAAAAATCACAAAAATTTCCATGCCTCGGTCGGCCTGCCGGAAGCAAAGTTCGGTCGGCCGAACATTTCCCAGGTTCGGCCTGCCGGTCGGAAGAACACCAGCCTGCCGATCATCACTTCGCCCTGCCGAACTGGGAAAATCCAGAAATCCCAGCCACGGGTTTCTCGATCCCCAAAATTCAAATCTTGATTCTAACCTGTTTTTCTCAAATCCCAGGCATGAAAAACAATCATAGTTGATAGAAAAACATACTAGAACATGTTTGAACTCATTTAAACAAGATTTAAACTCGAAATCCTCAAAAATCCGAAAATGAGAAAATGAGGAGAAAAATGAAAAATCTTGAATTCAATCTGTTTTTCTTCAATCTAAGCTTAGATTCTAGTTGTTCTAAGTTCATTTACCTCAAGTCTACGGTTTTCTAAGCTTAAACAACCCTAGATTTCAAAAATGCACAAAATTGAAAATTTTGTAAAAAGTTTAGAAATTTCGAATCTAACCTCGAATCGAAGCTTCAATCTGCGTTCTCGGTTGTCGAATCACGTCCCCGAGCTTTCTCCTTGCTATCTCGAAGCTTGGATTCGAAATGGAGTTCAAAAATTTGAGAGAGAATTGAGAGAGAGGGAGGGCTGCCGAGAGAGATGAGAGAAAGAAAGAGGGAGAGTGAACGTGGAAGTGAGGAGAGAGAGAGAGAAAAAGGAAATAAATAGAGAAAATCGGTGGGCGGTTTTACTGTGCAAAAACCATGTGCCGCCCACGGTTTTGCAAAACAGAGTATTTTTAACATTTTACAAATTGTTGTGTTTTAAAACTCAAAACATCATTTTAAAACAATAAGAAATCTTTTGAACACATCAATTTAACAAAACAACCAAAAATCCAAAATCCAACCAAATAATCTAATTAATGTTAAAACTTTAATTATGGCACACTAATCCATCATTTACATTACATTAACACTAAATAAATTTCGGGACGTTACAGAAACTAAAACGAAACTTAGCAAAGAAACTAAAATCATGCACAAACGAAACAAGAAAAGGGGAAAAAAAAACCACCACCTAACGAAAGAGCCAAAAATAGAGAAGGAAAAACACAAAGTCCACTTATTCAATTCAACAGGAACTATTAAAAAAGAGTTAATGAGACATTGGCCTAATTATGTGTAGTGAATTGAAATATGCCTCTAATTTGTAAAAATTTTACAAATGTCTCATAATGATATCATTAAAATTATTTATATGTAATTATATAGTACAATATGTAATATCACTAAGATAATTACTATACCTTTAAGTATATTTTTAATATATTTTGAATATTGTGTTAGATTTTAATTTCATAACAATAATTTTGACACATATTGTAATTTTTTCTTAAAAAAAAAACAATGGGCCAAAAAAAAGGAAAAACAAAATTTCAAATGTAAGAATTGAAAAATGACGGAAAAATGAGAAAAAAATACACAAATAAAACAAAAAAAAAAAATCAACCATAGAAGGAAGAAGACAAAATACAAAGGGAAAAAAAGCGGCGTCAACCATCGAACCAAACAACCAAAAGCGAGACGAAGCATGCAACAGGGAGAGTAAACATGAAGAACAGCGGCGCACAAACAAAAACATGGGAGGAAGTGAAGAGAAGAAGATAGACATTACGGTTTTTTTAGCATAAATAACAAACAACCCGTAGCAAAGAAGAGAACAAAAAACACTAAACTAAGGGCAAAAACGTAATATGACACAACAGGGCCAAAATGTCCCAAAAGCCAGGGAACACTAATAGAAAATGGTAAGGGCAAAATCGAAAAAACACATCAGAAAGACTGAAAAGACAGAGCACTGTATAATGTATTGTGATCCTTTCCTCTTCTTCACCATTTAGTAATTGTGTGTTATTGACTGAAAAAATATGCATTTGGAAAATCACCATTATTGCTTTTGCAGATGCAATACAAGAGAGGGAAAAATGCCCCTTTTTTTCTCTGAAGAGGGAAAAAAATGCCTTTAAATATCTTCGATGTTATTTTGGAATGAAAGATCAAATTGGTGTTTTCGGTTCTATAGCGGAGCTGGCAGAGTCGAAGAGGGAGAATTAGTTGGTTAAGACGGTGAGATATTGAATAGAAAAATGCTAATGGGGTGTCTAGGAGCATTTGGTTCAAAATTATCTCGGTTAAAATCAAATAAATTACGTTGACACCTTTTATATTTTACGTAAACTACAAAAGCATTTTTAGACAAAAACAAATCATATTCACATCCGGTCCTTTAACTATTAAAAAAAATTTACAGAGAGACCACCTCTATTAGTTGGCAATAAAGATTGACCGTTAATTTTATTTAAAATCTTAGAAATGCACTTCTATCAATTAAAAACGGTTTTTAATTATTTACACAAGTAGAAATGAGGATTTTACCATTCTTTAAGATTAAAAATGAGTTTAAATAATTTGTACATATTTGTAACTGTAAATTTCCTTCTCAAATGTTTTTTTTTTAATTTTCTTTTCCCCTTTTCTCCAAAGAAACAATTATATTCAAAATAAGATAAAATACAAAGATTGGAATTACGGTCCAAAAAAAGTCTACATCCAAACTTATAGCATCTAAAGCCACGTTTTTAATCACACAAACTATTGAAACCACACTTCAATCTCAACAACAGTAAAATAAATTAATTACAACAAAATCAAAACTAACTAATTCTAACAAAACCATAATTCAATTATAAAAACGGTTTATTTTTTCGTAAAACTCAAAAAATTATAAAAAAATCTATATATTTTTGTAGGGATAAAAAATAAAAAAAATGTATATAAAATTTAAGAAATGTATTGAGAAAAAAAAATCTCACCCTCTATATTAAAAAATTAGAAAAAAATTACATAAAAAATAATATATTTTTTAGAAAAATTAAGCAACAAATATAAAAAATTTAAAAATCTTAAAATAAAACTAATAATGTAAAAAAAAAAAAAAACCATCTCTTTCAATCTCGATAAGGCATAGGGATGGGAGAACGACTAGGGTAAGGGGTGACAATGTGGCTGGTCTCCAAAGGAAGGGGTGATGCAGCCACAAAGAGGGCAGAGGGGGGACGATTGAGAGGTGGGATGGGCGAGCTGGTGTGCAGGTACGATTATTAGAGGCGGGTTGTGGGTGGGTAGCGACTGGGATGTCCAAGGGTAGGCGAGCAGACAGAGGGTGGATCGAAAGAAGGAAGGGTCGAGTGAAGGGAGAAATGGGCAGAATGTGTAGGGCTAGTGGGTCGAGGACGGACAACGGGTAATGGCTAGGATGGAGGGACAGGAGGACACAGTAAGGGGCGAGCAGAGGAAGGGTCGAGAAGAGAAAGTTGGGTGGGTTTGGGGATAGGGGTGGTGGGTGGTGGGTGAGGATTGTATGGTTAGTAGAGATGCATTAATGGGCTGGGGCCCGTGGGCCGGCACAGGCACGTCTTGATACAATGATGAGCTGGGCCGGTACGACCTGTCACTGTTTAAGGCACGGCTTGGCTCATAAATATTAGTGGGCTGGGCTGGGCTGGGCCAACATATATCAGCCCATGGGCCGGACCAGGTCAAAACGCCCCATGAAAATTCATAGGCTGGGGCGGGCTTTGGCTGAGCCAAGTCGGCACATTTAGGCCCATCATGGGCTGGCCCATCTTGACCTACGTACGGCCTATAACGGGTCAGCCCACTGAAGGCCCATTATAGCTCAATTTTATTTTAGAAATTTTTTTTTTAGTAATTTTGTAAACATCTTATGTATAATTATCTTGATTGTATTTTTTTTTTTTTTTTACCATGGTTTTGTCCCACAGGGTTTTTCTTTGAAAATTTTTAATGAGGCAATCGTAAATAAAATATCGCTTTTCATATTTTCATTGACTATTTAGACTTTTATATTTGTTAACTTGTTTAAAAATTCAAAAATAAAAAATAAAAAATAAAATTTTGCATGCTTAGATGGGCTGACCAATCTAAACCCATGATGGGCTAAAATGAGCATACTTATCATAACTTGTAGATGGGCTCAAACGGGCCAGCCTATTCAAGGCCCACGGCACGGCCTGGCCCAGCCCGCGTAAAATTGGCCCCATGGTGTGGGCTGGGCCAGGTAATTCTAATATAGGCCAGCCCGGCCCGAGCCACAAAATTCGTGGACTGGGCCAGCTTGGCCCACAGCCCACGTGGGCCTAAGGAGCACGGGCCGACCCATTCCTGCATCTCTATTAGCTAGTTAGCAACCTTAGGGGTTTTTTGTCTAAATCATTGGTTGGATTTTATTGTTTACAATAATAGCTAAGATTAAATGGGGCATTTATGTCATTTGAAACAAAAATTAACAAAGTTAAGTTTAGGGATATGAGTGTGATTAGTTTTGCTCTAAGGGTTGTTTCTATAATTTAGGTAAAATACAAGAGTATCGGTGTAATTTATTCCAATCCAATATTATAATCACGAATCGAAACTCCAAGGCATATTAGCAAAGTTGGCATATTATTCACTTAAAAAAAAAGTTGGAATATTACATATACTTACTACAATTAGCAATTCAAGTTTATTTGTATTAATTTTCACATTAGAAAATATCTTGGTTTATAAATATGTTTTGCATTTATATAGAAACCATTAATAATGCTCTGTATAATGAATTCCCTTTCTGTTTTCAATCTCTAAATATAGACACATTGTTGCACTACATCAAATCTTTATTTTTTTTCTCCCTTTCATTTTATTTTTGTTTTTATGAGAAATTGAGTTCGGTGGTCTTTTTTATAGCATCTTTAAAATAAATAACCATAACTTTTTAAAATTAGATAAAAAAAGTGTTTATCAAGGATAAATTAAGTTTAACTAAATTTATCAGTGTTAAACTTGATAAACTTTACGAGTTTATCAGTGATAAACTGAGTTTAATTGTTAATCTCAAGAACTCGAGAAGTTTATCAATTAAACTTAACAAACTTAAATTTATCATTGATAAATAATTATTTGTTAAATTTTAAAAAATTATAATCATTTATTTCAAAGATAGTTTTAAAAAGTCATTTAGCTATGTGTCCTTTACTTTATTTTCAGAAACTTTCAATGCATTATTTGAACACTATTATTTAAGTACAAAGCCCCTGGGAAAATAAGAACACCGTTGGCTGCCAGGGGTAAGGTTTGTAAATTCTGAAAAAGAAAGGGAGTATATCGACGGAGCACCAACTGGGCGAACCAGCGTACAGACACGCGGATCACGTGGCGGAAACAAAAGTTAAAAAAAAAAAATAATAATAAAAATAAAAGCGCAACAGGCCGGCGGTTCACCCGTGAGCTCGTAAAGTCATATTGCAAAACAGCACAACATTATTTATTTATTTATTTATTTTTTTCTTTTTGGGGATTCCAAAAAAAAATTCAAGCCACATCGTTTGGCACTCACACACATGCGGGACCCACCGGTTGCCCGCTTTCTCTTTTGTTTATTTGACATAAATAAAATATTAAAATAAAACCACGGGAATAAATCGTTAAAAAAAAAACCATGGGAAGGGCCATGGTGGGCCCCACCACGTTGCATCACGAGGAAAATGTCCTCCGCTCAATCTATCCCCTACGATTCTGCCACGTGTCCACTACTCTTGGTTATCCTCTCCCCCCCTCTCTCTTTCCTTTTCTTTCCGCGTTTCCCACGCGGATTTGAAACCTGTCCTCTGATCTATCTAATCTCAGCTTTTCTCTTTCCTTTCTCACTCAAAAGGGGTCCAAAAAAAGCCTAAATTATGAACTTGTGATAAAATCTTTGGTCCCAAATTTATCTCTTGGTTAGTGTTTTTCTTTTGTTGATGAATCTCTGGGTTGATCCCGTCAGCAACGCAGACCCATTTTCCACGTATGCAATTTTTTAATTTTTTTAAAATAAATAATATATTTTTTAAAATAAATAATATATTTAAAATAAATATACACCACATGCGCTATACATAAATATTTATTTCATACATATGCTATTTAACTCAAATATTTTTAAAAGGTTCAATTTATTATCTTTAGTAATACATTCCACCAAAAGCCATACCATAAACTCATTTAAAACCAGTAACACTTAAATAACATGTTTATGCTCATACTTAGAATAATTTATGCTTGTAACCTTTAGTAGTAGAATAAAAAAGTATAAACTAGAACTTTATAAATAGAATTTAGATAGTACATGAAAAAATATTTTTTGATTTCAAAGAGTCTTTTTAATTTATTTGGTTAAAAAAATGAAAAACTGTTATTCATAAAAAGTAGTATAATTTAAATATATGAATAAAAAATTCTTAATTTGTTGTTCTTAAATAAATATATAAATAAAAAAGTTTTTCATGAACACTTTTTTATAAAGCAAAATATAGTTAGTTTATACCAAAAAGTAGGTCCATCCAAACATGTCAAAAAATAATTTTTTGATTAAATAAGCTAAAAATAACTTTTTAAAAACATTCCGAACAAGCTCTCTTTGCGTATGCTATTCCAAAAAAAGTAACACTTTTATGACAATAATAAAATATTTTACAATGAATGATTACAGGTAAATATGACATGTCTGCTTTACTATTAGGTTATGCCTACAACCATATTTAAATTGAGGTTTGAGTTGGTTTTAACATACACGTTTCAGGTTTATGAAAATTTGATGTTTGGAATTAAAATTTGGATTGGAGTTAAATGGGGTTTCAACCCCATAATTTTATGGGTAACGAAAAATGAATTTGGATTTAGATTTAAATATTATATCCCAACCTCAAACTAAACATACCAATAATCTAGTGGTAATTTTACTCTTAATTTTATCAAAAGCGGTAGAGTTTAAACCACCATTTTATAGTCTTTAAGAAATATCCTCTTTTTTCTGGGTATCTTATAACGTGTTTCAAAAAAAAAATTATAATAATACGGATCACTATATTGAGGGAAAAAATCTTAATTATAATAGGTGAGGTCATGGCATTGCCTTTTTTGATGTACAAGTTAGTTGGGTTGCGAAAAAGGGGAAAAAAAATGAGAAAAATGAATGCCTCAAACATGCAAATTTGTGTAACAAATTGACCCAAATATGGCACAACATTAAATACGTGGATGTAAGAACATCAGATTCTTTTTTCCTCTCGTTTTCCAACTTGCATCCCTTTCTCTCTCTCTCCCTTTGTGGGGAACGGGAAGCGATTAACCTTCCCCACGACGCATTGCCACTTGCGCGGAGGAACACGTGTTCGAATTCTGTTGGTTGAGTGAACGTGCGTTTGCCGCTTTGCTTGAAAAAAAAAATTGTTAAAATAAAATATTATCACAATGTTTTAATAAAAATAAAAAAAAAGGTCTAGGTCTCATTGCACAGCTGTAGATCGGCACGTAGAAGAAACCACCAAACCGTCAATAACGCCGTTTCTTTTCTTTTTCCTTTTCCTTTTTTTGGCTTGGTATTTATTTACTTGCTTGACAATTAAACGAGTGTGTGGGAGGGTTCTATCATTTTTTTAATTATAAATAATATAAAATTTTTATATATTATAATAATAATAATTTTTTTTTATAATGTAAAATTTTTATATGTTATAATAAAAATAATTCTAATTAATAGTTTTTATCATCTTTTTAAATACTCTAAATTGTTTTCAAAGTGTAGTTTTCAGTTTAATTATGATGACATAAATCAATTTATTAGTACATTAATTTATTGTTGGGGTTTGAAATATTTTTGGTTTGTAATACATTTATATTCTTAAAAAAAAGGGAAAATAAAATAAAAGTAAAGTTGAACCTCAGATCAAAGAGAAATTGGTAATGGTGCTTATTATATTAGGAGAAAAGCATCTATTCCGACTTATTAGTTAGCGTTTTGCTCATCATCGTCAACATAATATCTAAAATCTCATCCCAATAGATATTATGACCATTTCAACCTTTTTTCGTTTTTTAGTTTTCTTTTGTGGCTGCAGTGTGACCAATTCAACAACGTGCTTTTAGTCCACAAACCAATACTTCATGTGACATTGAAAGCATTTGACATTATTAACTCGTTTTCAGAATCTCCAGCGAAAAAAGTTGGGTTACATCTTCATTGCAAAAATGCACCGTATGCATCAACCGAAATACGTATTTATAGATAAAAAACCGGATACAGCATTGACGTTGACATTTGTAACGTCTTCTAATTATAAGGATTTTTTTTTCAAAATTGCAGTAAAGTAATATTTTTTTTACTTATACAAATAAATAGGATTAATTATATAATTATAAATTTTAGTTTAAACTATTTTTTAATCTGTCATTTTGTTTTTAAAAATTACAAAAGAATCTTTTAGATTTAAAATACTTGTTTTAATTTTACCTTTATAAATAGAAAAAATTAAACAAAATGATATAATTATCTTTAAATAGTTATGAAAAATATATTATAGATTTAAAAACATAAAAATTTTTGAAATAAAACATCAAATTTTTTTTTTTTAAGTTTTATGACTTTTTAATGCCAATAAATTTTTTAAAAAAAGTTCTCAAAAAGAAAAATATATTTAAGAAACAAATTCAGTTAATCAATGGCAATTTTATTTATCTTCATATTTTTTTTAGTAAAAAATTCTATAAAAAAATTAAAATAAATTTTTAAAATTTAAAAAATATTTTTGTAGTTTTAAAAAATAGAAATATAAATTTATAAATAATTAGAACTTAAAAGGCATACTTAACCAAAAACAAGTATATTTTAAAATATTTAAAACACTCCCCTTACTCGGGACATAATTACGGATTAGTACAGCTTTCGCAATTTGAAACGGAACAAACAAACAGTACAAAGCAAACGAACCGGGGACAAAACCGCAAATAGCACGAAATGGAAGGACGCATATCGAAAAAGAAACAGAAATTTACCTCGCCGTTAAGTGAATTAAAAAGAACACGTGTTCGAAATACCAAACGGAGAGAGAAAGAGAAAGAGAAAGACAGAGAGACAGACGGGTGTTTTGAGAGGCACAGATTAAAATATTATTTAAAGACCTGCGAAACAGCACGAAACGGAACCAACACGGCTTTACAAAAATCACATATATTCCTCGTGCTTTAACTCGAGCCCTTAATACGATTAAAAAAATACGCAAGAGAGAGAAAGAGAGAGATATATAGAGAGAGAAGAAGAAGGGTCGAAAATGGAGTTTCGTGTATAGATGTATAGATACAGAGTCGTTCGAGTTTCATCAGAGCACGAGGATCGATAAACTTCTTGGTTTTTTTTGGGCTTGTGTTTGATTCGAAGTTTCTTTGGTTCAATCGAGGATTCGGTTTTGTTTTAAGGAGTTGATCAGAGATATGTCGGCGTCGTCGGAAAGTGCAGAGGTTTCCGGTCAGAAATCGGGGAGGTTCTCAGAGAAGCCGAGCTTCTCTCAGAAGTGCAGTATGCTGAGCCAGTACTTGAAGGAGAGAGGCAGCTTCGGAGATCTCACCCTCGGGATGACATGCACCGTTGAGCCGCCAAGCGGTAAAGCATTTTTTTTTTCCGTTTCGGTTGTTTGGGTCGGAAATTTTGAGAAAATTTATGAATAGGTGGAAAAGTGAAATTTTAGGTTTGAATCTTATGAATTTTTGCTTGTTTTAGTATATGGTTGAAGAAAATTGTTGAGATTCGTGGTTGATAGTATAAATAAGCTGGTACAAATTTGGGATTTTCTGGTTATCGGAGTAGTAAAATTAGAGAATTTGTATAAATTCCGTTCATTTTTTTTCCTTTTTAGGTTCTTTGTCCAAAATTGCGTATTTCTCATACATGGTAATTTAGAAAAAGCAAAATATTCTTGGTTTTGTGTTTGAGTTATCTTTGTTTCTGATGCTATAAATAATCTTAGATTTCATCTTGTGGCTAAGAATCCCCAGAGAGTGAATTGAGAATTGCTCTTGGTATCTCACAAACCACGTATGAGTTAATTTTGGTTGGATTTTTTAGCCCCAAGTTGTGGATCTGATTCGTTTTTCTGTTTCTTTCACAGCGGCTTCTGAGATGTACCGTCAGACAGGGACAACAATGAATTTATTCCCAGTCCTGGAAAAATCCAGGAACACGGCAACGCCTAGGGACCTCAAATTCATGAACTTGTTCCCACAACAATCCGGTTTCGGTTCCTCTCATCCTGAAGTAGATACTCCCAAGATGGCTGATAACGGGTACGTCTAGTTTGTTGGTTTTTGTTTGTTGGGCAATTTATCCACGCACCTTCATACCGTGAAAAAAAAAAAAGAAGAAATTTTTTTAGTTAGTTGGGTTACTGATATATAAGAGCAATTAGTGCCAAGATCTTGTCTTGTGCACCACAAATTTATTGCATCTGGAACTAGGTAGTTGTAGCTTTTAGAGCTTTTTACTGTATTGGAACTGTTTTTTTTTTTTTTTTGGTACTGATTAGAGTTGGTTTTAATGTGTAACAGTCTGAACAAGCCTGCCCCAGGAGAGCCTGAAAGAGCACAAATGACCATCTTTTATGGTGGACAAGTTATTGTCCTCAATGACTTTCCAGCTGATAAGGCAAAGGAAATCATGCTTTTGGCAAGCCAGGAAAGCTCCCGAGGACAGACCACCGCTGCTTATGCGCTGAACCAGGCGAAGAGCAACAACGCCAACACCTTGCCGGCCCGTGTCCGGAAGAGCCCACTCGAGTCCAGCAGTTCAGTTCTCCAAAGCCCCAGTGTTGTTCCTAATTTTGGCAACAAAGTGATCCAGGAGTCCATTCAACCACCCTCGAGACCCATTGTCTGCGGTAAATTTCTTGTGACTGGCTAAATTGTTTTTCATATTTACGAATTGCAATTAATTACGTGTTTCTAATTGTTTGTTTTCTTTTCTATTGCAGATCTACCAATTGCTAGGAAAGCTTCGCTTCATCGATTCTTGGAGAAGCGAAAGGACAGGTAGGAATTGAAGCAGATTGCTTCTACTATTTCAAGTTCTTCAATGGGTAACTTTTGATAATTTTTTTCCAGTTCATAAGACTTGATAATTGCGTTATGTTTTACAGAATCAGCGCCAGAGCGCCATACCAAACCAACAGCCCTGAAGCAGCCCCAACAAAGCCAGCAGAAGGCAAATCATGGCTAGGCCTGGCTGCTCAACTGTAGTTTTGATATTCCAAAATCATATGAAGTATTAGGCTTTCGTAGTTTAAGCCTCTTTATCTTCTCCATTTTGCGGGGTTTTAGGCCTCTGCTATTTTTCTCGGCGCTGTTTTTTCTTCTACGTTCGGGGTTGGCTCACTCGAGCCGGCTTTAGATCTAACTCTTGATTAATCTTTAAGAGCCTGTAATTAAATTATAATCAAAAGAATTTATTAATTGGTTAGCTTTGAATGCATTAATTTATTGTCCTAGTGTTGATTCTTTCTGAGTGTATTCCTGACTGGGGAAGGGAAAAAAAAAAGCATTTAAGCTTAGAAACGTGTTCAACAATCAAAATCTCGCGATTATTGTTTGCCTTCTTAGAATAAGGTGTTCAAAGTTTTCCTTTTCCTTTTACTTTCTGTTCTTTTCTTCTCCTCTCTCCTTTGTCGGACTTTAGATAAGGAAAGAGAACATTTGAGTGCCTTTTGCAACTTGTGAGCCTGGCATGCCCGGTACTCAAAATGTACCCTGTTCTATCTTTTTCCCTAAAAGCGTAAAATGTGCTCATCTGGAACAATTTGATGTTCTTTTGTTTTTTTTTTTTTAACTTTTTAAGTTTTTTTTTAATGAAAAAAAAAAAGGCTGTTTGACTCGTTCAATAAGGATATCAAGTGTTATCTATGAATATCCTAGATATTAAGCCGCCATTACAACCACTCCCACCATTTTTACGCGACTGTCAGCGCTACTGGATTCTTGGTTTATATCCAAGTCTGCCCATTTGATTGACTTTCTTCCAAAGCCCTGCTGAGGTGAAACATTTGTCAAATAAACTTAATGATCATCATCAAGCGGTCGAAATGAACTCAGATTTTTTTAAAAAAATGGTCATAATTACAGTATGTCGCTCGCACGATGCCAATATTGAAACTCCTTTGAGATTCTGTTTTGCATGAGGTGAACAAAAATTGACCAAACTTTCTCTTAGATTTAACCGAGCGTTTCACATACTAGTTCAAACAAAGTCTATAATATAAATTTAAAAACAACTAACAATGCTTGAACTCATTTCTAGTTCAAACCAATTTATCCCAGTCACCTCACGTAACGCCGCTAATTCTTCAAACCTCTTAAACGCCTTCTCTTTTCTTTTCCTTTTTTTTTTTCCAATAATTGAGACAATGCGTTTTATTTGGTTGGTACAAAATAAAATTATGTTTATCAATGTCAATGCACGAGTATTGATCTTTTGAATACTGAATTGGTTTTTGTTACACATTTTATGCACATGCATTTGTTACTTTTTTTATAAAAAAAAAAGTCAAAAAAAGTTATTGCTTTGTTTAATGCAGCTCCAAAAAAGGTAGTGTGCACTATCGACTATATACTAAAAAAATGAAAGGAATGGCGGACATCACATCTAAATGGTCCACATTCAGAGCAAGTTATTAAACTAGGGAAATTAGGTGTATTAGGAGAAAAGTATTGTATTGATTTAATCACGTTCTTCACGAAGAGACCTCGAGTTTTTAATTTTCTTTGACAAAAAGATAAAAAAAAAAAATGGCAAAGGCACAACAAACGGTGGTGGATAGGTATTAATGAATTCATGAATTGGTAATCACATGCTACGTTGAATGTGGTGGAGTCTCGCCTTTAGCTTTGACCAATTCTTTATTTTTTGTTCTGTCTTTTTTTAAATATTTTAGAATAGTTTTGTGACACGATGTTAAAATAATAATAATAAAGACCAATTTCAAATTGTTTAACAAAAAAGTATCCGAATCATATTAAATTGAAATGGTTAAAACATCTATGTTTTAAAATTGAAAAGCATTTGCAATCATATTAAATTGAAAAAGGTAAATCATATTAATAAAATTTGATGTTTTAAAATTATTCTTATCCTAGTAGGGACTAAATAAATAAATAAAAATTGGTTGTGTTCATGTGAAAATACGAATACTTTCGCACGCGTTTGCTTGCCCACTTTTCTTATCTCATCTAAAAAAGAGTAATATATATATATATATATATATATATATATATAATTGTATACAACTATATTATACTTGTGTTCATTTATTTACCCTTTTAAGTGGGTCATCTTTTGTCCGTGGCTTTAAGGCACCCATTTCTCATCTTAGTAAGTGGGTGGGCGGTCCTGCATTTGGTTGCTAACTTGATTAAGGTTTAATTACACAATGATGGGATTAGCTTCGGAAACCATTTTGTTTGACTTTTGGCAACTCTGAAGGGACGGTTACAATTGATTATTTAATGTGACATCTTCTTCTTTCTCTCTCTCTCTCGTTCTCTACCATTGCTGCTTAGGCGCTTATAGGTGAAAACGGACGGTTTCAAGTCCCACCGGGGGTTGTAATCCATCTTTCATTAGCGTAGCATGTTGCATTGAGAAATTCCTATTTAAAGATAACAGATGATAAAATTATGATATAGTGGCATCCAAATGATTAAATGCCATTATGCCATAGACAAATAAACTGACAACGTTGTTCTGATCTTGTCAAAATATTTCAAACGTATGCACCAGGGAAAAAAAAATGCAAATTTACAACGCCGTTTTCCCAACTAGATCTGTATATACGTGTTTGTGTGCAACTGATTTCCAAACAGTGTTAATCTGTTCTTAGAGTTGTATAAGACTAGAACACCAAATATATACATATATATATATATATATATATATATATGTTTTGCACCCCACGAGTCTTTAAAGCCCAATCGGTAATGACCCAATTTACTCAAACTTGGATAAGGCCTTCTTGACTCTCTGATCAAAGTGGTGTGAACCCAAACATGTGCCACCCTCCGTGATAAAGAGCCCAAACTTTGGGTCCATCTTTCTAACGTTCTTTTTTAAGGAGAATGTTGAATTTTTCTTCTTTTTTTTTTTGTGAAAATTAAAAGTGAAGAATTGTATTGATTGTGTTAGGTAAAAAAGTAATTACATTTATTATAATTTTTTAATCCTTTAGATTTTACTTTCAATACCAAACAGAGAGAGAGGTAAGTTTATTTTTTTTCCTCCCTATCATATCAAACAACTAAAAAAAAGCTAAGGTGTTTTCTTTCTTTTTAGTTTTCCATTCTTTATAATTTTCCCTTCCTTTTTATTTTCTTTCATTCCTACCAAACAGAGGGTGAATGTCACAAATGCATGGCTTGGAGTGAATTTCATTAAAATATATAAATATTTACTAAATAATATTACACATATCTGCTCGAGTGTGAGGGTGGCGCCTCCAGTCCAGAATTTTACGACGAAGCAGCGAGAAAAAGAAGAAAAAAAAAAGCGTTTTGGGAGTCTCGATTGTGCGCCCTGGAGCAAGGAGTGCGGGTGGCTGCACGAAGTCATAGAAAGCGAGTGAGGCCATGCGTGTAGACTCCGCGGCCGCATGCTAGGCGAAGTAAATTTCATAGCAAGAACTAAGTTCACGCGGCCGTGCCAGCATGGGAGGCCTGACACAAAAATGATCTTTCATGGTTTTTTGTTTCCCATTTCTTGTAAGTCTATAAATAGAACTTAATAAGGGCTTATATCAAAGAAAGTTAAAAAAATTAGAGTTAGAGAGAGGTTGGAGAAAAATTCTTGAGAGAAAGAAAGAGAGAGTGTAATTTCTTTTGTAAATTTTTTCATTATTATAGCGAATTGTTGTAACGGCTTAAAATAGACATAGCTTTCACATTGAGGATAAACCACTATAAATTTCATATATTCTTGTTTATTTTTTATTTGCGTATCCTTCATTCTCAAAAGAATCAAAACTTCTAATTGGCAACAAATGAAATTTATTTGGTTTTTGCCCTGATATCTAGTATGTCACTGGGATATCGATTGATATCGACTCTAAAATAACATAATTGACACCGCCACAACCTAAATACTTAAAATTAACAAAAATTTATAAAAAAATAATATACTTATGCATATACGTATACAAGAAAAAACTAACAGTTCATGAAAAATCACAAACACGTTTTGAAAAATTTAATCAAAGTGATAAACACACACACACAACAATAAATCTAAAAAAACATTATACATCCCAAAAATCATAAACACTTCACTATATTTTTTTTCTGGGGTCTTAAAATTAAAAGAGTAACAACAAGATAAAATTTTAATATTAAATAGAGGCTATGTGTGCATTAATATTACAAATTATTATATATATTTACTTTACAAAAAAAAAAAAGTTAGTGAACCATACTTGGTTTTGTCCAAACTGATAATGGGATTCTCCTTCCAAACAAAGATTGTGGTAGTTTTTGAACAGTTCCCAATCTTCCCCTATCGAAGATTCCCCTTCCCTGCAGTAGTTGTTGAGTGATTCAAGCACGAGAAGAAGTTCAACTGCTTAAGTCGAGAACTTTAGATCCGAAGTGCTACGAGTTGAGAAGTGCAAATCCAAGCTTGTCTTGCCGTTTTTGTTGGATCTCCAATCATCTTTTGTGAAAGAGTGCAAGGTGGAGTTGCATCTTTGTTTGTCTCTCGACGGATATCAAAAGCGTTCGAGATTTCAATTTGAAGGTCAGTAGATAAGGAGACCGTAGCTCGTCTCGTAGAGGAAGATGCCTGCAGCTCGGCATCGTCTCTGGCATCATTTGGACACGTGACGGATTACTGTAGATCCAGTTGGACTGGTTGACAACGATGTTGTGTGGTAAAAGAGAAGAAAATATGGGGAAAAGAGCAAAGAAGACAACCCTTATACATTTGAAATTTGAACAAATATTAAAAGGTAAAAGCGTCTCCACAGTTAAAATTTTTAACTGCTCATGACATATTCTGCAATAACGTTTGCACGTGTGGCAAAAGTCGGCAGAAAACGTGAATTTCTCATTAAAATTCTATACACGATTTTAAGCAACATATCATTTTTAATTTACCCTTTTAGTTTTGCGTTTTTTTTTATCTCATCCAAAAATTATGGAGTGTGTTAAAACAACACTAATCTTTATATCTCTTGTTAGAAATTAGGTTTTTTAAATTATTTGGCAACATCATTAAAAAAAAAGTTCGTTATAAAACTCACCTGTTACAATAAAATTATTTTAACTTTGTTACCAAAAGCACTCTTCAATGTCTCCTTTCAATAAACAAACCTTTCGCACTACATGTTACAAGTTTGCATGAAGGCATACATTTTTTCAACAAAAAGGTAATTAGGAAAATAAATTTCTTGCTAATTCATTAACCTCTTAATCTTAATTTTAATCTTAACGTATATAAAAGTCTCAACATGCAAATTAATGCTATCACGTAGACATTTCCTTAGCTAAGGGATAAAACGTTTCATTTATTTTATTTTTTTAGCTGGAATGGTTTTGCAATAGAGAGGGGACAAAACATTCCATCCCCTCTCTCCCTAATGTCCATAGGAGCTAAAAACAACCTATAAAGAATACCAAATGAGCTCTTGTCCGTTTGATACATAGATTTGAATTAGTGATTTGATTTGAGTTAGTGTGATTTGAATTAAGATTTGAGTTAGTAATTTGAATTGTTATCTAAATTGATGTTTGGATATTCATTTAAGTTTTAATATGAGTATGGAATAAAATTAGAATTTCTGTTTGAAGAGGTAGTGAAAATAGTTTTTGATTTATCAACAAATCTAATAAAATCTTAATGTTAATGATCCTAAAAAATATGCAATATGGATCTTAATTTATATCTCTTCACTAGGAATACAATGAAAAAATAATCATCTCAATTGGATAACAAATGAAGAAGTTATGATTTTTTCCTCAAATATAGAGAGAATTTTAGTTTTTACTGTAGTAGAGATATCGAGTATCAAAAATTTAGGGGAGTCAGAACTTTAAGGGCCTGTTTGTTTCTAGAACTTTTTGGATTTTTTGGACTCAAATATGGATTTGAGTATTAAGAATCCTTTGGATACGTGTTTGTTTCCCTCAAAATCCGTATCCTTTGAGTATCAAGAATCCATATTTTCAGAGTTCTAACTCCCCTTAAACTTTTGATACTCGGATATCTCTACTACAGTGAAAACTAAAATTCTCTTTTCTATATTTGAGGAAAAAAATCATAACATCTTCATTTGTTATCCAATTGAGATGATATTTTTTTCATTTTGTTCCTAGTGAAGAGAGGAATAAATTAGGATCCATACTGCATATTTTTTAGGAACATTAACATTAAAGATTTTATTAGATTTGTTGATAAATCAAAAACTATTTTCACTACATCTCCAAACACAAATTCCAATTTTAAATACTCAGATTAAAGCTTAAATGCACATCTAAATGTCAATTCGGATAACAATTCAAATCCCTAACTCAAATATTAATTCAAATCACAATAACTCAAATCAAATCACTAATTTGAATTCATTTACTAAACGAACCTTGAAAACTTGGATTCTTAATACTTAAAGGATTTAGATATTAGGTGAAATAAACACGTATTCAAAGGATTCTTAATACTCGAATCCAAATTTGAGTCCAAACAATCCAAAGAGTTCTTGAAACTAACGAACCCGTACATCTCATGGTAGAATTCCCCAATATATTTTAGTTTTAGCAATTTTGTTCCTGAACTTTACAAATATTGGTAATTTATCCATCAAATTTTAAACTTGAACAACTTTACTACCTCAATTAGCAAAATTGTTTTAGTACTAACTCACCTATAACTAAAAATACACAAATGGCCAAATCTCATTTTCAATCATAAAACAAATCAATCTAATTTTCAAATTAACTCTTAAATTCGACCTAAAAAGAAATACAAAGCACCCTCTGATAATTTAGAGTGTGTTTGAAAAATCAGTCGAAACTTAAAAATTGTAATATATAAAAACTTTACACTATAATAAATTTTTACTTTTTATTATAGTATATAAAAATTTTATAATAAAATAAATTAAAATTTGTTTTTCTAACACGTTTTCAGACGAAACCTCACTCAATTGAAGGTTAAAATGTAAAATTTCAAAAATACCAAGGTCGTATTGTGAAAAACCAAAATCTAGAGGGCTAAAAGTACTACGAAAACTGCGGACAGTATCAAATGCTTACAGGAACGAACACATCTATTTTCGACCACACAGAACACAACGCGCATGCAGCGCGTGATGAGAGTGTTTTCACGAAAATCAAGTTAGTCGTCGTTTTCATATAAAATCCGAAAAGCATAAGCCTTTTTACTCCGTCCTCAAAACCCATCTCTTGTCGCTCTTCGTTTTGCCCATCTCGATCCTCTCTCTCCAGAGGGTTTTTTTTTTTTTTTTCATTTTTTTCTTTCTTTTTTTTTTCTTTCTTTCTTTTCTTTTTCTCCCTTTTTTTTTTTCCTCCTTCTTGTTGTTTCTTCATTAATTTCTTTGGCTGAATTTTCTTTTTCGATATTCTTTTTCCCTTTTGAAATCTTCTTCTCCTTTTTTTGTTTTCTTCTCGTCTGAAACTGTAATCCTAGAATTTCTTCCCCTTTGTTCGAAGAAGATGCATCAACAGAGGCTTAAACAGCAGGCGATGATGCAGCAGTCGCTCTACCACCACGCCGCTGTCTTGGCTGCTCCTCAGGTTTTGATCCTTTACATTTCTCCATTACACAATAATTTGATTTGACTTTATTTTTTATTTTTTTTTTGTTTCGTTTTGATTGGTAAATATGTTGTTGTGTTTGTTCGGAAAGAAGAAAAAGAAGAAGGAATTATCAATTGGATTACTGTTAAGCGGAAGTTTAGGGTAGATGTTTACTTTCGATTTGATCAGTGAGCATTCTTTTTTATAGGGAGTAATTTGTGCGTTCTAGGGTTTTTATGTTTCGTTTTTGTTTTGTTGTTTTTATTTTTGTTTTGTTGTTTTTATTTTTGTTTCTGTTTTTTTTTTTAAAACAAGAATAGGTGTTTACCTCACGAGTGGATTTAGAGTGAAGCTATGACTTCTGCTTGAAAAATGATGCCTTTTTGTTTTGTTTTTATTCTGGGTTAGATGATTTTGAGTGTAATTATTATGACTATCAATTTTGATCGTTGGAATCCGTGGAAGTATTTGTTAGGAGCGTAGGGTATTTTCACTTTTTCTCTTTTTTGCTTTTTTTTTTTTTTTACATTTTTATTTTTGCAGATAGAGCCCATCTTGAGTGGAAATCTGCCTCCAGGGTTTGATTCAAGTACATGCCGCAGTGTGTGAGTGTCATAGATTTTTTTTTTCTTTTTATCTTTTTTTATATATGACGTAGTCTTTTTAACTTGTACTGTTTCAGTTCATCTAGGAGGCTTCCGAACTGGGTGGTTCTTAGGTCTTCTTTTCATGGAAAATTTAGCTTTACTAGATTAAAAAAATAACACTTACACGTAGACTTATAGTGACTAAAAGTCATTCTCTTCCATCTGGATTGCTTAAGAGCGTTTTTACTATTTTGATACATTCCTGTTCTTATTTTTTCCCCTCCAAATTTCCCCTAATGTATGTTTCTCGTGTTCGCCGGTTGTGTTTTCAGGCTGTATCTTATAAGGTTTGGTTCTTAACTCATGACAAATGCAGGTACGTCGGTAACATTCACCCACAGGTTACTGAAGCTGGTCTTCAGCAAGTATTCTCAAATGTTGGTCCCCTTGAGGGATGCAAACTTATCAGGAAAGAGAAGGTGAGTCTTCCTTTTTTGTTTATATTTTCTTTCCTAGTTGATCGTATGTCGATTGAAATAAATATGTTTGTTTTTGAGGAGACAGTTTAGAAGAAGTCTATTTTTTGGAAGATTCTTCATTGTACAAGTTGCAGTATTTGTGTAATCAACCTTTTACAGGACCGCCTAAAGAAAAGCCGATAATTGGCTTTTGACGTGTTGGGTATGATTCTTTTTTATGCAGTCATCTTATGGTTTTGTTGACTACTTCGATCGTAGATCGGCTTCCCTTGCTATTATAACTCTGAATGGCAGGCATCTGTAAGCACTAGTCTTAACTGAATTTGGGTTGACCTCCTTTCTTTGATTTTTCTTTGTTCTGAGTCTCAATTTGTCGTTTTATAGGTACGGCCAGCCTATTAAAGTGAATTGGGCATATGCAAGTAGTCAAAGAGAGGATACATCAGGTTCATTGGCAATACGACTTTTCTTCTAGTGAAATTTCTTTTATTTTACTTTTAACTTGTTTCAACATTTCGAGTAACATCTTGATTTTTCTTTCTTCTGTCTTGTGTAAAATTTCTGGCACACAGGTCATTCTAATGTTTTCGTTGGCGATCTTAGTCCTGAGGTTACTGATGCTACATTGTTCGCTTGCTTTTCTGTTTATAACAGTTGTTCGTAAGTTCCATTTTCTGCTGTTATTCTTTAATTTTCCTTTTAATTGTGGTTGTGCTTCCAAAAAATTTACATTTATCATTCAATTAGAAATTCAACAATTTTTAACATGGGAGTTATTTGATTTGTATACCCATTTCAGAGATGCAAAGGTTATGTGGGATCAGAAAACTGGGCGGTCAAGGGGCTTTGGTTTTGTTTCCTTTCGGAACCAGCAGGTTGTTAAACACTTGAAATCTATATAAAAATTTATTTTGCTTCTTTTAAATTCGCTTTTTATTTCCTGTCTTAAATTGTTGGATGGTGTCATCTTTTTCTTATTTGAATTTTATTTTGGCAGGATGCCCAAAGTGCAATAAATGACTTAAATGGTATGATAATTGCATTTTCCATATATATTCTTTTTAGATAGGGTATCCTTGCATATATTTTGGGGATCATTTTTGCCATTGGACTGAACTTCTGTTGCATCTTGTCCTTTGATTTTGTTAGGATTTTTTAGAACTCACTCTTCCATCAATTTCAGGTTTCCATTGATAAGAACTTCGTTTTGTGAATTCACTCACGGTAGAGCAATAGAATAAAACAAATGAAGGAAAGGAATTGTTATATTGAATATAATGAAAGAATGACTTCTGACAGGATTTCTAGAGCTTCTCTCTCTCCTTTAGCTTAGTTGAATCAATTTCCACTAATTGCGTCCCGTCTGGCTTTATCTGATTTATGCCCCTCTACAACTAGCTAACAGAGACAACTAATCAGAACAAAACTGTCTTACAAACTTCATAACAAACCACGCTCTCTAGTCTCTACTATCCAAGCTAACTAACCGAACTAAATATATACGAGGCCTATTATTTATCAAATTGTTGCTCAACCTTTATTAAGAGTTGTGGCATTGGAAGATATTTCTGCTTTTGCAAATAAACTAATTTGAATTGTCTCGTCATTTATTCATTCTTTGCTTGAACTTGTCCTTTATGTCTTTGCATTACAGGGAAATGGCTTGGAAGTAGACAGATTCGATGTAACTGGGCTACAAAAGGTGGTAGTTCCAACGATGACACGCAGAGCTCTGATTCTAAAAGCGTTGTAGAGCTGACAAGCGGAACATTAGGTGAGATTGTCTTCTAAAACATAAATCCCTTTTATGGGACTTTACCTTGAAGTTTGATTCCATGATTGTTCAATGTGGCAATGAAAGGTTTTTCCCCCCCTACATCATAGTTAAACATGCCCGCTACTGAATTCTCTTCAGAAATCAGGCTACTTGTTGGCCTTGAACTCTACATCGGCACAGTTGCATCTTTATATATATATATATATATATAAAATTTTTAAACTTCTCTTTGGTTTGTGGGTGAATTTGTTTTCTCTGGTAGTTATTGTGCAATTATGTTGGAAGAATCACCCTTTGAAATGGATACTTTTGTGATATTATGGTCATTTTCTCTTTCAATTGTTGGATCTTACAATCTTTGTATTTCCCCATGCGCAGAAGATGGTCAGGAGAAGACCAACGAGGATGCTCCAGAAAACAATTCCCAATATACCACTGTTTATGTCGGAAATCTTGCTCCAGAGGTGGGAATTGATAACTATTTTTAGTTTTATGTTTTCAGTGGCTGTGTTGTTTTGCGGAAGAGTATTATTATTGTTGTTGGATAAAGAAGGTATACTAATTTTCACGGCTATGTGAGACCTTTGTTCAACTGCTAACAGAGGGTGGTGGTGGTTGTTGTTGTGCATCTTTGTTGAGAAAAGAAGGCATACTAATTTTTTTACGGCTATGTGAGACCTATGTTAACTGCTGACAGAGGGTGATTTGCAGTTTTCTTTTTAAAACAATGTATAAAAGGGCCTATTTGGTTGGATATTTGAATCACGGTTTGAATCACGGCTATGTGAGACCTATGTTAACTGCTGACAGAGGGTGATTTGCAGTTTTCTTTTTAAAACAATGCATAAAAGGGCCTGTTTGGTTGGATATTTGAATCACGGTTTGAATCATTTGCTACAGTATTTTCTCTCACAAAAATTTAAATCCTCATTCAAATACTTTACTCAAATACTAGAACCAAACGGGCCCTAAATATACTTTCTAATGGGTTGGTTTTGTATTCGGATGATGGGTCAAAGTCCGCATGGACCATTTTTTGTTAGATTGAAACTTGCTAGATTTAGTGAATAGAAACAACAGGGCACTGTTGAAAATAATAAACCCATAGGAAATCATGTATGGGAAACAAGTTAGGGATTCAGACGGTTATTATCAAAAGTTATTAGGTCAGGCAATCTCATCCTGCATTAAAAAAAAAAATAAATTTCATTTTCATAAATCATAGGTTTCAAGGTTACTCAAATGAGATACCATCTCTCTCTCTCTCTCTCTCTTCTTCTTCTTCTTCTTATAATAAATTTCATTTTCATAAATCATAGGTTTCAAGGTTACTCAAATGAGATACCATCTCTCTCTCTCTCTCTCTCTCTCTCTCTTAATTGAAGGATAGATTCATTAAGGGTTTTCTCCTCGTATATTTCTAGTTCCAATGTTAAATGATACAACACATTCAATCTTTCTCGACCGTTTTAACATTTTAGCTGTTCTTAATTTTAGTTGTGACAATTTGCAGGTTACTTCAGTTGAACTCCACCGCCATTTCCATGCCCTTGGGGCTGGAATTATCGAAGATGTTAGAGTGCAACGTGATAAAGGCTTTGGGTTTGTGAGATTTAGGACCCATGCTGAAGCAGCTCTGGCCATTCAGATGGGGAATGCTCGTATGCTTTATGGCAAACAAATTAAGGTATGTCCTTGATTATCTCATCATGTTGAGGTCCTTTTGGTTGTATTAATTTTTGTTGGGGAATTAAATAATTATTTGGGTTATTTTTAATTTTTTACATATCGTCTCCGAACTATAGTCCTTGTCCCAAATGGCCCTTGACATTCGGTTTTACACGCTTCCCCAACCTATTCTAAAGTCCCACAATGAGCCCTGCCGTCAAGATTTCAATAAAATATAGATGTAACAACATCACTAACCTCTGCATCTGTGGTTGTTGAAAGATTTATGGAGGGGCGGTTATGTAGGACCGAGTTAAAATTGAGAACAAAGATATTCAGAGAGAAGAGTAGAATTTTGAGAGAGATCAAAATAGAACCAGAGAACAGTAAAGAAGAAATTTGAGGGAGAGACTAAAAACTCGAGAAGGAAAACCACATCTTCATTTCCAGTCAACTCTGAGTTAGAATTACAATCACTAATGTATTCGCTTAAAGTCTTGAGAGGTTAATTCTGTCTTTGATAGTCTAGAGGTTGTGTTCGATGACAGTCTTGAGAGTAGAGAGGGTTTGGATAAAAATGTGGGGCTGATGGTGGTCAAGGTTGGTGTTAGTCTATTTCTCTAAGCTTCCCTCTCTATTCCACGTTTTAGTGATTCACCCTCAACTAAAACTCACTCGACAGGCACACATGCATTTTTTATCCACTTCTAAACAGAACCTCGGCAGAAGGGCCATTCGCTAGACGTTGGAAATTTTGAGGATAGTGTATAATAGCCTATAAAATGGCGGATATTTTTGGACATGGGTTATAGCCAGGGGATCATTTTTGAAAATAATCTAATTTTTCGTGGGCAGACAGAATTGTTTGAGTTTATTTTGTTTTATTTTTTGTCGAGTGTTTATTTTTTCAAGTTATAGAAATATTTCATCATAATCTATGCGCGACTGTGAATGAACTGTTGAAGTCTCTTTGCTTTTGCAGTGCTCGTGGGGCAGCAAGCCCACGCCTCCAGGAACAAGCTCGACCGCTCTTCCTCCGCCGGCTGCAGCAAACATGCCAGGCTTTTCGGCCGCTGATTTTGCAGTCTTTGAACGACAAATGGCATTAAGCAAAATGGGCGGTGCACAAGCTCTGATGCATCCGCAAGGCCAGCACACTATCAAGGCAGCCATGGGAATGGGTGCCCCGGCAGCTGGTCCGGCTATTTATGATGGAGGCTTTCCTGCGACCACCCAACAGCTTATGTACTACCAGTAATATATATAAGTTGGAAAACCATGCCATGGCGAGGTTTGGCGAATAAGTAATTTAACATAAATTGTTGGATATGTATTGATTTTCACTGTTTTTAGTTTTTCTTTTTTGGTTGGTAGATTGCTGTATTCCTCTAACGCCAGTGTGAGCGTGCATGCGTTGCACGTGAGATGTTATATTTATGGATATATTTTCCTTTTTTTTCTTTCTTTTTTATGGGGATATTATGGAGAATTTGATGCTTAGGGTTTTTTTTAAGAATTTTAAATATAATTGAATATCAATATTAATATAAATGCCGAGGATGATTTTCTTAAATGAATGGGGTGGGGATTGAGCAGTAGTCTTGGAAGTTTTGGGGGAAATACGAGGTATTTCGTTTCTTTTTGTTTTTTGTTTTTTTTTGTTTGTTTTGTTTTAGTTTTTTGTTTTTTTTTTTCTTTTGTTTTTTTTGGAAGGAAGTTTTCCTTTTGATTTTGGATTTTACAAGTATGCTGCAAATTTAATACTTGGCATTATTTATGTCAAATACATGTATTTTTGCAGAGAATGTGATCACAATGTAACCATGTCATATGTTATATTTTGAACGCCAATTATAAAGGTAAATGTTGGTATCTGGTATGAATATTATATTTTGAACGCTAATTATAAAGATAAATGTTGGTATCTGGTATACCCCACGGTTATGATTTAGTATCTATCATGGCTGTCGGCTGGTATTCTGTATCTTCATGTTTACTGATTGACATCGGCCAAGGTCATTATTTCTGATGGTGGCGGCCGGCAGTGACCATTCAGTAGCCATTGGGATATTAGTCAATAACTGTTGGAATTCATCGATTATCACAACATTTAAAAAATCCAAAACCCATAAAAAAAAGAACAACTTACAAAAAAAAAAAAAAAAAAAAAAATTCCACAAACCAACAAATCGGAAATTATAAAAAACGAGTTATAAATAGCCACCTCCGCTATCGTGATGAAGCAACCTAGGCATAACTCCCGTCGATATCATTGACGAACCTAGTCCTTGTCGGCATTGATCAACCCGTCCTTGTTGTAAATTGCCGTGATAACGAACTAGAATCGCGATCTTGATGAGATCTCTTTTGTGGAATGGTTGACACATTACGCTGGAGAGAAAGGCCAAGGTATAGCGCGTTGCCATGACAAAGATCTCCTTGCCATTGGAGATTGCTCAGCATTAAAGATGGAGCGTCCATCGCGCAGAATTGCAACACCGCCAAGAACAGACCGTTGAGCTCACTGCTCATTTCCAGTCATCACAATGACGACATTCTTACTGACTTGATCTGATCTCAAGTGAAGGTCTGGGCAGCAAGCGTCTCTAGTGTGGTGATGGCGTGACTAGGCTCAACCTCTCGTTGGGGAGAATCTCGCTCTTGTCACAGCTCCTGAGTAGGTTCGAGATGTGTTGGCGAGAGAGAGGCTGAAGGGTTGGAAGTTGAGAGAGAGCGGTGCAGGATGGCTGGGAGGTCGGAGACTGATTTTTTTTTTTATAAAAAAACTAGGTTTAGTTTTCGTTATTTTGATCAACGCATAATTCTAGTTATACCACTGCAGCACATGTCCATAGCTTTTGAACTTGTAATACAAATCAATTTAATTGTGAAATGCGTGACAGGTTGTATACATATATATATTTTTTATTTTACAAATCAACTACAAAAAAGTAGGGTGGTCAAAAGTTAGCTATTGGTGTGCAATATAGGAGACGGTTGCTGTTGCTGTTGTTGTTGTTGTCCATTTTTTCCCCCCTCTTCACGTATTATTGCACTCTAAACTTATGTGTGTTTGTGGTTTGCTTGAGCTTAAAAACCCTATGTGTGTTTGGAACTTTGTTAAACATGATTTCTACTTCACCCCCAATGTATATGAGTGTGTTTGGCAACGCAATTAAAACTAAAAGTTAGGACGAATTTACTGTAGCATGTGAGAGCTTTACACTATAGCATACTTTTCTTTTACAATTGTTGATGCCTGAGATCGGCACAACACGTCATGCAAGGGCGCATGGTGGTTAGGTTCATGTTAGGTTACAGGTGCGAAAATCATAAAAAAATGCAACGGAATAGAGTTTTTAAATTTTTTATAAAGTTTAAGATCCTCTTCATGATGCTACATGCAAATAATTGAATAAACACAACCTTATAGATTTAGCAATAGCTCTGAATAATCAAGCGTCCCAAAATCTTCAAATCTTCCTTGCTATTCTTCTCTATTTTGATCAACTAGTGTGTGGGCAGCAGTGAGATCTCTTGGATTATCTTTATAAGATCTCTTTCCAACCTCTCTTTCCAACCTTTCTCAACAGAGGTTCCTTAAACTCTGAAGAGGAGAGCTCAAAAAACATTAGATGGAGGACATAGAAAAGTCTATTGAACGTAAAACCTCCAAGGTCTATTTATAGGCATACACAAAGGTTTGAAATTTGAAATGAATCCTCCAAGGACTCTGAGTAGATCATGCAAACTCCACTTTTGGTGGGCGTGATCTTCTTTCTTCCAATGGTGGTGTGACATGTGTCTTAACCACCTCCAACTGTGCGATTCTGTATCTGTCTAGTATCTTCTTGAAATCTGATTTCAGTTCAAACTGCGATTTTATTTATTTTAACTTTTAAAATAAATATCTTTCATGATTTCTCAATTATATATATTATCTCAAAATTCAACAAATTGTCTACAGAATCTATTTCAACTCTTGAAAAAGATTCTTATCTGCAACAAGATAACAAATTGATTATATGAAGATCACGTGACTATTTGTTTCCTAAAATCATGAAGTAGTGCCACATAGACTCCTAAAGCTCCAGGGTGTGGTGCCACACAGTCCTTGTGGACTGTAGTGTGAAATTACCATTTTTGCCCTCGGGATAAAATTTATCCAAGAAAATTTTTATTGATCCATCTGAAAGAATGTTGTGAAGCTAGCAAGGGGACCCAATGGACATATAATTTAGGCTCCAATAATTATTTATAGTTTAATTATCTCATAATTAAATTAATAATTATTAACTCCGATTTATGCCACTATCAGAAACCAAGGCTGTGCTCTTAAATTACATACAGAATTATAAGGAACCTTAAAACATCGAACGTCGTCAACAAGTTCGTCCATTGATATAATCATTTGTCATGTAATAATACCTTCCACAATAATATTCATAATTAGAGCTAGATTTATAGTTTTTCGTGCAACCTCTCTAATTACTTATTTGTCCATGAGTTCCGTTAATTCTCTAATGGATGACGTTTATATGAACAAATCATAGCGAGATCTCTACATCCAAGTTCCCAAATTAATACTCATGGGAATATTATCTTAACATCATATATTGTAGGAGTTATAGATTCCGTATTTGTGAGTAATATTCTCAGCTATCTATATTAGTATGTCTTCAATATACCGAGATATAGATCATGGATGTTACAGATTTTACTTATCAGCAATCAAAAGACATAGTAAATAGATGTGAGCCTATAAATCACCTCAGTTTAAGGTAAGATCTATAAAATGATTATCAATGATAGAATTCTAATTTCTCGTTACAAAATTACACAAGAAATTAAATTCTACATTGGTGCAGGTTTAATGTGTTCTAAACACACAGATGCCTGTATACAGTAAACACCATTACTATAATCTAGATAAGATTATTCCACCAAATTAAAAATAGACAACAACACAATCTTAAGCAAGATAAAATGCCTAGCTTTATCTACTGATTATAAACCAAAGTTTATACTAATTACTCATAAACATATTCTCTGTATTATGAACTCTTCATTCACATGATTATGGACTTGTATAAGTATTGGAACCTTTATGATATTTGCATACATATATATCAGTATATATATCATAGAGAATATCAAGGAATATTATTATTAAAAATGCAACACTTTATTTCTCATAATGTTCAAACAGGATAAAACGACATGCTTTGCATGCACCAATCCCAATAGTTCTTTGTTCTACTTGGCTCCGTTTCGTTTGGTTGGATCTACAAGAAAAGAAAAGGCCTTAGAGTAAAGGGACATTGATGTGGTGTTTGCCAAGAGCACTCTAATGATAAAGTTAGTATTTTGACTGGGAAGAGCAAGGGGAGAGACAGAGTAGGCAAGGGAAGAATGCTCTTGTCTTTTTGATGGAGATGATGCTCCTATTGTTGGAAACAAATTGCACAGCGAAATTTTTAAAATTTTTCATCAGAGTAATTTCCAAAAACACAAGTTTGACATGTTATATGTATAAATTAGACAGGTCTTACTAACCTTTGTGTGAAGAACCTCCGCAGCTTGTGAAGAGAAGTAACGTTCCAGAAGAGCCTCAACCAACTGGTCTTCTTTGCTATTCTCTATCCACAATCGGAGTGAGTGTGGGCTCACACGTACAGCTCTTCCACCGGTGACTCTCCTTCCAACCAATAGAGAGAACCCAAAGCTAATGTTCATGATTTGTGAACAAAAGCTCTCAGGGAGTTTTTCCAGATGCTCACTAGAAGAGTATCACTCTTAATCTCTCAAATTGATCTGAGTAAATCATGAGACTCACTCCCTTTTTATAGCTATTGGTCCTGGGGTCAGTCCATATCAGATTAGGTCTCAAAAACTCGAAACAGAATCAAGTTCGGATCAATATCTGATAAGATCCGCGTGAAAACGTGCAATCTTATCTCTCGCTGATTGGCAGGCCGAACAGCCTGATCGGTAGGCCGAACACGTCATCCGGCAGGCCGAACTCCTGAGAAAAAATCTCCGCGAATCTTTTATTTTTCACCCGAGATTCTAAAGGATAAAGTCTCAGTTTTGATTCAAATAACCCAATAGAGAAGTTATCTGATCAAAACAAACTTTATCAAGATAATCTCTAAGAAAATAAATCAATTCACAATAATTCTACAAGTTTATCTTGTTCTAATTTGTCCAAAATTAAAACAACCGATAAACAGACAAGAATTATCTGATCGCAATAATTCAACAAGTTTATCTTGAACTAATTTCTTACAAAATTAATTCAACCGATAAACAAACATGAATTATTTGATTCTTACAAATTTTAAACCAATCTGATAAATCCGACATAAGTCACCAATTATTAGAAAAGCACGCTGTGTCGTTACAGGACTTTATGAGCTAACAAAGGGGACCAAAATGGACCTATAAAGTTCAAGCTCATGATAATTATGAAACCCAATATCCCAGATATACATTTCACAATTATCAACTCCAACGTTACTCCACCAAAAGCTTGGAGCTGCACTCTCGAACTTTATAGAATTACGAAGCTCGTGTAGCTAAGTCTCCATGACATATCATAGTGTATCGCATCCTTATATGATCATCCATAATCGGCTTAAGGGTAAGTTCTGTCTTACCTTCCTGATTATTTTTATCTTACGTTCCATTGTCTCACCATTAGAAAACTTACCATCCAAAGATAGTATACCATTCGGTTACAATATGTATCCAAATGGTTGAGCGCTCCAGTTTTTCAATTACAGGACAACGCATATAAGAGGATATCATTACTCCTAAAGAGGAGCTATGGATTCCATATCTATGAATAACAAGTCTATGCTATCAAAAGTCATGCCTCCAACGTACCGATATGCATGCCACTATTGAGATGTGTGTGTCACCCTTTGACACATCAAAAGACACAAGTTGAGACAATGGGCCCATTATTCATCTCAGGATTAAGATACAATACAAATGACTATCTAAAGTGAATCGATTTGCCGAGATAGAATTATTAATCCAAATCAATTCACTTTATGTCCCGATCCAACACATCATCACCTATGACAACGTGCCAATGTTTCTATTCATGGAGTCCAACTCCGATGGTCAAGACAAACCATCTCCCAAAAGGGATATAGACAACATAACAATCTTTACATGAATAAAGCTCCCAATTTTATTCTCTCGATTGCGGATCATATGTTTTAGACCGTCACCTTAAGAATCGTGTCTTCCACATAATCAGTCCATCATATGCCCAATTCTTAAAGCTTAGACTAACAGTCTTAGACTGCTGTTTGCTTATCATACATTCAACAAATATGAACGTAAAGATGACAAGATTTGGTATATATAAATGAATAAATTCTTTATTGATAAAAATGTCTCCAAAAACGTATTACATTTTTACTCCTTAGGGCATACATGTCTAACAATCTCCCACTTGCACTAAGTGAGTAAATACAGCAAATTTCACATCCCCATAGCTTCCACATGCCTCTCGAAGACTCTCCTAGTAAGTGTCTTCGTAAATGGATCAGCTAAATTGTCCTTTGACGCGATCTTGCAAACCGTGACATGCCCGCCCTCAATGAAGTCCTTTTTCACAGTGATACTGCTTTATCCATACCAAGAACTACCTCAAGATCCCCAAGGAACTTGCGGAGCCACACTGCTTCTTTCGAAGCATCACTAGCCGCCACATACTAGGCCTCCATCGTTGAATCCGAAGTGCAATCTTGCTTTGCACTTCTCCAACTGATGGCACCGCCACCCAAAGTAAACACAAACCCCGAAGTCGATTTCCTAGAATCCAGACAGGATTGAAAATTTGAATCAGTGTATCCTAGAGGAGTTAAATTCTCACCCGAATACACAAGCATATACTCTCGAGTCCTTCTCAGGTACTTGAAAATATGCTTTATCGCAACCCAATGGTTCGGTCCTGGATCGACCGCATAGCTAATATCCAGTCAAGTGCAAAGCATGGCATGCATGAGACTACCTACTGCTGAAGCATAAGGCACCTTCTTCATGTATTCTTTTTCTTCATAAGACCTTGGAGAGTCTTTCTTAGAAAGAGTAATTCCAGAACTAGATGGTTGCCCACCTTTCTTGAAATCCTACATTGCAAACCTCTTAGCCGGCCTGAGACAAAGCTATCATTTTGTTCTTCCTATCCCGAAAGATCTGGATACTGAGAACAAAGTTAGCCTCACCTAAGTCCTTCATGTCAAATTGCTTGGTCAACCATAATTTGACCAATGATAATGCTCCAGCGTCATTGCCAAATTAGCAGAATGTCATCTACATAGAGCAGTAGAAAAACCACCTTCCCATCCTTAATGTGTTTGTAAACACATGGTTCATCCACGTTTTGTGAGAACCCATAAGTCTTGATTACTTGATCAAATCTTATGTTCCAAGAACGAGAAGCCTGCTTAAGTCCATAAATAGACTTTAGCAGCTTACAAACCTTACCCTCTTGACCCGCGACCTTGAACCCGTCTGGTTGTTCCATATAAATGGACTCATCAAGATAGCCATTCAGAAAAGCCGTCTTGACATCCATCTGTCAAATCTCGTAGTCGAGAGCGATAGCTATGGTCAAGAGAATCCAGATGGACTTAAGCATGGCTACAGGCGAAAAGGTTTCCTCATAATCAATTCCTTCCTTTTGCGTATAACCCTTAGCTACCAATCTAGCCTTAAAGGTTTCGACCTTTCCATCCACTCCTCTTTTCCTCTTGTAGATCCACTTACACCCTATGGGTTTTACCCCTTCGGGAAGATCCACAAGCTCCTAGACCCGATTAGTCTCCATAGACTTCATCTCTATGTTCATGGCCTCTGTCCAGAGTCTTGAATCAACATTCTCCATGGCTTCTGCGTAAGTATAAGGATCCCTGTCATGTTCATCCGGTTCAGCCAAGAAGACCTCCCCATTGAACATATACCTCTCAAGTCGACGCTCGATCCTCCCACTACGCCACAGTCCCTGAGGTCGTTGTTCAGGTTTGTTTGGTTTTTCTACACCGATCGGAATGGTTTCATTCGAAACCTCTGGAGTGAACGGATCATCCCTTAACTCCTCAAGCACCACTTTGCTTCGAGGTTTAAAGTCGTTCATGTAACTCTCCTCAAGGAAAGTTGCATTAGTTGAAACCATGACTTTATTTTCCTTTGGGTTATAAAAATAACCCCCTTTAGTCCCTTTTGGATATCCTACAAACACGTAAACTTCTGAACGTGCTTCCAACTTATTCGGATCCTTAAAAAGGACATGAGCCAGACATCCCCATATGCGAATATGGTTTAAGGATGTCTTCCGTCTTGTCCACAACTCGTAAGGAGTTCTAGGGACCGATTTTGAAGGCACATTGTTCAAAAGATAACATGCGGTTTGTAGTGCATATCCCCAAAAGGATAAAGGCAATGATGAATAACTCATCATGGACCTAATCATGTCCAACAAAGTTCTATTCCTTCTCTTCGCTACGCCATTCTGCTACGGAGTGCCTGGCGCAGTCAAATGGGATAAAATCCCATTCTCTAACAAGTGTCCCAAGAACTCATCAGAAAGGTATTCCCTACCTCGATCAGATCGAAGTGCCTTTATGGGTCTACCCAATTTCTTTTCCACTTCGGCCCGAAACTCCCTGAACTTATCATAAGTTTTGCTTTTGTGGTGCATCAGGTACACGTACCCATATCTTGAGTAATCGTCAATAAAAGTGACGAAATACTCATACCCTCCTTATGCCCTGATGTTCATCGGTCCGCAAACATCACTATGCACAAGTTCTAGAACCCCTTTGGCCCTATTGCCCTTAGACCCGTATGGTCTTTTGGTCATTTTACCCTCCAAACAAGACTCACATTGAGGACTAGATTCCACCTTTAAGTTACTTAAAGGTCCATCCCTTACCAACCTTTGAATCCTATTCAGGTTAATATGGCCAAGGCGCAAATGCCAAAGATAAGTCTTATTAGAGTGAGAAGTTTTAAGTCTTTTTGAGTCATTATCATTTATCTCAACATTAAGTAATTAGTCCATCTTAGGTTTGATAAAATATAGATTATTTTGCATCCATCCAGAACAGATAAAAGATTTGTTTTTACGAATCACCACTTTTCATTAAAAGATACCACGTAGGAGTCTTTAAATAAAGAAGATACAGAAATTAATTCCTTTTAAATTTAGGAACATAAAAACAATCTCGCAAAATTAAATTCCTATAATTATCAAAGTAAAGATGGACATCTCCCACTGCTTCTGCTAAGACCAAGGATCCATCGCCCATCCGAAGCGTTAAGTCTTCACGTAGTAGACTTCTCGTTTCTTTGAATCCCTGCAGAGAAACACAAACATGATTAGTTGCACCGGAATCTATGACCCAGATGTCACTGGATTCCTCAACCAAACAAGTTTCTAGATATAGAAGATCACACCTACCTCCCTTAGAAAGGAAGTCCTTGCAATGCTTCTTTATATGCCTGACCTTACCACAGAAGAAGCACTTAAGCTTCTTTGGGTTCTTCTTCTTCTTCTTCTTGCTCTTGGTAGTAGCAGGAATAGAAGACTTCCCATTCTTGGCCCGTTGCTTCTTTCCATTCCCAGAGTTAGGATTGGAACCAGAAGCAGCTACCATGTTGGCCTCACCACTAGCAGGAGACTCCCTTATCAGCAGTTCAAACTCCTGTAACTGTTTCATCAGTTCTGTCAAGGTCATATCCTGTTTATTGCTTAAATTAAAAGTAGCCCTAAATGGAATAAATTCCTTAGACAGAGTCTCAAAGACCATAGTCATCTGAGTTTCAGCATCGATGTCGGCTCCATTGGTTTGAGCCTCAGCGAGGTAACCCATGACCAACATCATGTGCTCCTTTATAGATGTCCCCGATCTCTATCTACAATTTAAGAGTTTTCGAAGCTCCCCTTGCCGCATTGTTATGGCCTGGCCTCCAAACATGTCCTCAAGATTATCCAAGATCTGCTTCGTAGTCTCATAATCCTGATGTTGAGCCTGCAGCATGTTGTTCATGCTAGCCATAATATAGCAGCGGGCCTGATCATTAGCATCTTTCCAGCGGTCGTACGCTTGGAATTGCTCATTACTTGAGTCTCCCATAGGCTCGGGAGGACAAGGGGTTGTCAGTACATATTTCAGTTTCTCAAAGGATAGGACGATGTCCAGGTTCCGTTTCCAATCGTTATAATTCTTACCGGTTAATTGGTTTTTGTCAAGTATCGATGATAAAGCGTTTTTAGACATTTTCAATCTACAATAAAGAATCATATACCAAACATAAGCAAATATATATAATAATTCAGTAAGATAACACAATCATATAAAATCATATAAATGTGTTTATGTGTCAAAACCTTGAAAATATAACAACCTTACAACGATAATTCCCAACTCGGAATTCAATAAGCTCCTAGGGGAGTCATGCCAAATTCAATCAGGAACACGGATCCTCTCCTGATTAATATATGCCATCCAGGACCCGTATGATCCAGCATATACTAATAATCATTTTTTTGGCCATTAATTTTATTAGCAGAGCTCCTAGGGGAGGTTAATAATAACATTAACGTGAGTGTATAACCACCGTTTCAATATTTTATCCATGATTTATAATCACCACCTAGGGGTGTGCAACCATAAATCATACTAAAATACCTTATCCTTTCAGAGATCCAATCTGGTACATGATTTAAATCCCTTCCTAGGGGTCGGGACCACCATGTTCTTCATATGGACCAACGATGGAGGCTTTAGGTCCTCTCTTCGAAAACCTTCTCCCACTCAATCTTTTAAAGTCAAGGTTTTATTTAAAATCACGAATGAACAATTTTAATATGAGTGGCACTCCTTATTCTATATGACATGTTATCAATATATATGGTAAATCATATTATAATGCAGACAAGTAAAGCAATCAAGCAAAGCTACAAGAAAAATAATAATAACCATAATATTATGGTTCCACCCTAGAGAATAGAAAACTAAGATTACAAGAGAATAATCGAGACATTTATCGATTCTTCATCCTTGAATCCTCAAGCTGTATCCTTCTTCATGTAATATCCATCTTCAAGTCTTCAATCCCGTATGAATCGAATACTTCATATTTCTGGTCATATCCAAATTTAATGTTTCTCAGAATCGTCCCAAAAATAAAATTAAAACTGAACCGGAAAAATTGCACATTTTCTGGACACTTGGCAGCTCTTGGTCGGTAGGCCGATCTGGGTGATCGGCCTGCCGATCATGAAGGTTCGGCCTGCCGGCAGAGCACTAAAAATTTCTGCCCCACTGTCGGCCTGCTGGACCACAAGTCCGGCCTGCAGAACTGTGACCTTCGGCCTGTCGAACTGTGAGGTCCGGCATGCCGACCGAGCAGAAAAACCTCATTCCAGAAAATACAATTTTATTTTCAACAATTCAAAAACATAAAATTAGAGACTCAGGAAATACCTGGGGGCGCCATCATCAATCTTTAAGATCCGACTTCTCGTTCCGTCTTCTCCAAGTAATTATTTAATTATAAAATTCTTACAAATTAAAAATTAAATAACAAGTCCTAGACGGAGATGATAGTCCGTCATCTAATTACATAAAAATCCTAGATACACATTCTAACCTCTAAGGAACCATAACCAATATTAATTAATTAATAAATAATTAAACAACGATTTAATCAACCATAATTAATTAATAAACATTCACCACATAATCCATGACAACATATATATAATATAGAAACCTAGAGTGCCATCTCTTTATAAAATTCAATTCAAGCATAGGAGAGATTAAGATCACAAAATTTATGCATATAACATGATCACAAACTTGCAAATTTATGTAAAAACCTCGGCTCTGATACCAATTGTTGGAAACAGAGTGCGTAGCAGAATTTTTAATGTTTTTCATTAGAGTAATTTTTAAAAACACAAGTTTGACATGTTATATGTATAAATTAGACAGATCTTACTAACCTTTGTGTGAAGAACCACCGCAGCCTGTGAAGAGAAGTAACGTTCCAGAAGAGCCTCAACCAACTAGTCTTCTTTGCTATTCTCTATCCACAACCGGAGTGAGTGTTGGCTGACACGTACAGCTCTTTCACCGGTGACTCTCCTTCTAACCAATAGAGAGAACCCAAAGCTAATGTTCGTGATTTGTGAACAAAAGCTCTTAGGGAGTTTTTCTAGATGCTCACTAGAAGAGTATCACTCTTAATCTCTCAAATTGATCTGAGTAAATCATGAGACTCACTCTTTTTTTCTAGCTATTGGTTCTGGGGTCAGTCCATATCAGATTAGGTCTCAAAAACTCGAAACAGAATCAAGTTCGGATCAATATCTGATAAGATCCACGTGAAAATGCGTAATCTTATCTCTCGCTGATCGGCAGGCTGAACACGTCATCCGACAGGCCGAACTCCCGAGAAAAAATCTCCGTAAATCTTTTATTTTTCACCTGAGATTTTATAGGATAAAGTCTTAGTTTTGATTCAAATAACCCAATAGAGAAGTTATCTGATCAAAACAAACTTTATCAAGATAATCTCTAAGAAAATAAATCAATTCACAATAATTCTACAAGTTTATCTTGTTCTAATTTGTCTAAAATTAAAACAACCGATAAACAGACAAGAATTATCTTATCGCAATAATTCAACAAGTTTATCTTGAACTAATTTCTTACAAAATTAATTTAACGATAAACATACATGAATTATTTGATTCTTACAAATTTTAAACCAATCTAATAAATCCGACATAAGTCACCAATTATTAAAAAAGCACGCCGTGTCGTTACAGGACTTTGTAAGCTAGCAAAGGGGACCAAAATGGACCTATAAAGTTCAAGCTCATGATAATTATGAAACCCAATATCCTAGATATACATTTCACAATTATCAACTCCAACGCTACTTCACTAAAAGCTTGGAGCTGCACTCTCAAACTTTATAGAATTACGAAGCTCGTGTAGCTAAGTCTCCATGACATATTATAGTGTATCGCATCCCCATATGATCATCCATAATTGGCTTAAGGACAAGTTTTGTCTTACCTTCCCTATTATTTTTATCTTACGTTCTATTGTCTCACCATTAGAAAACTTACCATCCAAAGATAGTATATCATTCGGTTACACCTATGTATCCAAATGGTTAAGCGCACCAGTTTTTCAATTACAGGACAACACATATAAGAGGATATCATTACTCCTAAAGAGGAGCTATGGATTTCATATCTATGAATAACAAGTCTACGCTATCAATAGTTATGCCTCCAATGTACCGATATGCATACCACTATTGAGATGTGGGTGTCACCCTTTGGCACATCAAAAGACACAAGTCAAGACAACGGGCCCATTATTCATCTCAGGATTAAGATAGAATACAAATGACTATCTAAAGTGAATCGATTTGCCGAGACAGAATTATTAATCCAAATCAATTCACTTTATGTCCCGATCCAACACATTATCACCTATGACAACGTGCCAATGTTTCTATTCATGGAGTCCAACTCCGATGGTCAAGACAAACCATCTCCCAAAAGGGATATAGACAACATAACAATCTTTACATGAATAAAGCGCCCAACTTTATTCCCTCGATTGTGGATCATCTGTTTTAGACCGTCACCTTAAGAATCCTGTCTTCCGCATAATCAGTCCATCATATGCCCAATTCTTAAGGCTTAGACTGACAGTCTCAGACTACTGTTTGCTTATCATACATTCAACAAATATGAACGTAAAGATGACAAGATTTGGTATATATAAATGAATAAATTCTTTATTGATAAAAATGTCTCCAAAAACGTATTACATTTTTACTCCTTAAGGCATACATGTCTAACACCTATTTATAGAGTTTAGCTTAGATCTCAGTGTAGACAGGGTTTGACCCATGGTCGAGGTTTGTTGTGGTATGAAGTCTAGGTAGTGACAGGTGTCACGATCTCTAAAGAAGGAGGATTGCCTAGTAAAGTGCTAAGATGGTGCCATGTGATAGTCTTTGAATATGATGTACTACTATGTGATTTGGTTGGGGTCTGATCACCTTGTCGGTACTGTAGAGTTTTTCTCCATGGTTACTTTGGATAGGTCAGGTTGGTTTTCGACCTATTGTTGGTTGGTGCTCAGCCTATGACTTGTGCTTAGCATATGGTTGGCCGGTGCTCAGCCAGTGCTTGCCTATGACTGGTGCTCGGCCTATCCTATACTAGGCCGAGGGTTAGCTGATGCTTGGCCTAAGATTGGTGCTTAGCTAGTTGGTACCTGGCCTCTTTGGCCATTTGGTTAAAAGGGGTCTAGACTTTCAGATGGTCTTTCCATCATGAAAATTCCCCTACAACAGTAGCCTTCTAGACTTTGGTGACAGAGGTCATCGACCCTGAAGTCTTGATGTGGTTGAAAAATATTTTTTGGGAGCGTATCTAGATAGTTAGTCTTAGGTCTAGTTGTCCTTTTTGGACACTTGGTCTTGGACCTGGTTGGCCGTAGCCGAGACATGGTCTTCTTTGGTCAGCCATAGCCTTTTGTGGGCCTAGTCTGTCTTTTTGCCGGAATTATGGTCTTTTGGTTGACCGTAGCCTTCTTGGACCTAGTTAGACTTTTTATCAGACCTAAGGTCACTTGGTTGGCTGTAGCTTTCTTAGCAAACTTGGTCTTCATTGGTCGGTTGTAGCCTTCTTAGACATGATTGGACTCTTCATTGGACTTGAGGTCTCTTGCTTGGTCATAACGTTTTTAGACTCTTCGTCCTGGACCTGGTTAACTGTACCCAAGACATGGTCTTTTCTAGTCGGCTGTAGCCTTCTTGGGCCTAGTCGGACTCTTTGTTGGACCTGAGGTCTCTTGGTTGGCTGTAGCCTTTTTGGACTTTTCATCTTAGACTTGGTTGACCATACCTTGAACTGGGTCTTCTTTGGTTGGTCAGATCCTAGTTGGATGGATCTTGGTCGAATTGGTCCTAGTCAGATAGATCTTGGTGGGATGGATTGTAGTCAGACTAGACCTGGTCGGACATATCCTAGTCGAACAAATCCTAATGGGATAGATCTTAGTCGGAAAAATATCGGTCATATTGTTCTTGGTAGGACAAATCTTGGTGGGACAGATCTTCGTCAGATAGATATTGGTCAAACTATTTTGGTCAGACAGATCATGGTGGGACGGATCCTAGTCGGACTAGACCTTCTCGGATGTATTTCAGTTGGAGTGTTTCTCTTCTCGGGTTTGACACTTGGTTTGGTGGCCTTTTGGTCCATTAGTCTTTTGACCATCTCAAAAATGGTTGGGGGAAAGATTAGGTTGCTAGAAAGGTACGGTACCCCTCCTTCTAGTGCCAAAATATTGATGCCTGAGACTAACACAACACCACTTTCAAGGCTGCACGGTGTTCGGGTTCCTGTTTTGCCCAGCTACGCCTGATCTAGTCCGATCTACAAGAGAAGATAAGGCCTCAGAGTAAGGGGACACCAGTGTGGTGTATGCTAAGGGCACTCTGATCTCAAGTTAGTGTTTTGATCGATAAGAACAAGGGGAGAGTTAGAGTAAGTAAGGAAAGAATGCTCTTTTCTTTTCGATAGAGATGATGTTCCTATTTATAAAGTTTAGCTTGAATTTAGGTGTAGACTGGGTTTGACCCATGACCCGGGTTTGCTATAATACGAAGCATAGGTGGTCAGTGGCTAGTGTCAAGATCTCCAGAGAAGAAGGATTGCCTAACAGAGGGTTGAGATGGTGCCACGTGGTGGCCTTTAAGTATGATCTTCTACTGTGTAATATGGTTGGGGTCTAATCACCTTGCCAGTACCGCGGAGTTGTTCTTCATGGTTGCTTTGGCCAGATGGGGTTAGTGCTCGACCTATGACCTATGCTCGGCATATAGTCGGCCGGTGCTCGGCATATGGTCAGCCGGTGCTCGGCCTATGGCCAGCCAGTGCTCAGCCTAAGACTGGTGCTCGGCCTATGGACGGCTGATGCTCAGTTGCTTGGCCTACAGTCAACCGGTTGGTAATTAACCTCTTCCGCTATTTGGTTCAAAGGCGTCTAGATTTTCCGTTGGTCTTCCTGTCATGAAGATTTTCCTCACAACAACATTGTAGCATATGAAAGCTTTGCACTGTAGCAGTTGAAACTATATAGTTGGAATGATGTTGCCAAACGAAGCCGACATTGTTTGATAGATTTTGTTTTTAATTTATTTTATTTATAGCAAGGCCAACATTGTTTGATAGATTTTGTTTTTAATTTTTTTTATTTTATTCATATGTCATTACTGTTACACTCTTTGTTCACTAGTATATGTATGAGTTCTCAACTAATTTAATGTTATTTTTGTTTATTTTACTTAAAAATTTGTAATGTTCACGTTATATTAGAACACAAACAACCTAAAATTTTCTCTTAGCCTAATACCTAGTCATTAATTCGTCCAACAGTATTGCTATAACACAATTTTTCATTATTCAATTGTATTACAGAGGGAGTCTTTGTCCTTAAAATGTCCATAAGATTAACATATAAAAATCTCTCAACTTTTAATTTATTGTTCTCTAAGAGAGAGAGAGTGTGAAGTCGTTGTATATACAACATAATAATACCAACAAACAAGTCATACTTATTACACAAAAAAAAAAGAGTCATACAAGTGCAACGTCATCAACAACTTAACTCATTAATAATCACATGGATTACTCGATTATCTTTTTTTTTAATTCGATTACTCGATTTTTTTTATTTTTTATTTTATTTTATTTTTTTGCATTAATATGGTAAAACTTAGCGTAGCGCACGAAATTTTGACACCATGAGTACAAGATCGTCTTCAAGGATTATAATCCAAAGTCATTATATCATGGGACAGAAAAAAAAGGTGACATACATATTGTAACAAAAATTGATGATTACAGTCTTTTTTTTTTCCCCTTTAAAGCATGAGTTTGGTTTAATTTTGGGCAGGGGCAGTTAAAGAATAATGACAACCTTGATAACGGGTCTCTACAACATCTTTTTCCATTTTGGATCTCTTATAAACTATAACAGTGCAAATTCTAAATGCGTTTGACAACGTAGTTAGACCCAAAAGTTAAAACGATTTTATTATAGCATGTGAGAAATTTATATTATAGCATATTTTTATTTTACATTATAACATATAAGAGCTTTACACTATAATAATTAAAATGATATTTTTTAAACGATGTTACCAAATAAACCTTCTATTCGGCTCTTGAGAACTGGGACCTCACACATCAAAGGGACGGGACCCACACATACAGGTACGATTCACCTGTATTTCATACAAGTCCCTAGGTCCGCGGATTTAAAGAAAAGGGTACACAATTTATAAGGCAAAAAGGTTCTTGACAAAAATACGTATTGGCCTTGTTGTGAACAATGTTACTACTTTTAAGAATATTTACTGTATGAATTGTTGGGAAATTTTAGTTTCCCATTAGGTTATGGGCAACATATTAATATAATAATTATATTATAGTTATTTAATTATAGTAGACTAATTTAAGTGATCTATCTATATAAAGCCCATAGGCTACTAATTAGGTATAGATTTAATGAGTGGATACCCAACATTGATCTAACTATGTTTTATGGGACCTAGTAGAAAAGTATATCTAGGCATAATAGGTTATGGTCTCTAATACATCAAATCATTTTAAAGCCTTCTCCTTTCCCCATCAAAAAGAGAAAGAACCTATTGAAGACTAGGTGATTTGATTGAAGAAGACAATAATTTGTTCATCCCATTCGTCTATCATAGCAGAAATTTCGCAAAAGAGTTGAAAGTTGCTTCTATAGATACATGTATTTATTCCTAATTCAATTTTTTGATAATCTGATGTGGTATGACCTTAGGACTGTGATGTAGCTATTCTAAGATTCTACAGATTTATGAATATCTAGAATTAAGAATTCTATAAAAATTCAAATTTTAGAACTTGTATATATTGATATTTGTGGTCGATTCCCTACAACTTCTTGGAATGGCCAATAGTATTTTATTACGTTCATAAATGACTACTTAAGATATGGTTACCTATATTTAATACCTGAGAAGTCTTAATCCGTGAATATTATCAAGTCTTTTAAAGTTGAAGTTGGACTTTAACTTGGCAAGAAAATCAAAGCTGTCAAATTTGACTGTGGTGGTGAGTATTATAGTAGATATGATGGGTGAGGAGAACAACGTCTCAAACCTTCCGCCGATTCACCCTCTTCCTAAAAGAAGGTGAAATCGTCTCGCAATACATAATGCTAGGCAAACCCAGCATGAACGGTGTTGCTGAGAAATGAAATAGAACGCTTAAGGCCGTGGTGAGAAGCATGATTAGTCATTCTTCTTCACCTGAATTGCTTTGGGGAGAAGCACTAAAGACCGCAGCATATATCCTTAATAGGGTTCCATGCAAAACGGTAGCCAAAACCCCTTATGAGTTGAAGCAAGAAGCCTAGCATAAGGCACTTGAAAATTTGGGGTTGTCCAACTAAGGCACGATCATATAAGCCAAGTGAAAAGAAATTGGACTCAACAAACGGTTGCTACTTTATTGGATATGCTGAGTGCTTTCGGGGCTTTAAGTTTTATGATCCCACTACCAAGTCCTTCTTTGAGACGAGAAATGCAATTGAGGATGTCGAGTTTGGAGGGGAAGATAAAGTAAGGAATGTTGTATTTGAAGAAGAAATTGCTATTGACAATGGTCAGGGAATACCTTAAGATCTTTCATCTCAAAACTCTTTGTTAGAAATCTTTTGCTTTCGAGCAATAAGCCTATACGCTGCTAGCTAGTAGAATATCGTCGACGTACAAAATCAAGAAGATAAATTTACTCCCACTGAACTTATGATATACACAATCATCAGCCACATTTACCTCAAAACCATACGAGATAATTATTTGATGAAACTTGTGATATCATTGACGGGAAGCCTGCTTGAGACCATAGATGGATTTCTTTAATTTGCAAACCATAGACTTTGAATCTCCAGATTTAAAGCTTCTGGTTGGACCATATAAATTGTTTCATCAATGTCTTCATTTAGAAATGTTGTTTTAATATCTACATGATGTAGCTGTAAATCAAAATAAGCCACAAGTGCCATAATTGTCCTAAAAGAGTTTTTCGATGAAACCAGAAAGAAACTCTCTTCATAATTTATGCCTTTCTTTTAAGTGAAACCTTTGGCGACTAGATGAGCCTTATATCTTTTGACATTACCTTTCGAATCTCTCTTGGTTTTAAATATCTATTTGCAACCAATGAGCTTTACACCTTTAGTCAACTCAACATCATTGTCTTTCATGGATTTTATCTCATCTTGTATGGCATCAATCCACTTTTGAGAGTTTGAACTTTGCATAGCTTGTTGGAAGTTGATTGGATCATCTTTCGCTAAGCCTACATCAACTTCATGTTCTTAGAGAAAGACGATATAATCATCCAGAATTGCACTTCTCTTTCTCTAGTGGATCTCCTTAATGGCACTTCTTGAGGTTGTTAAGTTTGCTCTATTGGTGCATTAGGAAGAACCTCATTGTTATCTTGTTATTGAACAATGTCATGAATAGGAGGTTGATCATCGTTGTCTTATACCAGAGTTGCATCTTAAACAATGGTGGGACCTCTTTTGTATTAATTATACAAACACTACGAGATTGCTTTCGAGGTATCCTTATATTATCACAAAAGAGCTATATCGAAAAGGTTTTAAGTAGATTTGACATAAAGGATTATTCATCAGGAGATACGCCTGTAACTAAAGGAGACAAGTTTAGTTTTGGTCAACGCCCCAAGAATGACCTTGAAATAGGAAGTCTAATATATGCTAAGTTTGTACATGTCTAAACATAGCTTTTATAGTGGGAGTATTGGGCAAATATTTGAAGAAGCCAGGAATGGATTGTTAGAAAGCAGCCAAATGGGTTATACATTATTTGTAGAGAACAAAAGACTTCATACTTACCTATCAGAGATCAAACAGTTTAGAGATCATCGGGTATTCTGACTCCGATTATGTAGGATGCCAAGGCAGTAAGCGTTCCATGTCAAGCTATGTTTATATATTGGCTCGAGGAGCTATTTCCTAGAAGAGTGCTAAGCAACCACTTACAACTTCTTTAACTATGGTTGCAAAATTCATAGCTTGTTACGAGGCATCTAATTATGGGATATGGTTTTGAAATTTTATCACTGGGCTGCGTATGGTAGGTGGCGTTGAAAGACCGTTAAAGATATATTGTGATAATAAATCAGTAGTACTATATTCCAACAACAACAGAAGCTTTTAAAAGTCAAAGCATATTGATATCGAGTTTCTGGTAGTTAAAGAAAGAGTTCAGAGTGGTCAGGTTTCTATAGAATATATAGGGACAAAGTCCATGCTAGCGGGTCCATTAACCAAAGGCTTATCACCCAAGGGCTTTTATGAGCACACTACTCATATAGGTGTTAGTTTATTTGATGATACTTTGGTTTAGTGGGAGTTAAGTTTGGATGTTCTATGTTTTACTTAAACATTTATATGTTTGTTTTGATTTTCTGCAGAATAAAGTTGATGGTTTATGACTTATGATTTATCTCTAAATTTGTTTATTTTCTATATGTGGTTTTGCATTGTGTTCAAAGATTTCAGATTGATCTCACTAAAGAATAAAGTAGGACCAATTGGAAATAGGCATGTTTGAGATCACATTGCATGTAATTTTCAAGCTACTTATCCGTTCTTGATCTATGTCATTAAATATATTGGTATGGTGACCATTGAAGGTTTAACTACGATTGTGTGTGGCGAAAACCGCTTTGATTCCATGCTAATATAGGAGATAGACCAAATTGAAACTAAAGTGTGGCCTAAAGATAAATAGCATAAAGTTGCACGCCTAAGGAACTTATGATATAGTTGTTTCAAGAATTATATGTAGCCCAAATGAAAGATTGCTGGGACATTTTAGTTTTTCATTAGGTTATGGACAACATATTAATGTAACAATTATATTATAGCTATTTAATTATAGTGGGCTAATTTATGTGGCCTATTTATAAAAACCCCATAGGCTACTAACCGAATATGGGTTTAATGAGTGAATATCTAATACTGATCCAACTAGATTTTATGGAACCCTAGTGGAAAAGTATATAAAGGTATTATAGGTTATGGTCCCCAACACATCAAGTCATTATAAAGCTTCTTCCTCTACCCATTAAGAAGAGAAAGAACCCATTGAAGACTAAGGTGATCTGATTAAGAAAGACAATAACCCTTTCATCCTGTTCATCTATTATAGTAGAAATTTCACAAAAGAGTTGATAGTTGCTTCCATCAATACTTGTATTTATTCCTAATCTAGTTTCTTGATAATTTCGCATGATATGATGCTAAGACATTGATATGGTTATTTTAGGATTTTACAGATTTATGAATATCCAGAATTAAAAATTCTATCACCAACTTCATCAAAAAAAATTTACCATATGAACTATGAAGGACTAATATTAGGTTCTCTAAGTTAATTACACGTAAATCGTATTGTAAAACTTAAAGCTTGAGAGATTTAATTAAATCACTGATTTTCCATAATGAATGTCAAATAAGGTTTTTATGTTTTTTTTTAAGAAAATTTAGCGATGCTAATTACTTAACGAAGTTAAAGATCTACAATTTAAATAAGGGAAGTTTTCAATTGAATAAGATGTTTTTGTTTATGTTTCCTAAAAAAAAGTTTTTTTTTTTTTTTGAGGTTCCTAAAAAAGTTTCAAGTATTACGAAAAATTGAATAACAAGTTCAAATTGATTTAATTTGCCGTTAGTTAGACACAATTTTATAAACGGGTGGTTGGGTTTATCTCTTTTTTCTACAATTTTTTCTCTCTCATAGAATCCAAACAAAAAACTGGTTCCACCTATAAAAAAACAATTTTAACCCTCCTCCCAAACATTCTAGAAAAGTAATAAAAGTTGTTTTTCTTTGTTTTTGTTTTTTTGTTTTTAGTTGAATTGTAAATACATAAATACCTCTTGTTATAGAATTCGAATATCAGCAAGGCCAACGTATGGGTACAAATAATTGAATATTTTGCTTGTTTGTTTTTTCCCCTTCCATTTTACAATCACAAACTCAACCGTTGAATGTCTGTCTTTCTCTGATTCTGATTCATCAATCATCCATGCTCCACATAACACAAGAAGATTGAAATTTTAATTCCATCACAAATCCCATATAATACCCTTTATGACTCACAAAAACATTTTAAAGAAAAATAAAAATTCCATTGATTCTCATTACATACAAGACTGATCAATCCTTATATTGCGGCAAAATTTTCTTCTTCTTTTTTTCACTTTTCTTCTGGTGGGGGGCTTGGTTAGCAGCAAAAAAGCCCATCGGTAATCCTCATACATACTATGATATAACATTTATATAAAGAAGTATATAGTTATTAATCTCCTTGGGGTTTTCTCCTTGTACTGCTAAATGGCAACAATGCCGGTTGAGAAAATTTGGCCTCTCGAATAATTGGATGAGCTTGAAACAACAACATCCACAGATCTTGATGCATCTGATCTGCACTGTTGTTCTTTTCTCTCATCCATCATCATTTGGTTCGATCTACATTCCACGCTACAAAACGCCTTTTCTCCTCTGCAAAATTAAAAAAAAGAAGAAGAAGAAGAAGAAGAAGAAATTATAAGTAACATGATTAATCTTACTATCCAAACACAAGAAATTAAGAAGACAAGCAAAAATAAAATTTACTTGTACCTGTACATGTATATGTCCCTGCCGTGGAGTTTTTTCCGGCACAAATGGCAAGAACTGAGAAAGTCCGAGGTGGGAAAAGTGGAAAATTCATCTGGGCACCTTGTTGTTGTCGTTGGGAGATTAAAAATGCCAAAATTGTTTCTTTGGTGACTTGTTTTTGATTTCCCACTATTAATATAATCATGACCTCCATCATAGTACACCTTAGTGAAAGGCTTCTTGTTTGGTCCACGACATGTCACATAAGTATAATTCTCAGAGATCTCTTCCTCAAAGTCTTGACAGGCAACACTAAATCTGTCGCCGCGGCCGTGATTCGCCGCAATCGGACTTGATCGGTTGAGATTAGGGCTGCAAATTGCATACTTTGCTAGAACATCTCTTCCAAAGTTGGTATTGTAGTCCCCGGACTTGTCCAAGGCTGCAACTATTCCCAATCCAACCCCACCAAGATCATAGTTTTTTAGACCTCTAGGGGATTGCACCTTGAGGTCTAGCGGGCTTCTCGGGCTCGTGCCGACGTCGAGGAACCCACCACGGTGGCCGGAGACCAGCAATTCAGAGAGTTTCCCGATCATTGGCCCGGTCTTCTTGCTCAAGTTTACCATAAAATTTTATGCCAATTTCTTTTCAAGTGAACGTGGGGGTATATGAATATATGATGTGTGTTATATAATTGCCCACACAAACTTTGTATCTTTTACGACTCCAATTTATGGTGGTGTGGGAGAGTGGATGGCATTAGCCCATGGTTTGGTTTGGAATTATATAGGTGATGATTTTTAGAGGAAGACCAATTAATTATTTTAGTTACTTTTTTTTTTTAGTTCTTAATTTACAAAATATGTGAGAAATATTAAAACGGATTCGAGGCAGATTTTATAAAAATGTCACTTGTCAATCGGTCACCTTTAAAAATTTGTCCATTTCGAATGATTGAGACCCAGCCTTGGGATCTGGCCCACCACGGGTCCTGTTTGGCGGACATAAAAGATTCCTCTAGGAGTTTGGACCGCTAGACCTTTAGCACGTGGCAATCATCAAAAGAGGAATGGTATTGCAATTATTGCTAAACCACTGAGGAGCTGTAAAAGCCCACTGAATCGGAGGCCCACGTTATGGGGTCTGATAGCGACTAGGCCTACCGTATAGGTGGGTCTGTCACTCATTCTTTTCAAGTAAAATGACCAAATTACCCTCATTTTCTTCTTATCCAGCTGTCCAAATATTCAAGGTTGCAAGTGAAAATTTATTAGTTTTAAATAATATATTGTAAAATTTTTATATATTTTAATATAAAATAAAAATTAATTACAACATAAAATTTTTATATGTTATAATATTTTGATTTTTATTATAATATTGAACACTCTTTAAGTTAAAAAAGTGTTTAAAAAATATGGTTAAAATTTAAAATTTTAAACTAAAAACTATAACATATAAGTATTTTACATTATAACAACCAAAAATTTAAGTTATAATTGATCTTGCTAAATATTTTTTTAATGTACTAGAATATTATACGTTGAATTTTTTGCATGATGACAATAAAATGATCTTTCACCTCTTTCAGTTTCATATTCTAATTTGAGTTTTACACGGATGTCAATTTTTCTCTAGGTTAGGTCACCTTTTAACCTTTTCTTTTCCATTTTTCCTTTAGTGGAGCATCCTGGAATAAAGCATGGATAATACCATGTGACATGTATTTTCGTTAGAGCATCAACTTATCTTAAATTCTATAGGCAAAGAAGATTATGTTGATTTCTTCAATCAACTATGATCAATACGACACCTCAGAAGATCATTTCTAGATAAGAAACTAATAAACTTTTCTCCTTAGTTGGTTTTGAAGATTTTAATATTTGTTAAAAAAAAAAAAAGTAAAACCATGAGATCAGTCGAATCTATATCTAATAAATTGTGATTTCTTCATTTATTCTTTTCCTTTTTTTCCCCTTCCAAATGCTTCTCAAGATGTGGTTGGTTGGGGGTATTTATGTCCTTTTAGGTGCTCAGAAACCGATGGTCCAAAGAATGATTTCCCCCCTCATAGAAGTGACTTGAAAACTTGAGAGCCCAGGTTGAGCAAACCACCAAAAGGCCGGGCAATGTGGGGCCCGAGTCACGTGCAGTAGTGCACGTGTTAAAATATTACTTGTGGTTTTCATTTGTAGCCACGTCAACCCGTGTTGGCCCTAGCTAAAGAGTTCACTCGGTGAAAATGACCTCGAGTTTCATTTTTGGTGGGCTGGCCCACTAGTCCCTCTAGAGGGGACGTCATGAAGAAATTGATAACCTTCAATTATTAGTTTTTCCCCCCCTCTCTCTCTCTCTCTTTGTGTTTAATTTAATTAGTATTTTAATCCCAATTTTGAGTTGTCCAGATGTTGACGCATCCTTCAATTTATTTCCTACTTTAATGCTTGAGAACGACTTCAACTTTTCTGTGGATGTACGTTGCAAGGTTAGTGAACTAATCAACGTACCATTTGGTTAATCTATAATTTCTTCCTAGGTTACACTCACCTCCACCCATATTCTATCCAATTTATTTATGTATTATTTTTTGGGATAAAATGACTTTCTAATTTAATTTCACTTCTCTAAATTAACTCTCTTTTTTTTTCCTTTACCTTAAAAAAGGGTTTTCTTCTTTTCTTTGCTTTTTTAAATAAAGATTATATAATGAAAGTGCTTTGAAATTTTCATATTTTTCTTTTATATGATATAATGTAGTCAATTTTTCGTGTGTTTATATAGAAAAATCATTTTCATCTTCAAAAGGTTATAACTTCGTTACTTACAAAACTATGTACTCAGTATAGTACACAGTGTACTTTTTTAGACTAAATCTTATAGTATTATTAATAGTGGGGTTATAACTCCCTAGGGTTAAATAGAATTGTTTGTTTATATATGTAATTGAACATCTCTATTTCATCTTTTGGTGGTGTGTTAATTTTTGCCATGACACTAATGACATATTAAAAATAGCACTGCTTTTTTTTTTTCGTGTCACCACATTAGTAATCACCACGAGAAATTATAGAATGTGGTAACTACTATAATTACTATAAGAATTTGACATGAAAATGGGCAAAAGAATTGTTTGAAATATTTTTTATCTATTAGCGCTGAAAAAAAATTTGTGGTTGCCCATTGTTTTTGTTTTTCACATTCTATTAGCTCTGAAAAAAAATGTGGTCGCCCATTGTTTTTCAACCCTAAAATGCCCATTTTTTTTAAACGCTAAAATGCATATTGAAAATGCTTAATGAAAGAAAAAGTTATCAACCATTATTATAACCTACTTTCATGTATATATGTATTACCTGTCATTTTCCATGAAGGTGGATCACACTAATTTACGTGAAGTTGTTGAACAAAAATTACATATTTTATCTCTTTCAGAAGATAAAATCAAATAAAATAAATGAAGAAGTGGACATTTTGTGGCTACAATTTAGTACTATGAAATCCTTAAAAATGTTTTAAGACAGTTAAGGGATAGGAAAACTGAACCACCTGGGGCAAATTTTAATTCTATTACAAGTTGTCCTCGTTCAAATTTGACCAGAAGAGTTAAAAAAAAAACTGGTCCTTATTCAATAATATGTACTTTGTTCGTCTCAAATTTTTTTAATGATTCAACAAACCTGTTGCTTGACTATTATTACTCAAACAACCATCATAGGGGGTTTGGTCCACTCAATATTGTCCGTTTCTAATCCATTTTTTGTTGTTTATTTATTTGACCACAGTATTTAACTATGGTGATTTCTTTTTCATCTAGACCACGACCCACTTAACCAGCCAAAAAAAGAAAGAAAGAAAAAAAAAAAAGACCAGGACCCATTTGATGTTTACTATCACTAAAATCATAATAAAATTTCCAAGTTGAGATATATAATAACATATATATCGGAGTCAAAATTCAGAAAAAATAAGTGCAGTGGTAAATTATAAATTTCAACAAAATATACACAATTAAAGAAAAAAAATAGATAGATATATGTCTATGTATATGTTTGCACTGTCAGTATTATGTATTTATTTAAATATATATATATATGTGTGTGTGTGTGTGTGTGTGTGTGTGTGTGTTGCTTTCAGCTATCAAAATTGACCTTTTCTTCCCTGATTAATTTATCTTGTCTTCCTTTCATCATTTAAATACATGTTAGTGCTGCACTATTTTAAGTAACCAAATCCGAAGAAATCCATTATGAGAGCAACTTTACCATTTTTTTTTTATGGGGAGCGTCATTACTCTCTTATAAAAATAAAACATAGTAAAACTATCATTATTATAATTGTTGCTTTGTAAAATTATTATGATTAAGTAGTACTTTATTGTATCTTTTTTATTCTTCAATTTTTTATTGCAGCTTTGAAAAACTTATCGAATAATATTGCTATCAGGTAAATATAATTGAAAAACATTTTTTATTTTGTGCAAGTAAAATTATTAAAATGGCTCATAATAAGGACAATATGACAAGGCCTTATACAAAGTGAATCAAGGAATTAACTAGGATCAAATTTGCATTCACCAAATTAGTAAGGAAGAAGAATTTTAGATAAGTGAAATGCTGGTTAAACATTTAAGGCTTGTTTGGTGCATTGAATAATATAGTTTTAGAGGATTAGATTGGATTATATTAGAACAGATAGAATAAAATTTTAGCTAATCCAATTCCGTGTTTGGTGTTATTATTAAAATAGGGGCCTTTTATAATTTTTTTTAAAATTTGGGTCAAATTGTAATTTTTTTAAATTAAAGGAAAAAAATATAACTGTTAGAAATATTTTCATCACACAAAAATTATAATTTGACCCTTATTTTTTAAAAAATTATAATTTGACACCAAATTTTTATAAATTTTTGCAAATAGGCCTTTAAAAATTTTCATAACGTGCAAAAGTTATGTTTAATCTTATGTTTTAGCAAGAGATTGCTAATCCTCTTCTAAGGAGATTAAGCATGGATTGAATAAGCTCTTATCCAATCCAATTCTATAAAGTTTTTCATCAAACAAAGTATTAAGATTTAATCTAATCCAATCCTCTCTAATCCTGCATACCAAACATGCCCTTAAGGTTTCTATCGTAATGCTATATAAACCAAACGAAATTTGAAATCCCCTTCTGTTGGCATTTTGGGCAGAAATAATTAGCATTTGTATGTCACATGTCTTCTTTTTTAGTGTGTTTAAGCAATTTTAAGCTCTGAATATGTTTAACTAAACTTAGTAATAAACATTCAATACTTAAAAACTAAAATCTTAATCATTAAAGAAATTTAATCTTAATTATAAAAGTTTAAAAATATTATAATTCGTTTTGAAAAAAAATCTCCCTAAAAATAGTGTCGAAACTATTATTATTTTAATATCGTGTGTGCGATCTCGAACGTCGGAGGCCAAGTTGCTAGGGGAGGGTGGGACTTCAATCACTCGGGCAAAGTGTGTTTCAAGTAAGGGGATCTCGCCAAGGGTGCACCTGGTGAGGGCGACTCTCACTAGGTGGTGGTAATTTCATCACACAGAGGGTGAGATCTCAATGGAGGAGGGGTGTATCTCACATTCTTTATGAACTAGTTGGCCCAATCATTGGTTGTAGTGGCGGAGGCAAGTAATATTGAATAAGAGAAATTTCTAAAAATTGTACTTTACCCTATAATTTTTCTCAAAAGAATTTAGAATTACCCTTTTCTTGTAAGAAAAATAGTAACTGTACTGCATTGACTATTTAAAAGATGTTGTCGTGTCCCTTATTTTACAAGAAAAATTAAATATGCACTCATTCAATCATAAAAATATATAACCATATATCCATTTGGAAAAAATATTAATATTTTTTTCATGGTGTCCTCAATGGAAAAAAAATGCCTTGCTCCACTATTTGGCTGGTCGTGGCGCCATTAGCTCCTAAACTCGTTCTAAAATCGATGCCTCTTTCCCTATTTTTTTTTTCTTTTATAAACTTTTTCTGAGACTTTTGCCTTTTTCTTTATCTTTTTCTTTTCTTTCATAGGGAGAATTGAACTCCAAAGGTCTCACAAAAATAAGAACTAATGCTTCTCTCTCCGTCTTCTAGCTTGGTCAACATCTTCTTTCCTCGCATGTATTGATGTTGCTTTTTATAAAGACAATTTTGTGCTGCTTTCTTGTATCATTCATTTAATTTTTTATTTTCATCAATATAAGGATTTGGAAGTAAATGCTCAAAGTTTTTTAAAATAAAAAAAATGACTGTTTTTGTATATCAACGATATACTGAAAATAGATCAATAATGAATTAATTTTATTTAGTATATCAATGATATATTGATTTATAATTTATCATTAATTAACTTGATAGTTTAATAATTTAATAAGTGTTTTTTGATGATAAATTATTAGTAAATCAATGATAAACTCATTTATTAGTTGTAAATTATAGTAAAAAAAGGCCATTTACTTAATTTTTTTTCTTTTTTAATTTTTTGGTTGAATAGACTTTAATTGGAGAAGAAAACGAGAACATAAAGCCCATAATGCAATGTACAATCGAGTATTGTTTTTAGTTGGTTAGGGCAAAATTTATTGACCCCTCAGGAACAAAATGCAATTCACGTTGTAAATTGACATTGGAGGAGTACGTCAAATTGTGGGGAACTTCGTGCATGGGAGGGGGCAGATTTTTTTTTTTTTTTTATGTGTAAAGTAAGAATTCTATAGAAAAATTGAGTGAAAATTTTAAAGTTTGGGGCAAGGTAAATTTGTCATTTGAAACATGTGATGCTTATTGCTTAACTGGGAGACATTTTGTCCAAAATGGTAACAAGAGAAGAATATTTAGTACTTTAAGGGTGTTTTGAGGGTGTTTAGTAAGCGTAGTTAAAAATGAAATTTTTAAACTGAAAACTGTAACATATGAGAACTTTATATTGCAGTTTACTTTTTTTCAATCATTTAAGAGTGAGAGCTTTACACTATAGCAATAAAAAATTTTAGTTAGAATTGATTTTGCCAAACACTTAAACTTGAAGAAAAAGGAGTCACACAAATTGAAATTCAAGAATGTTCTATAGAAGTTCAAGGAATTCATGATGTTTTCCTTTATTTTACTTTTATTGGAAATATTTTGTGAATTCTCTATGAACTGTGTCACTTGTGTTAATATTCTTTATGAACTTTGAAATGTACCTGTTATGCTCTTAAAACTATAATATTTTTTCTATAATCTTCTCCTGTACTTCATATCCTGTACTTTGAAACGTGTTGTTTTTTAGATAAATTAATTACCCTTAGTCACTCCAATTGAATTAGGGTTCGTTCTTTAGTTCTTTTTTTTTTTAATCTCTTTTCTTGCTTCTGAGAAGCTACTCTAAGAATAAAATATGAGAATTTGATGCCCTATTGATTCATTTAGCGCAAAGGAGATTCATCTCAACACCTAAGTGTTATATCTCAATCTTAAATCAAATGAAAACTGAGCAAAACTGTTACAAATACGTTCCAAAGTTTGAGAGGTAAATCCAAAAAAAAATATTATAATTTAGGGAATATATTATATATATTTTAAAGTTTGGGAGACATATAAATGGTTACATAATTCGGAGATAAAATTTATTCTTTATGAACTAAAAAGGTGTTTAAGAAACGTGGTTAGAACTAAAACTTTTGAACTGAAAATCGTAGCATGTAAGTGTTTGACACTGTAACAATCAAAAGTTTTAATTAGAAAACACCACATAAGCGTCTAAAGCCTTCTCCAATCCACTCCTTTTTGTAAAATAAATGCCAAATTAGAGTTGAAATCGTCTCTAAAGAGACTCTATTTATTCATGTCAATTTGAAGAGATGAGCAAGAGTGCGTCAAATCTGACATGCTACTATTCATCCATGCCAATTTGGTGAAATAGTTAGATAATAGGGGTTTACTAAAAATTAATATAAAAAAAAGATGAAATAGAATATTTCAAAAATATTTTTTTTGGTGTTAAAAATAATGTAAAGAGTTGGAGATCAACTTATTGTTTGATATGATGGTAACACCGTTCTATATAAAAGTCACACCATTTTCCTGTTATGGGTTCTGATGCCCTAAAGTACATGAGAAAGTTGCTAAGACGAGAAACTAAAAGGCTAAGCCTCTAAAGTGGACTAGAAAGGCCCATGGCTAAGTTAGTGGGCCTATTATGGCCCATTAGGCCTGCAAACCTAATCTGCTGAAACTGATACAAGTACATTAGACAATTCCGCTTTTACAAAATTTTATTTTTATTATTATTTTTTTAACCTGTAGTGTCAAAATTTAAATTTGCCCCTTAAAATAAAGTCAAACATGAAAATACGGCCAAACTATATGTTCAACTATTTAAATAGTTAGTATTTGAAATCCTACTTATATAAAAAGGCTCTAATGTAAGTGAATAAAAATAACTGAACTTCACAAGTGGTACTAGATCTAATTGATAGCGTGCTGAGAAAAGCCTCTTCAAGGGTCAACAATTGCCTCGAACTAAAGACTCCACGTTCTTTTATCCTGATTAAGAAAAAGAAAATTACAATTATTTAATTAGTATCTCTCCTCAAAAAGTTTTAATTATAATATTAATGTAGTATTTTCTTTTTTCAAAGTTTCAATTATATACCAAGTTTTAACTTCAAGTCCATTCATATTTCAAATTTTAGATTCAAATAAATAAAAATAATTATACTATGTAAAAGTCTATAATTTTTGAACTTCTAAATTTAAAACATGAATTAAATTTTATTAGAAGCTTAATTTGTTTAGAAAAAAGATTTAAAAAACAAACATACAAATTGATGAACGAAAAGTAAAGAAAAAGACTTTTTTAAGCAGAAAAATTTGCATTGTGATATTAAAATTCTGAATTTTTTTTCTCCCTTTCATGCTCCTTAAAAAAAAGTTCGAACTCCGTTGCTGGCCTGAATAATTCAGGAACAATAAAATGTAGTAAGCACTAAAAACTTTTCACATCTTTCAATTACGACATCCTGTGATTTTGTAAACCGTTAGTTTAAACTAATTGAGTTAAACTTAAATTGTGTATAATTCTTATACGATATTATTGTATAAAACAAAAATAAATTAAATTGTAAAAGTTTCATATACTATGATGTTTTTTGAACTAATTGGTTCAAATTAATACTTCTAAACATACTATTAACCTCTTTTTTCTCGTTAAAAGTAAGCAAATATATATTTTTAGAGGAAATGGAAATAGTTTCACACTCTACTTGATAGGAGGGATAAGAAGTAAAAAGAATAGAAAAAGTTAGAAGGATAAAAAGTAACAAAAATAAAGACAATTGTAGTAATTTTTTAGATTGTTTGATAAGATATAAGGAAGATTAAGAGGATAGTTTATAATAATTTATAAAATAACTATACAATAAATTTATTATTATTTATGGGTTATTTAATTAGAAGGTGAAATAGTCTTTTTCAAAAACCTAAAATAATAAATTGCTTGACTTCCTCCATTGATGAAAAAATCGTCGGTCATGAGAGAAACCACATGCTCATCTCTCATCCTCCACTGACCAAATAAAAGATTTAACCTCTTCTCTCTCCACCCCTCGCCCTCCATCCTACCAAACACAGTGTTAGAAAGCAAATAGTTTCAGCATCAAGCGACATATAATGCCTCCAAAAATACGAAAATATCAGCTTGGAACCTGAAAATTCTGAAAATAGACAGAACTACGAAGCGAACTGTGCCACAAAGAGACCACCATATATCTTCCCTACTCTAATAATAATTATCTTTCCAACCACAAAAAAGAAAAAAAAAAAAACAATAAAAACATGTTGTTTTTCCCTTTTTTATTTAAAAAAAAAAAGAAAGCTCTGGAATGTTCACAGACGAGGCGATTGACAGTGCATGTCACATGTTAGACCATCATAATAGTCTACCTCCGCCATAGCCAAACTATAAGGAGCTTCATGATGTTAGAAAATAATTTTTCATGTGGGCACACATATGTAATTAAATGTGTTATTTAATGCTATCTTAAAGTAAAGCTTAAATTAAAAGTGATATAATTAAGATAAAATTAAAAGGCTTTATTGGGTATTAAAAATAATGTATGGGTTATATTTGTTAATATTATATGTGTAGATACCAATTTGTAATTTCTAGATTTTATGATGGGCGAAACTGAAAATACACTAAAATAACAAAAGTTATATATTTTGGTTATGGTCCCCAATTCATACGTATTATTATTCATTCAGAAAGTTTTCAGATATTCCTATTTCTTTGAAATCCCATCTTCAGAAAAGAATTCAAGGAATACGTATTGAATTGGAAGGCAATAACCTATACCAATTCAAGATCATGAATTTAGGTACGCTTCCACAATTTGGTATGATTCTTCTCAATAGTTTGACATGAACGATCCTATAAAAATTTTGGTTTAATCCGGTCTAATAAGTAGCATCAGAGCGAATTTCATGTTGAATTATTGAGAAATTTTTTCTCAAAAGTTTTGTTTAATATGGATTCATGAATTTAGACACTGTACGTATTGCTGTGCATGATTCAAGGCTGCCGTATATGTTGACTTCTGTTTTTCTTTCCTTTCGGTCAAAAGTCATTAATGACTCGAGTAATGCATTGATTGTGTGTGAGAATCGTTTTGGTGTATTTGAATCAAGTTATTCGTTTGTTTGCTGGGTTGAGTAACCCTTTGGTATACCGCCGGCAATCTCACTGTCGCCGGCAAGAAAATCAAGACGCGACCCTTGGGCGGCGCCGGAGAAGGATAGTCGCGGTCTCTGGCCGCGACGGAGGAGTGGAAACGGCGGCCTAAAACCGCTGTTCGGCCGGCGTTCTTTGTATATATAAAAAAAAAAAAAAAAACGATGGCTGTTTTTGGGTTTTGCCAGCTGCCGCTGTTCCGCCGCCGGCGCCGGGGTCTTCAGAGCGTGGACGTCAGGCTGCGCTGGCGAGCAGCACGCCGGCGAGACGAAGCAACTCTGCCAACCGCCTGGCGTCGATACCCAGGGGGGGTCGCGACCCCTGGGAGTGAAGACAGTTCTGGGCTTCGGCCCAGAACTTTACTGGTTGCACGGGCCAAATAGGCCCGTGACCAGTTGGACACCCAGGGCCTCAACCCCTGGGTGACCCGGATTTAAAAAAAAAAAAAAAAAAAAAAGGAGGTAGAGAACCGGGGGGGGGGGGGGGGGGGGGGGGCTGAATGTGGACCCGGGTTGGGTAAACCTGACCCGGTCCACAACCCAACCCGGCCCCTTTGACCTTCCTCGGTGAATGGTCAACGTTGACTTTGACCGTTGATCGACCAGTTGACTTTTTTTAAAAAAAAAAATTTGGGGTCAATTTTGGATGCAACTTTAAAATTCAAATTGTGTTTTTAGATAATTAATATTATCAAATTAATTAATTGAATCAATAAGCTGCCAAAGTAGCCTCTTTTGTGGATATTAATTAATTTGTGATATTAAGAAGGTTGTGTGAATTTAATTCATGCGAATATTAATCGGCCCAAAGGAAGTTTAATATTTGGCAGAATTAAATTCATACCTGTGGTGATAAATATGTAACAATTATATGGTTATTTTTGGTATGTGAATAATAAGTGGATCCAAAGATTAGCTTATTATTTGACATAATTTATTGTTAATATTTGATCACTGCACCAAGAACACCACTTACAAGTTAATATTTCTGTCCAAAGACTAAATATTAATGTTGTTACAGGTTTCTTGTGATGGGATATGTCATTGTTTGAATTTTATTGGTTGTTTTATGTGAATTCTTATGTGAATATGTGATTTTGTTCTTTGTTCAGCTACTGCATCATCTTCATCAATATCTGCTAATGTTAATTCCATTCCTATGCTGAATGGGACTAACTTCAAGGAATGGAAAGAGAATGTATTGATCGTTCTCGGTTGCCTTGATCTGGACTTGGCCATAAGGGTTGAACATCCCACTGTTACAGATTCTAGTTCCACTGAGGATAAAAAGGAACTTAAAAGATGTGATCGTTCTAACAGAATGAGTCTAATGATCATTAAGAAAGGCATTCCAGAAGTCTTCAGGGGCACTGTACCTGATGAGGTCACTACTGCCAAGGGTTTCCTTGAGACTATAGAGAAATGCTTTGCAAATAATGATAAGGCTGAAACAAGCACGCTTTTGGCGAGCTTGATTTCAATGAGGTACAAAGCAAAAGGAAACATAGGGAGTACATTATGGAAATGTCTCATCTGGCTTCAAGATTAAAGACACTAGATCTAGAAATTTCTGAGGATCTTCTAGTGCATCTTGTCTTGATTTCTCTTCCTGCACAATTCAGCCAATTCAAGATCAGTTACAACTGCCAGAAAGAGAAATGGACTCTTAATGAGTTAATTTCTTATTGTGTGCAAGAGGAAGAAGACTGAAGCAAGAGAAGACTGAAAGTGCTCACTTGGCTAGCACCTCTAAGGACAAAAAGAAGAAAAGAAAGAAAAGCAATGAAGCTGCTAAAGGTCCAGCACAAAAGAAACAAGATAAGGATAAAAATGATGGAAATGTTGCTTGTTTCTTTTGTGGTAAACCTGGACACATGAAGAAGGTCTGCACCAAGTATCGTGCTTGGCGTGCAAAGAAAGGTATGCTTTTCAATTTGGTTTGTTCTGAGGTTAATTTAACTTCAGTGCCAAGACACACTTGGTGGATTGATTCAGGTGCCACTACTCATATAAGTGTGTCTATGCAGGGTTGCCTGACCTACCGAAAGCCAATTGATGCTGAAAGATTCATCTATGTGGGAGATGGCAAATCGGTAGAAGTTGAAGCTATAGGGCATTTTAGGTTACTATTAAGTACTGGTTATTATTTGGATTTGAAAGACACTTTTGTTGTACCGTCGTTTAGGCAGAATTTAATTTCTATTTCTGCTTTGGACAAATTTGGATACTGTTGTTCATTTGGAAATAGTCAGTTTAGTCTTTCTTTAAATTCAAATGTTGTTGGTACCGGTTCTTTATCATTTCAAGATAACCTATATTTGCTTGATACAGTTGCTTCTTATAACGAAACCTTGCATGTTAATTCTCGTGGCATAAAACGTAAATTAACCAATGAGAATTCTGCTGTATTATGGCATAAGCGATTGGGACATATTTCAAGAAAAAGGATAGAAAGGCTTGTGTCAGATGGAATTCTTAATTCCCTTGATTTTACAAATTTTGATATCTGTGTTGATTGTATTAAAGGGAAACAGACAAACAAAAGGAGATTGAGTGCCAATAGAGCTACGGATGTCTTAGAATTGATACATACGGACATTTGTGGACCATTTCCTGTGGCTTCATGGAATGGTCAACAATATTTTGTATCGTTCATAGACGATTACTCCCGGTATGGCTACCTATATCTCATACATGAGAAGTCACAGACTTTGGACGTGTTTAAGTCATATAAGGCTGAGGTTGAGCTTCAACTCAGCAAAAGAATTAAGGCCGTTAGATCTGATCGTGGTGGTGAATACTATGGCAGATATGACGGATCAGGTGAACAACGTCCAGGACCTTTTGCTAAATTCCTAGAGGAATGCGGGATAGTCCCTCAATATACCATGCCAGGTTCACCTAGCATGAATGGTGTAGCTGAGAGACGAAACCGGACACTTAAGGACATGGTGAGGAGTATGATTTGTCATTCCACCTTACCTGAATCCCTCTGGGGTGAAGCACTCAAGACTGCAGCTTACATTCTTAACAGAGTACCAACAAAAGCAGCAGCTAAAACACCTTATGAGCTTTGGACTGGCAAAAGGCCTAGTTTGAAGCATTTACATACTTGGGGTTGTCCAGCAGAAGCAAGGCCTTATAGGCTTAATGAAAATAAATTGGACTCCAAGACAGTGAGCTGCTATTTCATTGGATACTCTGAACGGTCAAGGGGTTACAAATTTTATGATCCCACTACTAAGGCTATTTTTGAGACGGGAATTGCAACATTCTTTGAGGATGTTGAGTTTGGGGGGAGAAATAAGGTTAGAGACTTTGTCTTTGAGGATGAATTTGATCCTGTTCCTTTTGTACAAGAGGGATTGGTTCCTATTCCTACAATTGCTTTTGATAATGTTCAGGCTTCTATCCCTGACGTTGATCAAATTGCATATCAAGAACAACCAGACATAGTCATTCAACCCCTTCAGGTACAAACTCAACAACCTCAAGAACAAGAACCTCAGGAACTTGTGTCATTAAGGAGATCCACTAGAGAAAGGAGAAATGCTATTTCGGATGATTACATAGTATTTCTCCAAGAACATGAGGAGAGTGTTGGATTGATGGATGATGATCCGATCAATGTCCGTCAAGCCATGCATAGTTCTAACTCTCAAAAGTGGATGGATGTCATGAAGGATGAGATAAAGTCTATGAAGGACAATGACGTTTGGGATCTCGTTCCATTACCTGAAGGTGCGAAGCCCATTGGTTGTAAATGGATATTTAAAACCAAGAGGGATTCGAAGGGTGATGTAGAGAGATATAAGGCTCGTCTTGTTGCTAAAGGCTTTACTCAAAAGGAAGGCATTGATTATAAAGAGACTTTCTCTCCGGTTTCAACGAAAGACTCTTTTAGGACAATTATGGCACTTGTAGCGCATTTTGATCTTGAGCTACATCAGATGGATGTTAAGACAGCGTTTCTAAATGGTGACATTGATGAAACGATCTATATGGTGCAACCAGAAAGCTTTGAGTCTGGAGACCCAAAGAAGATGGTTTGCAAATTAAAGAAATCCATCTATGGGCTTAAGCAAGCTTCTCGTCAATGGTATTACAAATTTCATCAAGTGATGGTCTTATTCGGTTTCGAGATGAACACTGTGGATGATTGTATATACCATAAGTTCAATGGGAGTAAGTGCATTTTCTTGGTATTGTACGTTGATGACATACTGCTTTCCACCAATGATATAGGCTTATTGCACGAAACCAAGAGATTTCTATCGAAGAAATTTGACATGAAAGATCTTGGTGACGCCTCTTTTGTATTAGGAATTAAGATACACCGGGATCGCTCTCGGGGTTTACTTGGGTTATCACAAAAGAGCTATATCGAAAAGGTGCTTAAAAGATTTGGCATGCAGGATTGTAAACCAGGAGATACCCCTGTGGCTAAAGGAGATAAATTCAGTTTAACTCAGTGTCCTAAGAACGACCTTGAGGTTAAGGAAATGGAAAAGATCCCATATGCATCAGCTGTTAGGAGTCTAATGTATGCTCAAGTTTGTACTCGTCCAGATATAGCATACATTGTTGGATTATTGGGCAGATATTTGAGTAACCCTGGCATGGATCATTGGAAAGCAGCCAAACGGGTTATGCGATATTTACAAAGAACAAAAGATCACATGCTTACATATAGAAGGTCAGACCAACTCGAGATCATTGGTTATTCAGATTCGGATTTTGCTGGATGTCAAGATAGTCATCGATCCACTTCGGGCTATATTTTTCTGCTTGCTGGAGGAGCTATTTCTTGGAGGAGTGCCAAGCAGTCACTCGTAGCTTCTTCCACTATGGAGGCAGAATTTATAGCATGTTATGAGGCATCCAATCATGGAATATGGCTGCGAAACTTTGTCACTGGACTGCAAATTGTGAAAAGTATAGAAAGACCACTTAAGTTGTTTTGTGACAATAAATCTACAGTCTTATATTCCAACAACAACAGAAGCTCTTCAAAGTCAAAACATATAGAGATTAAGTTTCTTGTTGTTAAAGAAAGAGTTCAGAGTGGTCAGGTGTTTATAGAGCATATTGGTACAAACTCCATGATAGCGGATCCGCTTACTAAAGGGCTTCCACCCAAGGTCTTTCATGAGCACACTGCTCACATGGGTGTTCAGTTATTTGATGATATGCAGTTTTAGTGGGAGTTTGTATTTGAATGCTAATTTTCTTTATATATAGACATGGTGTGTTTATATATGTTTTCTGCAGAAATAAAGAATTGCAGTTTATTTACACTCTGATTTTGGTACGGTTTTGATCTCATTCAGATATAAAGTAGGACCAGTTGGAAATAGACATGTTTATATCACATTGCATGTAATTTCCATGCTACTAGTGTTGCAAGAACGGGCCGGCCCGGCCCGTTCTCCTTAGGCCCACGTGGCCCGCGGGCCGGGCCGGCCCGGCCCATGAATTTCGTGGGCCGGGCCAGGCCGGCCCATATTAAAAATAACTTGGCCCGGCCCGGCCCGCGGGCTAGTTTTATATGGGCCGTGCCGGGCCGTGCCGTGGGCCGTGTCGGGCCGTATCGTGGGTCATGCCGGGCCGTGCCGTGGGTCGTGCCGGGCCATGCCGTGGGCCTTAAATAGGCCGGCCCATCTTGGCTCATCATGGGTTTAAATGGGCCAGCCCATCTAAGTATGTAATTTTTAATTTTTTAATTTTTTAATTTTTAAACAAGTTAATAAATATAAAAGTTTGAATAGTTAAGATAAATATAAAAAAGGATATTTTATTTACGATTGCCTCATTTAAAACCTTTCCAAGGAAAACCCAGTGGGACAAAACCTTGGTAAGGAAAAAAGAGTACAATCGGGATAATTATACATTAGATGTTTACAAAATTACTAAAAACATAAAAAAAACATAAAAAAAATATTGTTCATAATTAATTACAACGTATTACTCCCAGTGGGAGTATCAGAAATGTCCAAATTTTCAAAGTCATCAACCCAATCATCTTGAACTTCTTGGCTTCTTCTACGAGCATCCTCCCAATCTTTGACGCACATTACTGCTTCCAGAATATCGTCACTCATACGTGCACGCCGTTCATCAAGTACTCTACCACTGCAACTAAATACTTGTTCACTTGCAACTGTGGATACTGGTATGGTTAGTATATCACAAGCCATTTTAGAGAGCACAGGAAAAGTTCTTGACTGTGATCTCCAAAATGACAAAAGATCAAACTTATTGAAATCATGACCACCACTTTGCTCATTGAAAATAAATGCTGCAAAATTTGTTTCCAGATAATTTTCCAATTCACTGCGTGTTGAAGATGTAGACGATGCACCGAAACCAAATCCTGTGTAGCTAATCATACTTGCCCATGAAGAACCATGTGGAACAGAAGTAGTATTTGCTAAAGGTGTAGGGGATATTGTTTGGCCTCCTCCATATTTTTCATTATATGCAGTAAATATGTTGTTAACTTTTGCTTGCACATTTTGAATGGTTATGATGTCAGAATGCACCCTTAATTTTTCCCCTATACCCTTAAGCAAATATTCAACACCAGCTAATTTAACTCTCGGATCCAATACAGCAGCTATGCAATACAACGGTGGAACACGCTCCCAATATTTTTTGAATTTTTGCTCCATGAACTCAACAGATTCCTTAAACATGTCAAAATCTCTATGCATATCGAAGGTTGCAGCAATGTCGTACAACTTATGTAATGCATGAGGAGAGGTAGGATAGTACACACCTGAGAGTTGGAGAGTGGCTTCATAAAAAACCTTTAAGAAATTGTAAAAGCATGAAGCAATTTGCCAATCAAATTCTTGAAGCAGCTCAGTTGGATTCTTCAAGTTGTAATACGCGGTTATGACCTCTTTGTATGGTAGGCATGCATTCAGCATCAAATATGTTGAATTCCACCGGTGTCCTATGTCAGTTGGAAGTTTTCTGGGTTTCATGCTTGCTCTTTTGCAAAGCTTAGCAAACTCTTCAATTCGAGAGCCAGAACTTGCTATGTAACCCAAGGCCGTTCGAATATTTTCCAAATAACCTTGAAAAAATTTCATGCCATCTTGAACACACAAGTTAATAATATGACAAGCACATCTTTGGTGAAAAAGTGTTTCGCCATGTTGTGGTCTCAATGTTGTTTTGAAAAGGTTAATAGCAGCAGTATTAGCAGATGCATTATCAAATGTGATGCTCAAAACCTTTTCTTTAATGCCATAAAAATCAAAAACTTCCATGATGACATCATGAATGGCCTTGGCATCATGCGGATAAGGCATTGGTCGAAAAGCAATTAATCTTTTTTGAAAAGACCAATCTTTATCCACATAATGTGCAGTTACACAGATATAACTAGTTTTGGTACGACCTTCCCACAAATCAGATGTGCATGCAACAGATGCAGTGAATGAATTAAATTCAGTTACTAACTTTCCTCTCATTGAATAAAAAACTTTCATGGTGTCAGCTCTTGTGGTAGTTCTTGAAACACGCCTATATTGTGGATTATAGGCATTTTGAATGTACTCCTCAAAGGCTGGATCATCAGCAAGACTAATTGGTTGTTGAGCACTAGCCAAATATCTAGCATGCCATTCTCTTGCTCTTTGTTGGTCATATGACCAATTGGTAACACTACCATCGGGGCTAAATTGAAGTGTTTGTTGACGGCAATCAACACCACCTACACCATGCTTAGCTTCGCATTTTTTGCGATGCCTCTCTAAGTGACCAGTGCCAGAAGAGGATTTACCTGTGTAGTCTTGTTTGCATACTTTGCAAATTGCGCGCTCTTCTGTTGCACCATGCTCGTTTGTACGTGTTACGAGATCAAAGTAATTCCAAACTGGTGAAGTTCGTTGAATTTTCCTTTTGCCCTTACGAGTGACTTCAGAGGAGCCATCAACTTGAGATAGCAAGTCAACTCCAATTTCTTCCGGTGGATCATTAAATTGTTCTTCTTCGTTGATCACCAAATGTGAAATGTTGGCTCTCCCTCTATGTGATGATGCCATAGCTTCAATAAAAAATAACAATAAATTAACGTAACATAAAAATTAAATAAAATAATTACATAATAAAATTAACTTATAACAATACAAAATTAATGAACAACAAATGAAATAAATTATACCTTCAAGTTTTTTTTCCTTTCTGAAAAACTCTAAGTAATCTAAAAAACAAGACAATACATAAGATCTTAGAAGTTTGTTGAATGAGTATCTCTATGAATGTTCTACGTTTATTTATAGGTAAAAAAGTTTATTTTTTTATTTTTTTTTATTTTTAAATCTTTTTTTTTTATTTTTTTTCTTTCAAGTGTAACTTGATTAGACAATTCGCTGAAGACTTAACGTCTCAGCTTTGCACATTGCAGGCCTTCCTTCTGAGCCTCTATGTTAGGCCTGCCCCTTTATAATTTCATAGGGGAATCTAATGCCATGTTCACTCATGGGTGAATATGACATGCATAAATTATATAATATTTAATTCTTATATGTATTAAATAATATATATATATTAAATGTATAGTATTTTGATGTGATAATACATGACCTATAGACTTAAAATCTGATTCTTAGCTTTGCTTCTCCAAAGCAAAGCATGTCTTATATAAAAAACCTAAACTGCCCCTATGTAAAATCTGATTCTTAGCTTTGCTTCTCCAAAGCAAAGCAGGTCGATCCGCGTACAACCTCTGCGTAGGGGTAATCTACGTCAGGGTAATAATTAAGCTCCACACATACTAACAATGCCTACAAGAAAAAAATTTTAAAAATGCAAAGAAAAGAAAAAGAGCTTGTCAGGCCTATTGCAATGTGATGTGTTCAATATGGTATGTATATATATTATATAATATTTAATTCTTACATGTATTAAATAATATATATATTAAATGTATAGTATTTTGATGTGATAATACATAACCTACAGATTCAGCATCTGATTCTCAACTTTACTTCTCAAAAGCAAAGCATGCCTACAAGGAAAAAATAAAAAAATAAAAAAAAATGAAAAGAGAAGAAAAAGAACTTGGCAGACGTATTGTGATGTGATTGCATTGGGAAAATCTCATGGCATGTTCAATTATTCATTCACGGGTGAATATGGCATGTATATATATTATATAATATTTAATTCTTATATGAATTAAACAATATATATATTAAATGTATAGTCTTTTGATGTGACAATACATGACTTACAATGAGCCTTACATGACTTATTTGGAGAAGGCCATACTCAGCCATGTTCACCCGTGAATGAACATGAAAAAATATATATATATATATATATATATATATATATATATATATATAAAATTGGCCCACAATGGGCCTAGATGGGCCAGCCCAACTTGGGCCGGTGGGCTGGCCCATTATGGCTGGGATGGGCCGGCCCATTGTGGGCCTAGATGGGCCGGCCCAACCTGGGCCGGTGGGCCGGCCCATTGTGGGCCTAGACGGGCCGGGCCGGGCCGGCCCGGGCCCAGCCCGGCCCATGATTTTCCATGGGCCGTGCCGGGCCGGCCCATGGGCCAACATATATAGGCCCGGCCCAGCCCACAAGTATTTATGGGCCGTGCCGGGCCGTGAACAGTGTCGGGCCGTGCCGGCCCGGCCTATCACTGTATCAGGACGGGCTCGGGCCGGCCCACGGGCCCCGGCCCATTGTTGCATCTCTACATGCTACACATCCATACTTGATCTATGTCATTTGGTTATATCGATATACGTAATCATTGATGGGTTTAGTCACGCTACATTTGTGACGAAGACCGCTTTGGTTCTATGTTAGTATGATCAATGGACGAGATTGTTTAGGAATACCTTTATGTGTGATAGCAAAGGTTGAGCTCACTAAAGTTAACACATTTTTGTAATGATACATATGTGACCCAAGTGGGAGATTGTTAGAAAATAATTTTTCATGTGGGCACACATATGTAATTAAATGTGTTATTTAATGCTATCTTAAAGTATAGCCTAAATTAAAGTGATATAATTAAGATAAAGTTAAAAGGCTTTATTGGGTATTAAAAATAATGTATGGGTTATATTTGTTAATATTATATATGTAGATACCAATTTGTAATTTCCAGATTTTATGATGGGCGAAACTGGAAATACACTAAAATAACAAAAGTTATATATTTTGGTTATGGTCCCCAATTCATATGTATTATTATTCATTCAGAAAGTTTTCAGATATTCCTACTTCTCTGAAATCCCATCTTCAGAAAAGAATTCAAGGAATACGTATTGAATTGGAAGGCAATAACCCATATCAATTCAAGATCATGAATTCAGGTACGCTTCTGCAATTTGGTATGATTCTTCTCAATAGTTTGACATGAACGATCCTGTAGAAATTTTGGTTCAATCCGGTCTAACACATGATGCTACGAATCCTCCGCCGCTGCCACCTCGGCCGCTGCTGGGAACCCGTGAGCGTGCCTGCAAGCTGTGACGACCCGCCTTTTCGGGCAGTCACTTTACTTTCATAAATATAGTTTCATAAACAGTAATCTTACTTACTTAGTAAGAAAATACTGTAATAAATTTTTTTTTCTTTCCTTAAACGTTCTTTAATATTGATGCGACCTCTGTCGCATTCAAGTTGAGACATCGTTCAACACTTGTCCTTAAAATCATTTCAAATCGTTTCTCAAAACTTAATAAGAAACATTTATTAAATCATAATTTAAAACTTTACATTATAATTATATAATACATTCCATAAACTGTATTTTAAAACTTGAATACAATTCTTAAAACTCTGGTTTTCTTTAAACTTCGAAAACACAACATTAAACAATAGAAAACATTTTCTTTACGTAGCGGAAGCAAACAATGATGGTATCCATACCCAAATCTTCGCATCTGTCCTCCGCAGCACTCAGCTCTTCTAACGGGTCCCATTGGTCACCCATAAGTTACCTACAGCATGAAAAACTTTTAATGAGCTTTCGCTCAGCAAGTTCAAACATAATCTCACAAAGCATTTTAAACATGCTTTAAAACTTTTCTCATGAAAACTTTTCTCTTGAAACGTTCTTCATGAACGTTTTCTATAAACATTTATGAAAATATTTTCCATAAACGTTTTCCTTTAACATTTCTAAAAACGTTCTTCATAAACGTCTTTCTAGAAACGTTCTTCATAAACGTTTTTCGTAGAACATTTCTTCAACGTTTTTCTTAAAACGTCATTCGTAAACCTTTTCTTGCAAACATGAAATGTTTTTCATAAACATTTAATGTAAAACCTTTCTCTTAAACATTTCTTGAACGTTTTTCTTAAAACGTCGTTCATAAACCGTTTCTTGAAAACATGAAAATGTTCTTCATAAACATTTGACATTTATCGTAAACATTTTTCAGAATGTTTTCCATAAACATAACATATAAACATTTCATTAAAAAAGCATTCAAGTAACATCAGAATGCATGACTTCATTTATGCTCAATTATTAACTTTAATTATGAGCCTTTTATGAACATTCTATAAACTTAAATATTCATTTCTTTCTCAACCTTTATTCTTGTTCCTTAACTTTCTTTATCTTGTAACCTTCATTTTCCTTACTTTACTTTAGTGTTCGTACCAACTCATTAATCATGAGATCATATAAATGATGCTTCCCTTGCGGAAGACTTGAGACCATCAAACATTGAGGTCTTGTACCTCACCTTTAGGAGGTCACACTTTAATTTTACTTTTATTACCTCATAACAAAGAGGCTGGTACGACACTTTCCTTTTTATCTTTACATTACCTTCTTATTAACTTTAGTGAGCATTCAAATGCAATCACATCATATGCAATACACTTGCAATTCATAGCTTGTATTATAAAACCAATTGCATAATAAATGCAACTCATTGCATAACAAATGCAACATAAAATGTAAACACATTTTGCAAATCATAACTTGCATTCTAACACTCATTGCATAACAAATGCAACATATTGCTTAATAAATACATCATAAAATGCAAACACATTTTGCAAACTATAACTTTTATTCTTAAATTTATTGCACAACAAATGCAAATTATTGCATAGCAAATGCATCATTAAACCTTTAACTTAAACTATAAAACATTATGCATTGTCATAATGCAAAACATACTTTCAATACTTTGAAAATCATAACTTAGACTTTTAAATAACGTTATGCATATCAATATGCCAATAAACCTTTAACATAACGATTGCAATTTCTTTGCAATTCTTTTTCTTGAACTTTAAAACTTTTTGCATAATAAATGCAAACATACTTTAAAAACAACTTGCTTAACAATTTGCAAACACATTTGCAAACATATAAATGAGCATTTAAAAATCATTTACTTCATGCTGTAGGTGAGGTTCGAAACTTACCCAAACTATGCTCTAGCGTTCTCTATTCCGTTCATTTTCCTTGCATTAGTCGGCCTCTGTGTCCTGATCAAACGACAGCCGACTCATTAATTAACTTTCTTTATTATCAATCCACTCGATTGATAATAAAACGTAAACATTAATCATTCTTTCCTTATTCATAACTTGGTATACTATCGGTCTACCGTTCTGTTACTCAACCTTATAAACTGTCAGTTTACATTTCCTTTAATTAGCCTTGTAACCCACCGGGGTTACATTTCCTTTTAACTTTGTAACCCATCGGTTACCTCTCGTTTACTTAAAACATTCCTCGTTAAATCTTGATCTCACATGACCGTTACGTTACTTAACGTATCGGAACATTTTCCGTCTAATAACATTATGTTAAATCGGAGTGTTCGACTCCGTTCTAGCCGTTTCCTTAAAATGACGATTTTACCCTTAACGGGTTTTTTTTTCGTCACCTTATAACGTTATAAAACCTATTCTCATATAAAACAGTGTAAAAATCACTGATCATGCATTTCATAAATTTCTATGAAAGCATCTAAAACAATTCATACTGCAGTCGAGATTCCTACTTACTTGAACTCCAAGCTAAGCAGATCCAGTTGTATCTCGCTGCATCTACAGTATGTGAAGCATCCTCTGCAGTGCTCCTCGAGCGACCATAAATGGCTAGGAATGCTTCCTGGAGATCATGCATTCTTGAAACTGTCCTTCTGGACTCCGATATTGCTGCTTGAATCGCCTCGATCCGCGTGCAGTCGGTACCGGACGATTTTCATCGGAGTAGAATTTGCTCGAACGGAGGTCACCATTGCGTTCAGAGCGTCGAAACGAGTCGGGAGGCGGTCTCGGATCTTCGATCGGAGGTCCGGATCACAAAATCCCATTTTGCCCTTGACCGGCCGTTGACCGGCGTTGACCGCCGTTGACCGGCCGTTGACCGGCGGCGGTTGGCCCCGTTGAGGGCTGAGCTCGAGCCTACCCCCCCTAATTCGACCCTCCTGAGTCGATTGGTGGGGTCAATTTCACCCAATTTGCCCTCTAACATAGCAAATCGAAGACGGGTTTCACGGCCAAAACCGGCGGCTCCGATCTCGGTCCTCCGGCGACGGTAGCCCAAAATTTACTTGGGCGTTTTCTTCCCCGTGTCCCTCTGAGTGTTTCCCCTACGGTGGGGCAGCTCAACACCGCGTGGAACGGCGGCCCGACCTCCTCACGGCGGCGCTCCACGGTGGACCTTGGTTCTCCGCCTTCTCGCGGTGTTTCCCCAAAATTGAGGTGTTGGAAAGCTTCCCCGTGACCCTCTGAACGTGTTTGTGCCTTCAATTTGGCACAAAACGGCCTAAAATGGCCAACCCAACCTCACCCACGGCGGCTCACGGCGGGGGCCTTCGTTCTCCGGCGAGGGGCGGCGGAATGGTGCAATTGACCGAGGGGTCTTGCTCGCCGTCGCCCTCTGATCATTTTGGCACCGGCGGTGTGCCACACCGCCACCATATGCGGCGGCTCCGACGACGGCTCCACGGCGACGACGGGGCAGCTCCGGCGAAGCCTTTCCAGCCAAAATTGAGCTGGAAAATTGGTACCATCTTGTTCCTCTCATCACACTGAGTCCATAGACACCAAAATCACGTCGATTGGTGGTCGGACGGCCGAGAAACGACGTCGGGAAAAAATGGGTTTCGCCGCCACTTTGGGCGGCGCGTGAGCCCTCCTCCGGCGGCTATTTGGGTGGCACGACACCTCGTTGGACTCAGCTCAACGAGAGCTTCCCACTGGTATGGGAGGTGTCGAAAAATAACGCCGGAATCTCAAACGAGATTTGAGGAGAGAGAGAGAAAATCTAGAGAGAGAAAGTCTAGAGAGAGAAAGTCTCGAATTTGTGATATTTTCTGATTTTTCTTTTTTTTTTTCTTTTCTTTTCTTTTATAAAAAGTATAAAATAAAATTGTGGTCCACACAATTCAATTCTTATACTGCGTTGCTCTAACACTGTATAATTTTCCATCTTATTATACAGTATTTTTCCTTTAATTGTACTTTGTCTTAACATAATCTTTAATTTAATGCATTTTTAATGCACTAAAAATCTCGGGTGTTACAATCTTCCCTCCTTAACAATTTTCGTCCTCGAAAATCAGAACCTTCATAGGTAGTTCATCTTCCTTGTCATCCTTTTTCGTTCTTAACATACTTCCTTGATCATTACTTTTTCATTAAAACTGAGCCTTCATCTTGAAACTTCAACAATTTTCATCATGTTCTTGACATATTCCTTTAAATTGTACACCACACTTCTGCTGCGCAACTCTGATCTTCCAACATTTGAGCGCAGTTTCCATTCATCTAAGGGTTTAGCATTCTATCATTGAATGCTATTCTTAGAAATAGGGTTCATTTTCATTCTAATCTCTTCATTTCCTTCTAAAGATCAAGGTCATCCGATCACAAAATCCATAATTTTCGTTTCTATATCCATTCTAAAATGACATTTTGCCGTAATTTTCCTCATAACGTATAATTTCCAGCTTCCATCCTCCAATCTGTGAGGTTTCCGCTGTCAAATTGGGCATCGTTGTCTTGATTGTATTTCCCATCCGGGCAGTTACGAGCTCATTCGCATGTCTCAGCTTAGCGAAGGAGTGCTTAAGCTCTATCAAATCACATAATTAATGATCTAACGTCAAGTTGCTCTCAGGCACTTTCGTTCCATAAAACACTGAAATCACTTCAGACCTTCATTATTCCATTATCTTGATCTACTTTTCCTCGTTATACGTGTAGCCAATACATAATAACTCCATCAGAGTAATATTGGCTCCTACGGAAACACCATTGTGCGCCTAAACATCATAACGTGTCACAAGCTCATCTTCTTGATTTTGAGCTGTCGGCCATCTGTTGACCATCATTGAGCACGTTTTGTCATCGTTGACTTGACATCGCTAAGAGACGACGACTACAGTCGACTTGCGAGGACATTCTAGCATATAACATCACATTCATCCTTTGACCTTTACCTTCTCGTTGCATATCTAGGTGTGCCAATATCAAAGGCTACGCCCAACATAAATACGTATTCAGTAAATTTTAACTTTTCTTTCTACTTAACTTAACTTACTTACTTGAGCTATGGTGTAGCGGACATATGACAGCGCGAGATGGGATGGCAGGATACTGCTCTGATACCACCTGAGACGACCCGCCTTTTCGGGCAGTCACTTTACTTTCATAAACATAGTTTCATAAACAGTAATCTTACTTACTTAGTAAGAAAATACTGTAATAAATTTTTTTTTCTTTCCTTAAACGTTCTTTAATATTGATGCGACCTCTGTCGCATTCAAGTTGAGACATCGTTCAACACTTGTCCTTAAAATCATTTCAAATCGTTTCTCAAAACTTAATAAGAAACATTTATTAAATCATAATTTAAAACTTTACATTATAATTATATAATACAGTCCATAAACTGTATTTTAAAACTTGAATACAATTCTTAAAACTCTGGTTTTCTTTAAACTTCGAAAACACAACATTAAACAATAGAAAACATTTTCTTTACGTAGCGGAAGCAAACAATGATGGTATCCATACCCAAATCTTCGCATCTGTCCTCCGCAGCACTCAGCTCTTCTAACGGGTCCCATTGGTCACCCATAAGTTACCTACAGCATGAAAAACTTTTAATGAGCTTTCGCTCAGCAAGTTCAAACATAATCTCACAAAGCATTTTAAACATGCTTTAAAACTTTTCTCATGAAAACTTTTCTCTTGAAACGTTCTTCATGAACGTTTTCTATAAACATTTATGAAAATATTTTCCATAAACGTTTTCCTTTAACATTTCTAAAAACGTTCTTCATAAACGTCTTTCTAGAAACGTTCTTCATAAACGTTTTTCGTAGAACATTTCTTCAACGTTTTTCTTAAAACGTCATTCGTAAACCTTTCTTGCAAACATGAAATGTTTTTCATAAACATTTAATGTAAAACCTTTCTCTTAAAACATTTCTTGAACGTTTTTCTTAAAACGTCGTTCATAAACCGTTTCTTGAAAACATGAAAATGTTCTTCATAAACATTTGACATTTATCGTAAACATTTTTCAGAATGTTTTCCATAAACATAACATATAAACATTTCATTAAAAAAGCATTCAAGTAACATCAGAATGCATGACTTCATTTATGCTCAATTATTAACTTTAATTATGAGCCTTTTATGAACATTCTATAAACTTAAATATTCATTTCTTTCTCAACCTTTATTCTTGTTCCTTAACTTTCTTTATCTTGTAACCTTCATTTTCCTTACTTTACTTTAGTGTTCGTACCAACTCATTAATCATGAGATCATATAAATGATGCTTCCCTTGCGGAAGACTTGAGACCATCAAACATTGAGGTCTTGTACCTCACCTTTAGGAGGTCACACTTTAATTTTACTTTTATTACCTCATAACAAAGAGGCTGGTACGACACTTTCCTTTTTATCTTTACATTACCTTCTTATTAACTTTAGTGAGCATTCAAATGCAATCACATCATATGCAATACACTTGCAATTCATAGCTTGTATTATAAAACCAATTGCATAATAAATGCAACTCATTGCATAACAAATGCAACATAAAATGTAAACACATTTTGCAAATCATAACTTGCATTCTAACACTCATTGCATAACAAATGCAACATATTGCTTAATAAATACATCATAAAATGCAAACACATTTTGCAAACTATAACTTTTATTCTTAAATTTATTGCACAACAAATGCAAATTATTGCATAGCAAATGCATCATTAAACCTTTAACTTAAACTATAAAACATTATGCATTGTCATAATGCAAAACATACTTTCAATACTTTGAAAATCATAACTTAGACTTTTAAATAACGTTATGCATATCAATATGCCAATAAACCTTTAACATAACGATTGCAATTTCTTTGCAATTCTTTTTCTTGAACTTTAAAACTTTTTGCATAATAAATGCAAACATACTTTAAAAACAACTTGCTTAACAATTTGCAACACATTTGCAAACATATAAATGAGCATTTAAAAATCATTTACTTCATGCTGTAGGTGAGGTTCGAAACTTACCCAAACTATGCTCTAGCGTTCTCTATTCCGTTCATTTTCCTTGCATTAGTCGGCCTCTGTGTCCTGATCAAACGACAGCCGACTCATTAATTAACTTTCTTTATTATCAATCCACTCGATTGATAATAAAACGTAAACATTAATCATTCTTTCCTTATTCATAACTTGGTATACTATCGGTCTACCGTTCTGTTACTCAACCTTATAAACTGTCAGTTTACATTTCCTTTAATTAGCCTTGTAACCCACCGGGGTTACATTTCCTTTTAACTTTGTAACCCATCGGTTACCTCTCGTTTACTTAAAACATTCCTCGTTAAATCTTGATCTCACATGACCGTTACGTTACTTAACGTATCGGAACATTTTCCGTCTAATAACATTATGCTAAATCGGAGTGTTCGACTCCGTTCTAGCCGTTTCCTTAAAAATGACGATTTTACCCTTAACGGGTTTTTTTTTTCGTCACCTTATAACGTTATAAAACCTATTCTTACATAAAACAGTGTAAAAATCACTGATCATGCATTTCATAAATTTCTATGAAAGCATCTAAAACAATTCATACTGCAGTCGAGATTCCTACTTACTTGAACTCCAAGCTAAGCAGATCCAGTTGTATCTCGCTGCATCTACAGTATGTGAAGCATCCTCTGCAGTGCTCCTCGAGCGACCATAAATGGCTAGGAATGCTTCCTGGAGATCATGCATTCTTGAAACTGTCCTTCTGGACTCCGATATTGCTGCTTGAATCGCCTCGATCCGCGTGCAGTCGGTACCGGACGATTTTCATCGGAGTAGAATTTGCTCAAACGGAGGTCACCATTGCGTTCAGAGCGTCGAAACGAGTCGGGAGGCGGTCTCGGATCTTCGATCGGAGGTCCGGATCACAAAATCCCATTTTGCCCTTGACCGGCCGTTGACCGGCGTTGACCGCCGTTGACCGGCCGTTGACCGGCGGCGGTTGGCCCCGTTGAGGGCTGAGCTCGAGCCTACCCCCCCTAATTCGACCCTCCTGAGTCGATTGGTGGGGTCAATTTCACCCAATTTGCCCTCTAACATAGCAAATCGAAGACGGGTTTCACGGCCAAAACCGGCGGCTCCGATCTCGGTCCTCCGGCGACGGTAGCCCAAAATTGACTTGGGCGTTTTCTTCCCCGTGTCCCTCTGAGTGTTTCCCCTACGGTGGGGCAGCTCAACACCGCGTGGAACGGCGGCCCGACTGTTAGACATGTATGCTCTAAGGAGTAAAAATGTAATACGTTTTTGGAGACATTTTTATCGATAAAGAATTTATTCATTAATATATACCAAATATTGTCCTCTTTACGTTCATATTCGTTGAATGTATGATAAGCAAACAGTAGTCTGAGACTGTCAGTCTAAACCTTAAGAGTTGGGCATATGATGGGATGATTATGCGGTAGACACGACTCTTAAGGTGATGGTCTAAAATATATGATCCGCAATCGAGGGAATAAAGTTGGGCACTTTATTCATGTAAAGATTGTTATGTTGTCTATATCCCTTTTGGGAGATGGTTTGTCTTGGCCATCGGAGTTGGACTCCGTGAATAGAAACATTGGCGCGTTGTCATAGGTGACGATGTGTTGGATCGGGACATAAAGTGAATTGATTTGGATTAATAATTCTGTCTTGGCAAATCGATTCACTTTAGACAGTCGTTTGTATTGTATCTTAATCCTGAGATGAATAATGGGCCCGTTGTCTCGACTTGTGTCTTTTGATATACCAATGGGTGACTCCCACATCTCTATAGTGGCATGCATGCCGGTACGTTGGAGGCATGACTCTTGGTAGCGTAGACTTGTTATTCATAGATATGAAATCCATAGCTCCTCTTTAGGAGTAATGATATCCTCTTATATGCGTTGTCCTGTAATTGGAAAACTGGAGCGCTCAACCATTTGGATACATAGGTGTAACCGAATGGTATACTATCTTTGGATGGTAAGTTTTCTAATGGTGAGACAATGGAACGTAAGATAAAAATAATCGGGAAGGTAGACAGA